>OY998239.1:40938995-41538995 GCA_963922005.1 Cornus suecica
CTCAAGAATTACTCAATTTGAAGTTTATTTAACTGAGTTATGACCGTTTAACCAAGTTTGACTTTTATTTTTATTTTTTATCTTTCGAATCTTTACCGTTGTTCGGGGATATTTTGGGGAGGTTCTTGAAAATATTATAAGATGTCTTAGGGATCCTTTTGAGGTCCCATTGAGATTCATTTATGGTCTTTTGCGTTTCCCTCACTCATGTTTCCTTGTACAATCCCTAAAGAGGTTTTGGGTGCCACATACCGGGATTTTTCTTATGTCTTCTTTGTTGATCTCCAAGAGTGGTGCGTGTTCTTTATTCATTATGATGTGTACTCGATTGATCATGGTAGTTTTGATTTGGGTTTTGGAGTTGATTGTTCGATTTTTAGTTTTGATTCACATTTCTTTTATTTCATTTATCTTTCATATCGGGTTTATTTGTGGGTTTTATTGGCCCATTTTTATATTTTTCTTCTTTTTCATACTTGGATTTGAGACGGGTTCAATGTCATCGATCGAGGTCCTTTATGCATCCTTTTTCTTTTTCCTAGTTGGGACTATGCATTGTTGCATGTGTGTTTACTATTGTTTCCACTCTGTACTCAGAAGGGTGTGACATCGATGGTTGTATTTTTGTTTCGGTTACAGAGTTGGTTTCTCGGCATTCATTTTTCCTTTGATTTAATTTTATTTCAAGTCGCATTCAAAGTCCTTGGATCTTTAGGCGTGACAGCTTGGTATAAGAGTTGATTTTTCAGTTTCTGTTCTTGTCTTGTTTCTTTTTGTTCATTTTCTTTTTCCGATGTCACCTTCAGAGTCCTTGAATTTCGGAGAATGAGAATAAATTGTGCAACAAACACCCTAAGTTATTATATTTGTTACAAATTGCCCCATTCTCTTACAAAATTTTCATAAATTACCCCAATGATGCGTTTTGTTTAATTATTTTTACTTAATGCATTTTTATTGTTAACATAAAATATGAAATAATTGATAGTAGTTTGATGGAATATTTTTCGCTCAAATTTGCATAAATTTATACGTATCAAAATTAATTGTTTGAATAATGCTTTTCAGTCGTTTAAATAAAAATTATGTTACAAGTTTAAAATGCTTAAGTAATTACTTAAATTTGGTTATATGTATAATATAAAAAAAAACTAAAAGGTGTTCATTATTTAAATAATTTTTTAAAAGTTTTTTATGAATATGTTTCTATGAAAATAAGTTCTCATTTGTCATAGAAAAGTTTTAATTAGGGTAATAAGGTTTATTATTTAAATCAAACCAAATATTAATAACAATTTGATTACTTTAAAATATATTCCTTATGAATTTTCATTTGAGGATATATTTACTCTATACAATTAAAGTGATTAATGTAATTTATATTCTAAATAAGAGAATTATTATTGATATAATTTAAATAATTAACAAATTTAATAAGAAGGGTATTATAGTCATCTGTAATAAAATTAGATAAATGTAAGATATTGATAGGTTTAGGGGAGTTTGTTCTAACTTAGAGAAGTTAGTTGCAAAAGTAATAAATTAGAAAGATGAAAAATTGAATTTTTTAAAATAAAAATACGTAAAATTCAATATACAAAACAAAGATATATACATATATATGTATATTCATTTACTTATAAAGATTCTCATATTTTTAATATTTTAATACTAATCTACAAAAATACCGATGGTAACAACATTGATAATTTAAAACATATTAATTCATTCAAAACCATGATGTTAAAAGTAAAAAAATGTATAAAACTAATTTACGGGGGTTTACACTTTTATAATAGTATATATATACATATATATATAATTGATGACCATTCACTTTCTGTAATGCCCCGCGTTTTTCTTTCTCTTTTCTGGAATTCTTTTCCAAGTGTTAACGTTTTGTGACATCACTTATTCATGACGTCTTGTGTATTCTCGGTACGTGTAAATTTTTTGCGTTTGCGTTTCGACTTAGTGGGATGACTTCGTAAACTTTCGTTTCTGGCTTCATAGATTTGAGTGTCACCAACGACTACGTGGATTCGTGCAACATTTTCTCATTGGAGCTTTAGCAATAGTGTTGCATTCCCGAACGTGTTACCCTAGTTGATAGTGAACGTTCCGGTGTAGCACTTATGTGAATTTCTTGCTATATTTTCATTTTGTAACTAATGAAAATTGTTGGGAACGATTTCGGGAAAGAAATGACCAAATGGTAAATAAGTATTTTTCATATTTGGAGGACTTAGTGAAAAGTGTAGAAATTTGGCTAAGTATTGGGGTATGAATGGGGTGTTGGTAATTAGAGAGGATGATAAGGGGTAGAAGGGTAATTAAGAGGCTTGATGACACTCTTGTAATTAACCCTAAGTTGAGAATAATTTGGTCATTTTCCCATTTCAAGTGGTGTCTCATTCCTAGCCCTTGATCTCATTCTCCCATCTTTGTTCTACCCTTGGATCATAAGGCCTTGTTTGGTTGATACTTAAATGCAATAATCCATTATTCTTGGTTTTTCATTTGGCAAGACTTCATGTCAACCATTGGATGGTTAATTCATTTTCATTGTTTATTCTCAACCCTTGGATGTTAAGGCATTGTTTGACAAATTAATGGGTTTTGTGTGTGGTGTAATAAGTCTTTCATGACAAGACTTATTCCTAGCCCTTGGATTAGGTCTTCACTTACTAGCTTGCAGCTTGGGCATTGAATGGTGAGATATATGAGTGGGAAATATTTACACATTACAAGTCTTCCACATTGCAAGACTTCACCTCTTCTTCTCCATTTTCTCTCATCTTTCTCCCTCTTTGTTCTTCTCCACTTATAGATGGAATTCATTACCCTAAGTTGGGAGTTTGGTGTGGCCATCAACATGGAAGATGTTCATGGTGTTCTTGTCTTTGGTTTGAGCTAAAGATGGGTAAGTGTTCTTCCTCCCTTGTGTGTTTCCCATTCAAACCCTAGTTTAGGGTTTCTTGTTAAACAACTTGATGATTCTTGTATCCCTCTTGTGTTGGAGTTGGATTCATGGTTAGGAGGCTATGGTGATGCTTTCCACCGGTTTGCTCCTTGGATTTCGGTTGGGGAAGAGCTAGGGTTTCATGGGCCTTGTTTAGTAGTTGTTGTGCTTCGTTTTTCAAGAGGTAGGGAAAAACTTCCTAACTAGCCATCTTGTGATTGTGTAGTAGGGTGAATTTGATTCTAGGCTTTCTAGCCTTAAAATGAAATTGCTAAGTGTATCCTTGAAAATGTGAAGTTAGGGTTTGAGCATGTTATTTGACTTAAAACTTTGTGTATGGAGTACTTTTGATGGTATTGAATAGGGTTATGAAACATGCTAGTTATGTGGTTGTTCTTGAGATTTCCTATATGCAAGAGTCCTAGTATGCCTATATATGTGTATATGTATGTGGGTATTTTGGTGTATATGTATAAGTGTAGTTATACATAAGTGTATGTAAGTGTTAGGAAGGTAGCCTTGGAATGCGATTAGGCTAGCTCTTTTAGGTAGCATATTTGAGGATATACTATGTGATTGGTGTAACTATGCATCTCAACTAGGAGTGACTATCTTGTTTCCATTTTGTGAATGATATTTGCTATGATGAGAATTAATGTTAAGTTGAGATATGATTTGTGATAAACTTACTTGAATTGAATTAAGAGCATGTGTAAAGAATGAAATTGTTTTCCTTGTGAATTAAAGGATAACTAGATGAATTGGAACATTACTTGTGCATAAGAATGTGTCATTGGAATTTAAATGCTTTAATTAAGATATAAGCATATTAAATGAATGAAAATGTAATCCTTGTATATTAGAGGACAAATTGATGATTTGGGATCATGAATGTGCATACGAAAGCATACTTGTTGATTATTTGCTTTAAATGAAATTTAAAAGCATGTCGAATGATGAAAAACATTCGTGTTGACATTTTGGGAATGTTGGTTATAAATATGATGTGATACATATTTATGTTGATCCATGGGTCATTGAGGACATAATGCATGTGTACACCTTTTGTATTGAGAACTCAATTGGTGTTAGGCTACGCCCGGTTGTGTAACAATGAGTGAGTAGTTTTGTGTCAAATCGTCGCAATAACTGGCCAGGAGGTGTCCCCGACCTACGGAACTAAAAAGCCGAAAATTGTTGATATAGGTTTGGGTCGTCCCAACCTCAAATTCGCGGGTTGTCTCGTGCATTCGGTATACGAATCTTTAGTCATAGGTCGTCTATTGCAACCGCATTCCTTGTTGAAAGTAAGGAGTGTCAAAATCACTTGGGAAGAATCGGTGTGGTACTTTTTCTCAGTGTAAATGAGTAGAGTGCGTATTCGTTAACCTGTGTTGGGCAAAGTGTGTTTCATGAGGTTTGTTCCATGAGGTGTGTGGTCGTGTGTACCACGGGTGGTGTTGAGCCACATTGCATTTGCGTAGCATTTGTGTGATTCCCTTTGACATGTATATTATGATATTATTCAATGTGATTGAGGAGCATGTTTAATGTGAATTTTGCGATATAATTCATATGTTATTAAAATACTCAAGTGGAATTGAATAATGTGAGAATATGATTTGCATGCTTGTTTTGAAGTATAAAATGAGATGAATATTTATACTTGTTGTTAGGTGCTTATATGTCCTTAGGTGGGGTTATAAGTTGGTTTTCTACGACTTTATTGTGATAGGTAAAGTCGATAGTGGATTAGGGGGTCGATTGTGAAATGTGACCTTTGAGAATAGGGTGATAGTTTTGTGACCTTGGTTGGTAATGGGGTATTAACCTGTAACGTCCGGTATTTTTACGGGTTAATTTAAAATTTTTATTTAAACAATTATGTGTTTATGTGCTTAATGTGTTTAATTGTTTTAGCATGCCTTACATGTTGTACGTGTTATAAAAATTGTACGTAGCATGTTTTATTTTCATTTTGAAATTAATGAAAATTATTGAGAACGATTTCGGGAAAGAAATGACCGAGGGGTAAAAGAGTAATTTCACATTTGGAACAATTAGTGGAAAATGTAGAAATTAGGGCAAGAATGGCATTTTAGTAATTAGGGAGGATGACAAGGGGTAAAAGGGTAATAAAGAGTCTTGATGGCACTCTTGTAATTAACCCCAACTTTGGATGAATTTGGTCATTTCCACCTTTCATGTGTTGTCTCATTCCTAGCCCTTGATCTCATTCTCCCATCTTTGTTTTAAGCCCTTGGATCATAAGGCCTTGTTTGGTTGGCACTTAAATGGAATAATCCATTATTCTTGGTCTTCCACTTGACAAGACTTTTTCTCAACCATTGGATGGTTTGTTAATTCCCATCTTTATTCTAAGCCCTTGGATGATAAGGCCTTGTTTGGCAAAATAATAAGTTTTGGTGAGTTGTGTAATAAGTCTTCCACTTGGCAAGACTCATTTCTAGCCCTTGGATTCATTTCCTTTTTCCCCATCTTTGTTATGAACCCTTGGATTAGAACACTCATTTAGGGTTATACATATACACCATTATGTATTGATTTTTGTCTTCTAAAGTGCAAGACTTCTCTCATTCACCACAAACCTCTCTTCTTCTCACGTCCATTTTATTTTTTCTTCTTCCTTGGTTCTTCTTCAAGAACATCATCATTGGCTTGGAGTTTGAAGAACCTTTGAACATAAGAGTTGTAGAGGATGGCCTTATCTTCCCTTTGATAAAAAAATTGGTAAGTGTTCTTCACTTCTTTAGGGTTCTTGATTTCAAACCCTAGAATTTATTTCCTTGAAGCTTTGTGTTCAATTATTGATAATTGGTTCCCTTTTTCTCTTGAATCTTGTTAAGGGACATGAGTTGAACCTTTTCACCAATTATTTCGGTTATTAAAAGCTTGGAAGCTCTTTCCTTGAACATTTGAGTTGGTAGCTTACTTGGACCTCTCTTGGACACTCTTGAGCTAGCTTGATTGGAATTGAGGTAGGGGAAAATGACTTGTCTTTGTCTTTGTAAGAGGGTGTGTGCGTCTAAGTGTATATATGCCGTATATATATATACGAGTTGGTTTTGGGCAACTTAGACTATGATTTAGGCCCTTGATAATATGATTATGTGATATGAATTCATGTTGTTGTTTATTGATCATAAATGTGATATGAATTGATGTTGTGGTTTAGTGATCATAAATGTAATATTATGAGCATGTGGAAAGTTTTGACATGATATATTGCCTAAAGAGAAAAAGCATATATTATGATGGAGTATGGTTGATGAAAAATCATATGTGCATATTGAGTACTCATGTAGTGTCAAATTCATGATGTTGGAATATATGGGTGGTGTAGTGATGTGTTGGTAGTCGGGTTCGGATCAAAGCAACAACTGGCCAGGAGGTATCACGCCTACGGAACTAAAAAGCCGACCAAATGTGAGTTAGGAGTCCGGGTAGAGGCTCATGTTCTTGACTTTTGTAGTCATGGCGTACGGAGTTGCATGTTGGGCTCTCGTACAACCGTCTTCCTTGTTGAAGTGATAGAGAGAAAAATCACTTGGGAAGAGTCGGTGCGGTACTCTACAAGTAATTGGACAGAGTATGTATCCGTTAACCTGAGTTGGGCGCCGTGTGTCTCGGGGGGTGTGTCGAGTCATGGTGCATTTAGACTATCATATATATGTGAATATGATGTTATTGTGGAAGCATGCTATAATTATAGAAAATTATGTTGTGAGCATGTTGGGGAAACTTATTTGTGGGGTTCGAAGGGGTTCCGGATTGGCGTGAGAGCCATGTGGGACAAGAGACCGACCTAGGGTTAGTGGCATGAACCTTGGTTGGGTTGAACCGCTCGGACTACCGAGATGGAGGCAATGACGCTTCCTCTACTGGGCTAGTGAGCTCACCCCACGTTATATACATTTTTTTCAGGTGATGATCCTGTTGGGAGAGTTCCGTAGTCTCTCCGAGGACGTGTGGTTGTATGTCCGTCCTTTTGTGCATGAGACGGACCACACTTATTTTGTTGGACATTTAGTTGATAAATATGTATTTAAATGTTCATTTTGTCCATGTAAGTTGAATTTGAAAAACTATTTTATTTTAACCCGGCTAGCATGTTAGCCGAGGCGTTATTCTCAATGTACATCCCTTGGAGCGCTATGCGCGGGGATTATATTATTTTGGGGTACTTCGGTGCCGAATTGTGGAAATATGTAATTTTGGACAAATTCTAGCATGTTTCGCCTTAGAGCGCTTTAATATCATTATTGAATATTTTCCCTTGGAGTTATGAATGTGAATTGGATGAATTGCCATGAATTGCGAGTATTAGGTGTTTGGCCGAAAACGGCGTTTTTTTCTAGGTTTTCAAACTAACCCTTTTCGATTCGAATGGAAAAACCCGTTTTCGCCTACCCCCGTAGCCCCGGTAAATTTCCTTGCTTTTAGAAACGGATTTAATTAAATTCGTTTTCTTAGATATTTTAAACTTTAGAAACCGGCGGTAGTTAAAACGGATACCGGGGGCAAGACGGAAGATTTTATGAAAACTTACAAAAAAATCATTTTTTGCTAAGTTTACGTTTTTCGCATTTCCCGAGGTCTCGAAAACTATTTTTGGGTTCCGCCAAGGAAAAACTCACTTTTCCAATATTTATGATTTTTCGGGACCGACGGCGCGAAAAACAAAGCCATATCGCAAAATCTCGCGTTTTTGCATATTCAAACTTTAAGGAAATTGCAGATTTGGGCAGTAGCTTCACTAATCCATACTTAGAAAAAATTCAGCATTTTCGAAATTGGTAGTGCAGGCCTGCTGCAGCGGCTTACGACGTCCGATGTTTGAAAATCCGTATTTTCCTCCTCGAACGTCGGAATGGACCCCCGTTTGTTTCTATGGGTTGTCCTACGTCCAAATTATCGGTATAAAATTTGAAAGGACCAGTTTAACCCTGAAATGACTGTTTTACCCTTAGTGAAAGAGGGGTACTTCAACTTTAGTTTTAAGTCGGTGTTGTCTGACGCCACTTTTGAAAATTCATATCTCCTTCCTCGTGGCTTCAAATTAGGTCCCGTTTGTTCGTATTGCTAGTTTTAGGTACAAATTTTGTAGTTGTAGTTGGAAATTATTATTTTAACCCTGATTTGACCATTTTACCCTTGGGTGAACATGGTGGGTCAGAATGATTCGATCAAGGTACCGAGTGTTTCGGTTTGCCTCCTTTTCGATCCCGTGTGATCTTTTTGAAATATATGAGATGTTTTATGTCTATTTTACCCTTTTATGGGTATTTTATGACTGAAATGGATTTTATTTCATTTTTATTTCTTCCGCATTCACTCCCTTAGCTCTTAGGCTTGGGTTTTGGAGTCCTAGGAAATTAGGGGCGTGACAACTTGGTATCAGAGCGTGTTATTTCTCTATGGGACGACGGGCGAGGGTCGTTATCGCTTTACGCTTCTTGCTTGCTTTTATTTTACAAGTTTACGTATTAGTTCCCGTCTCTTGTACGTCATTGACTTATATGTGTGTTGGCATGGCTTTGTGGTTTTGTTTGGCATACTATGATTGTACTTGTGCCTTACATGTTTAGTTGTTGTCATGTAGAGAGCATGCCGCCACGTAGAGGTCGACCACGTATCGTTAGAGAGGGTGATGCTCCGGATCATATACCTCCGGTTGTGGACGAGAATGTGCCAGTACATCCAGATGTAGGGGAGCGTGTACCGGCTGCACCTTTCATGGATGGTGAGCAGTTTGCACGTGCTTTAGCGGCAGCTATGGCACAAATTCCTCAGAGGCAACATGTTGAGGACGAGGGCTCGCGTGCTCAAAGGGCTCTCCGGGAGTTCTTACGTTTAGACATACCTACCTTTGTGGGCGGTCCGGATCCACTTGTAGCCGATGATTGGTTGGAGCAAATAACCAATGGATTTGATATTCTCAGGGTGGTTGATGACGAGGTACGGGTCATGATTGCGTCGTTTCGACTTACGGGCGATGCTAAGAATTGGTGGAAGTCTGTCACGAACATAAGGAACGTTCGAACTATCACATGGGCGGACTTTTGCATACTTTTCTTGGATCGGTATTTTCCACATCTTGCTAGGATGAGCATGAGGGACCGGTTCAATGAGTTGGTTCAGGGTGATTTATCTGTGACCGAGTATGAGCTTCAGTATACTAGCTTATCTCGATTTGCACCAGAGATGGTGGTGGATGATGAGGTTAAGGGCCGACGTTTCGTGAGGGGCTTGAGGGGCAATCTCAAGTCAAAGATTTCTGTGCTTACTATGCCGACGTACCGCGAGGCCGTTACAAAGGCATTGCTTGCTGAGGAGGATGCAAGAGAGGGCCGACTAGCTCGTGAGGCTAGGGAAAAGAGCTTCGGAGGTTCTTCATCTTCGGGCTTTGGGAACAAGAAGAGGCAGCGAAATAGCACTCCAACTCCGGTTGCACAGCAGCAGCAGCCACAACAGCAGCATCGGGGACAGTCTACACCTTCCTTTAGAGCATCTTCGGGTTTCACTCGTCGGGAGATTGTTTGTCATTATTGCCGACAACCAGGGCACACGAAGCCACAATGTCCGTCTTTTCAGCAGGGACAGAGTAGTGGTCCAGTGCATAACAGGGGTTGCTTCCAGTGTGGACAACAGGGTCATATCGCCAGGAATTGTCGTCAGGGACAGAGTAGTGGCACTCCTATGAGTGGGATTGGACAGCAGTCTAGGGCTACACAGCCAGCAGGTCAGTCTGGGTATAGAGCACCACAGCAGCCAGCACCATCAGCTCAGGGTTCTCAAGCTAGGACATCTGCATCGACTATCCAGCAGCCTCCACGTCCTCAGGGCCGTGCTTATGCAGTCACAGCAGCAGACAGTGTAGCCGGACCTTCTATCGTGAGAGGTACATTTCCTGTATACGGTTGTTGGGCTCATGTTCTTATTGATTCTGGAGCTTCGCACTCTTTTATTGCTTCTGCTTATGCATCTACTTTGGGTATACCTATTTCATATCTTGGGGTACCTTTGTGGGTAGACACGCCGATTGGGGGTAGTGCATATTTATCTAAAGTGTGTCGCAAGTGTGATATTGTGATTGCCGGACGATCGTTATTGTTCGACTTTATTCTTCTAGACATGACGGGCTTTGACGTCATCTTGGGCATGGATTGGTTATCTACCTTTCATGCACAGATTGATTGCTTTAGAGGTCGGGTGTCGGTGTGCACGCCTAAGGGCGAGCGATTCCACTTCTTTGGTGATCGCAATGACTTCTCTACTTTTTCCTATTGTATATGGGGTCGTGATATTTCCGGTTTTCTTTTGGCAAGTCTCTCTTCCGACGATGAGGTTCATGGTCACGCTGAGGTACCTTATGTCGTGGGTGAGTATTGGGATGTTTTTCCCGATGACTTGACTTCCTTGCCTCCGATTCGTGAGGTGGAGTTTGCTATTGATCTTGTACCGGGTACCGATGCTATTTCTATGGCACCGTACCGAATGGCACCGGCGGAGTTAAAAGAATTGAAGGAGCAACTTGACGATCTCAAGGCGAAGGGTTTTATTCGGCCTAGTGTTTCCGATTGGGGTGCTCCAGTTCTTTTTGCTAAGAAAAAGGATGGTTCACTACGGTTATGCATTGATTATCGTAGGTTGAATCGGGTGACGATCAAGAACAAATATCCATTACCACGGATTGACGACTTGTTCGATCAACTCAAGGGATCTAAGTTTTTCTCCAAGATTGACTTGAGGTCCGGTTATCATCAATTACGGGTTAGGGATATTGATATTTCGAAGACCGCGTTTCGCACTCGGTATGGGCACTTTGAGTTTCTTGTGATGCCTTTTGGTGTGACTAATGCACCGGCGGCATTCATGGGTCTCATGAATCGTATCTTCCACGAGTTCTTGGATAGATTTGTAGTGGTGTTCATTGATGATATTCTAGTGTACTCTACTACAGAAAGTGATCACGAGGTTCATCTTAGGACCGTTCTTCAAATCCTAAGAGAGCACCGATTATATGCTAAGTATAGTAAATGTGAGTTTTGGCTTCAAGAGGTTAGATTTTTGGGGCATGTTGTTTCCGGAGACGGCATTTCAGTTGATCCTTCGAAGATAGAGGCGGTTATGAGTTGGAAGAGACCGAGTAGCGTTTTCGAGGTTCGTAGTTTCCTTGGCTTGGCGGGTTACTATCGACGATTTGTGAAGGACTTTTCTCGTTTGGCGGTTCCTATGACTCGCCTCACGCGAAAAGGTGTCAAGTTCGTGTGGGATGATAAGTGTGAAGAGGCATTCATTGAGTTGAGGACACGTTTGACTACGGCTCCGGTGTTGATTATTCCCGAGCGCAGCGTCGGGTACGTGATCTATTGTGATGCTTCTCACGAGGGACTAGGGTGTGTACTCATGCAGTCCGAGAGAGTTGTGGCTTATGGGTCTCGACAGTTGAAGACTCACGAGCGGAATTATCCTACGCATGACTTAGAGCTTGCAGCGGTTCTTTTTGCCCTTAAGGGGTGGCGGCACTACTTGTATGGTGAAAGATTTGAGGTTTTCTCCGATCACAAGAGTTTGCAGTATATCTTTACACAGCGGGACTTGAACTTGCGGCAGCGTCGATGGGTCGAGTACATGGAGGACTATGACTTTGCACTCCAGTATCACCCCGGGAAGGCTAATGTGGTGGCGGATGCGTTGAGTCGTAAGTCACATGCATCGTTGGCTAGCATCTTTATTCGTGAGTGGCGGATGATGGAGGAAGTCGCAGAGTTGGATCTTCAGTTCCGTGATAGTGGGGATTCAGTGGTGACTTTGTTTAGCATGATGGCACAGCCTTCACTTGTGAGTCGTGTGATTGAGGCTCAGGGGCACGATGACAGCATTACTTCGGTTCGCACTCGTATTGCTAGTGGCGAGGTTGTTGATGATTGGGTTTTGCACTCCGACGGAGGTTATCGTTTTAGGGGTTTACTCTATGTACCACAGACTTGCCGTGAGGAGGTTTTACGAGAGTTTCATAGTTCCAGGCTTGCAGTTCACCCAGGTGGCACGAAGATGTATCATAATCTTCGGCGTCATTATTGGTGGCAGGGGATGAAGAAATCAGTTGCAGATTTTGTGAGCCGATGTCTTACTTGTCAGCAGGTTAAGGTTGAGCACCGAGGACCTGCCGGGTTGTTGAATCCGTTACCGATTCCTGAGTGGAAATGGGAGCATATTTGCATGGACTTCGTGACAGGGTTACCAAAGACGAAGAATCAGAAGGATGCAGTGTGGGTGATCGTTGATCGACTGACGAAGACTGCACGTTTTCTACCTATCCGTGAGACGGATAATGTAGAGGTTCTTAGTAGGCTGTACGTGAAGGAGATTGTCAAGCTTCACGGGGTTCCGGTGACTATTGTTTCTGATCGAGATCCGCGATTCACATCACGATTTTGGGAGGCTTTTCAGAAAGTCTTGGATACGCAGTTACGATTCAGCACAGCTTTTCATCCTCAGACGGACGGTCAGTCAGAGCGTACCATTCAGATCCTTGAGGATATGCTTCGTGCCTGTGCTATTGATTTCAGAGGCAGTTGGGAGGATCATCTTCATTTGGCGGAGTTCGCGTACAACAATAGTTATCAGTCCAGTATTCAGATGGCACCTTTTGAGGCGTTGTATGGTAGACCGTGTCGTTCACCGACTTGTTGGGCCGAGGTTGGTGATGTTGCACTTTTGGGACCCGATATGGTTCATGAGGCGACCGAGAAGATTAGGATTGCTCGACAGCATTTGGTTACAGCACAGAGCCGACAGAAGAGTTATGCGGATCGGCATAGACGTCCTTTGTTCTTTGAGGTCGGAGATCATGTGTTTCTAAAGGTCTCACCTCGCAAGGGCTTGATGCGATTCGGGAAGAGCGGAAAGCTTTCTCCACGTTTTATTGGGCCTTTCGAGATACTTGATCGTGTCGGCGAGGTGGCGTACCGTTTAGCGTTGCCACCGGATTTATCACGGGTTCATAATGTTTTTCATGTCTCTATGCTTCGCAAGTACGAGCCGGATCCTTCTCATGTATTGAGTTGGGTTGATGTCGATGTTGCTGAGGACGTGTCCTACGAGGAGCGACCGGTGAGGATCTTGGATGCTCGAGAGCAAGTTTTGCGGGGCAAAACTATTCCTTTAGTTAAGGTCTTGTGGCACCATCGCGGAGTCGAGGAGGCGACTTGGGAGCGTGAGCGTGAAGTACGGGAAAAATACCCGGACTTGTTTTCTACTATAGGTACGTCTTGATTTCGAGGACGAAATCTCCTAAGGTGTGGAGGTTGTAACGTCCGGTATTTTTACGGGTTAATTTAAAATTTTTATTTAAACAATTATGTGTTTATGTGCTTAATGTGTTTAATTGTTTTAGCATGCCTTACATGTTGTACGTGTTATAAAAATTGTACGTAGCATGTTTTATTTTCATTTTGAAATTAATGAAAATTATTGAGAACGATTTCGGGAAAGAAATGACCGAGGGGTAAAGGAGTAATTTCACATTTGGAACAATTAGTGGAAAATGTAGAAATTAGGGCAAGAATGGCATTTTAGTAATTAGGGAGGATGACAAGGGGTAAAAGGGTAATAAAGAGTCTTGATGGCACTCTTGTAATTAACCCCAACTTTGGATGAATTTGGTCATTTCCACCTTTCATGTGTTGTCTCATTCCTAGCCCTTGATCTCATTCTCCCATCTTTGTTTTAAGCCCTTGGATCATAAGGCCTTGTTTGGTTGGCACTTAAATGGAATAATCCATTATTCTTGGTCTTCCACTTGACAAGACTTTTTCTCAACCATTGGATGGTTTGTTAATTCCCATCTTTATTCTAAGCCCTTGGATGATAAGGCCTTGTTTGGCAAAATAATAAGTTTTGGTGAGTTGTGTAATAAGTCTTCCACTTGGCAAGACTCATTTCTAGCCCTTGGATTCATTTCCTTTTTCCCCATCTTTGTTATGAACCCTTGGATTAGAACACTCATTTAGGGTTATACATATACACCATTATGTATTGATTTTTGTCTTCTAAAGTGCAAGACTTCTCTCATTCACCACAAACCTCTCTTCTTCTCACGTCCATTTTATTTTTTCTTCTTCCTTGGTTCTTCTTCAAGAACATCATCATTGGCTTGGAGTTTGAAGAACCTTTGAACATAAGAGTTGTAGAGGATGGCCTTATCTTCCCTTTGATAAAAAAATTGGTAAGTGTTCTTCACTTCTTTAGGGTTCTTGATTTCAAACCCTAGAATTTATTTCCTTGAAGCTTTGTGTTCAATTATTGATAATTGGTTCCCTTTTTCTCTTGAATCTTGTTAAGGGACATGAGTTGAACCTTTTCACCAATTATTTCGGTTATTAAAAGCTTGGAAGCTCTTTCCTTGAACATTTGAGTTGGTAGCTTACTTGGACCTCTCTTGGACACTCTTGAGCTAGCTTGATTGGAATTGAGGTAGGGGAAAATGACTTGTCTTTGTCTTTGTAAGAGGGTGTGTGCGTCTAAGTGTATATATGCCGTATATATATATACGAGTTGGTTTTGGGCAACTTAGACTATGATTTAGGCCCTTGATAATATGATTATGTGATATGAATTCATGTTGTTGTTTATTGATCATAAATGTGATATGAATTGATGTTGTGGTTTAGTGATCATAAATGTAATATTATGAGCATGTGGAAAGTTTTGACATGATATATTGCCTAAAGAGAAAAAGCATATATTATGATGGAGTATGGTTGATGAAAAATCATATGTGCATATTGAGTACTCATGTAGTGTCAAATTCATGATGTTGGAATATATGGGTGGTGTAGTGATGTGTTGGTAGTCGGGTTCGGATCAAAGCAACAACTGGCCAGGAGGTATCACGCCTACGGAACTAAAAAGCCGACCAAATGTGAGTTAGGAGTCCGGGTAGAGGCTCATGTTCTTGACTTTTGTAGTCATGGCGTACGGAGTTGCATGTTGGGCTCTCGTACAACCGTCTTCCTTGTTGAAGTGATAGAGAGAAAAATCACTTGGGAAGAGTCGGTGCGGTACTCTACAAGTAATTGGACAGAGTATGTATCCGTTAACCTGAGTTGGGCGCCGTGTGTCTCGGGGGGTGTGTCGAGTCATGGTGCATTTAGACTATCATATATATGTGAATATGATGTTATTGTGGAAGCATGCTATAATTATAGAAAATTATGTTGTGAGCATGTTGGGGAAACTTATTTGTGGGGTTCGAAGGGGTTCCGGATTGGCGTGAGAGCCATGTGGGACAAGAGACCGACCTAGGGTTAGTGGCATGAACCTTGGTTGGGTTGAACCGCTCGGACTACCGAGATGGAGGCAATGACGCTTCCTCTACTGGGCTAGTGAGCTCACCCCACGTTATATACATTTTTTTCAGGTGATGATCCTGTTGGGAGAGTTCCGTAGTCTCTCCGAGGACGTGTGGTTGTATGTCCGTCCTTTTGTGCATGAGACGGACCACACTTATTTTGTTGGACATTTAGTTGATAAATATGTATTTAAATGTTCATTTTGTCCATGTAAGTTGAATTTGAAAAACTATTTTATTTTAACCCGGCTAGCATGTTAGCCGAGGCGTTATTCTCAATGTACATCCCTTGGAGCGCTATGCGCGGGGATTATATTATTTTGGGGTACTTCGGTGCCGAATTGTGGAAATATGTAATTTTGGACAAATTCTAGCATGTTTCGCCTTAGAGCGCTTTAATATCATTATTGAATATTTTCCCTTGGAGTTATGAATGTGAATTGGATGAATTGCCATGAATTGCGAGTATTAGGTGTTTGGCCGAAAACGGCGTTTTTTTCTAGGTTTTCAAACTAACCCTTTTCGATTCGAATGGAAAAACCCGTTTTCGCCTACCCCCGTAGCCCCGGTAAATTTCCTTGCTTTTAGAAACGGATTTAATTAAATTCGTTTTCTTAGATATTTTAAACTTTAGAAACCGGCGGTAGTTAAAACGGATACCGGGGGCAAGACGGAAGATTTTATGAAAACTTACAAAAAAATCATTTTTTGCTAAGTTTACGTTTTTCGCATTTCCCGAGGTCTCGAAAACTATTTTTGGGTTCCGCCAAGGAAAAACTCACTTTTCCAATATTTATGATTTTTCGGGACCGACGGCGCGAAAAACAAAGCCATATCGCAAAATCTCGCGTTTTTGCATATTCAAACTTTAAGGAAATTGCAGATTTGGGCAGTAGCTTCACTAATCCATACTTAGAAAAAATTCAGCATTTTCGAAATTGGTAGTGCAGGCCTGCTGCAGCGGCTTACGACGTCCGATGTTTGAAAATCCGTATTTTCCTCCTCGAACGTCGGAATGGACCCCCGTTTGTTTCTATGGGTTGTCCTACGTCCAAATTATCGGTATAAAATTTGAAAGGACCAGTTTAACCCTGAAATGACTGTTTTACCCTTAGTGAAAGAGGGGTACTTCAACTTTAGTTTTAAGTCGGTGTTGTCTGACGCCACTTTTGAAAATTCATATCTCCTTCCTCGTGGCTTCAAATTAGGTCCCGTTTGTTCGTATTGCTAGTTTTAGGTACAAATTTTGTAGTTGTAGTTGGAAATTATTATTTTAACCCTGATTTGACCATTTTACCCTTGGGTGAACATGGTGGGTCAGAATGATTCGATCAAGGTACCGAGTGTTTCGGTTTGCCTCCTTTTCGATCCCGTGTGATCTTTTTGAAATATATGAGATGTTTTATGTCTATTTTACCCTTTTATGGGTATTTTATGACTGAAATGGATTTTATTTCATTTTTATTTCTTCCGCATTCACTCCCTTAGCTCTTAGGCTTGGGTTTTGGAGTCCTAGGAAATTAGGGGCGTGACATAACCACTTGATGTTTTTGCATCTTTGAGGGGTGTATGATCCTTGAGAGTTTGGGGATCTTTGTTGGCTATATAGCGGTGGCCATTTGATACTTCTTTTACATTTGAGGAATGTATCGTTATTTTACTTCGAGGTTTGAAGTTGATCAAGTGATGTTAGGATTGATCCTAGTCACTTGTGTGGTAATAGATTCTTGATTCCGTTAGTAATCTAAGAGAAGTGATATCAAGTGTTGATTGATGTTTGAATAGATTGGATGAGGTTTTGATTAAACCGAGTTCGTCCCATAGTGTTGGCTACTAGGATTTTCCCTTTTCACATCCTAAGAATAGGAGTGTTCTTGAGGTGGTTTCCTTAACCACTTGGGGTGGTTGAGATGAGTTGTCGTTTTGGGAGTGAATTGAGTTCACGGTTGGGAATTGAGTTGTTAAATCGTTCTCCGGTTTTGTTGAAGTGTTGTTATTTTTGGACTTACTTCTTCATTCTTCGTTCTTCTTGGTTCATGTTGGATGTTGAGTCACTCTGCATGGTGTTGTTGGTGTTTCGGTTTGTTTTCCCAAAAACGGATTTTTCATAAGACTTGCATTTGAGTCTATTCGGTCTTTAAGTGAAAAACCCATTTTCGCCTACCCCGTGATGCCGACATAAACTTTGAGTTTTGAAATGGTTTTAAAATCAAGAAATAAAATATTTTGACTTTTGAAAGTAGGTGATGTACGAAACGGAGACCGGGGGCAAGACGGTTAGTTTTACGGATTTTCAAGAAAATGTTTTCAATAAAACTAAACCGAGATAAATTGATAATTTCTCATTTCTAAAGTTCCTAAATGAGTTGAGGACTTTGTTTCGTGATTCCTAAGGTTTTGAAGCTGTTTGGAAGTCATTTTTGAGGTTTTAGGGTAAAGGTAGTCGACTGACCCTTAAAGGCAGTCGATTGGCTAATCAAACCATTTTCCATCAAAACTCTCTACCTATTCCAGATGAGTGGCTCATTTTGTACTGCCATTCGAATGGCTTTGAAAGGCAGTCGACTAGCTTTGTAACCCAGTCGACTGGGTGGTCCTGTTCAGCCCTATTCTAACCTTGTTTTACTATTTCGCTCATATCTCGAGCTACGGGTGTCAGATGGAGGTGGTCTTTAGCTTTTTAGAAATAGGACTTAAATCTATTGATGTTAGGCTTTCGAATCACTTTATTAGAGTCATTTTTGAGGTCGTAATAGTCGATTGAATGTGACGGTATGTTTTGAACTTTGGCACGCCACGACGACTGATTTTCAAAATGTCATTGTTTTCTCCTCGAACCTTGGAATTTGGTTCCATTTGTTCCTATGACTTATTTCAGGTCCAAACCTTGTCTTTATACTGGGAAATTACTATTTTACCCCGGAAATGACTATTTTACCCTTGATTGAACACGGGTGTCTAAATGGTCCGTTTAAGGTGCCGTTGGAATTGTTCCACTTCTATTTCGATCCCGAGGGATCTTGTTGACGTGATGGTAAGGGACTAGTGTGATGTGTTTCCGGGGTTTTGTATTGGCGTGATTGTCATGTGGAACATTTGACTGACCTAGGGTAGATGAATGTACACGGGTTGGTTCGCACTCGACTTGAATGGTCGTAGGATGTGACGGTTATGATTCCTTTCTCCTACGAGGCTTCGATGAGTTCACCCCGACGTTCGATTGCCTGACATCCCAAACGCCAGTTTGCAGGAAAGGTTTAGCATGGGGTGCAATGACACTTTCTTTTGTTTCCTCATTACATGATGGCTCGTGGCACGGATGTTGTTACGGGATTTAGGACGTTCCTACATAAAGTTGTTCCATTTTAGTTTCTTTTACTTGTCCCATGTATTGGGACTGTTGTTGTATTTTCTTGGGAGCCAGTATGTTGGCATATCTTTTCCTTGTATTCGATATCAGTGCATCGTTGTATAGATGTATTATTTTGGCACATTAATGTGCCTTGTGTATCATTTGGTTTAGCTTCCACTTTGTTGTGTATGGAATTATTATTGTCAATAATATTCCATTCAGTTTATAGTTGTTTAAGATCTTAATTGGTCGCTCATTTATGGATCACGACCCGGATTCCTCGAATGTCCCGGTTCGGGAGTCTTTGTATTTAATAGGTACCATCTATGAAGCACAGACACTTCGTCTAAGGATACCATACCCTTGTCGGTCACACCACACACATGTCTGTGTCGGACAAACCTTGGACACGTGCCCGAAGCGTGTTCACAGGGCTAGAGTTGTCTTAACACTTGGGACACTTCATGTTCACATTTAGAACATTTCATGGACACATTTAGGACACATCGAGAACATGTTTTGGATACTTCAAGACTAAGTTTTACAGACTTTGATGACACGATAAGGTAATTTTTACTTGATTTTAATTAACTTAAAAATACATTATGAACTAATTAAAATATAAAATAAAACTTAAGAAAATGACAATAAAATATATAAATAATAAGATTTAAATAAGTAATATATTATGATCATATGGATAATATAATTAAATTAAATTTATTTTTAATATAAATAAATAATTATATTTTTATTTTTGAAGTGCCCGTGTTGTGTTGTGTCCTATTTTTTTTTAGATTTTCGTGTCGTTTGTTGTATCTGTGTCCATGATTTATATGTGATTCATAAAGGGAGTAATGATCTCTTGCTCACCGATGAGTAAGAAAATTCATACTGACCTATTATTATAATCGTTAGATATACTCCCTCCGTCCCAATCAAAATGTCCATTTTGGGAAACTCAACTTATTAAGAGAATGACTTTTGGTAATTTGTATTATAGTGATAGTGAGGTGAATTGTCAACTTTGCTTTTAGTGAGTTCAAGATGATATGATGATTTGTAGTTTAAGCTTTGTATTATTTCAATGCATGAAGGGTAAATTGGTAAAGTGACTAAATAAAGTACTTTGACTTTTCAAAGTGAACACTTATAGTAGGATGGATAAAAGTGAAAAGATGGATACTTAATAATGGGACAGAAGGAGTAATTTTAAAATTTCAAATAATAATACTTATATTTATGTTAATTGTTAGGGTTTTTACACCCGCCCAAGATCACTTAGGAATTCCAACACCTCTGTTCGAAACCGTGCACACTTGCAAATAAGAAATTCACATACAAACACACACCAAACAATTGACACAAAAATATACACATAGTTTAGAAAAATCGGCCTACGTCCACGGAGAGCACCGTTTCACTATAATCAATGAGAGGATTACAAGGGAATGATCTGCAAATCATACACACGCCCAGACACAGTGTATACTCATGTCTATATCAATGGAAATAATATAAACATATATTATTCCTAATGATATGTGATCAATATTGTCCATTTTAAGCCACTATCTTCCATTTGTTACGTTTTTTCATTCCATTATTTGGTATTTTTATGTCATTTGTGTGTTTAAGCATGTTTCCGGAGCTTAATGAAGAAATAGAGCTAACTTCGGTTAATTAACCAAGTTCATGTTCATTTCTATCCAAAAGGAGAGTCAAAGAGGTGTTTCTGAGACAAAAATGGCTCCCGGAGGGCCAAAACGGCATTTCCCGAAACCGTCACTTCAAGCAAAAAGTATCGTGGGTTTAAGGCGGTCATTTTGGTGCATTTACGGAGAAAAGTGATTTTCAAGAAAATACCTACGCCTAAGCCTATGCTTTCAGAATAAAAAAGTGGCTGGAAAGTAGATTTTTATGCTTGAAGCATAGAGATGGTTAGAAATTTGTAATTTTCTAGGAATTTTGCCTGTTTTACCCCCATTTTAATTCCATGATGCGGCTGCGACTCCAGACCTTAATGCACGTGTATATACACTCATATATATCAGAACTTAGGGTTTTTATTAGGTTTAGTGTGAAATTACCAAAAAGGGAGACCATTAGGGTTTCCCTCAGTTGTCTATAAATACAGAGCTTCATATCAGAGGAGGGGGTTGGTGTTCAGAGCTTTATACACGTTCAATTTCAAAGCAGCCTCTGAAGTTATATATCTTTGAAGAAGAGAAACCATATTCAGACCTAGAGATTCGGAGAAGAAGATCATGAAGGGCGATTCTACACCAAATATGCATTATTCATCTTCCATGGCCAACTCACTCGGTATCTAGGGTTTTCTAGCAAAACCCTAGCCAAGTAATGTAGATTTTATCTTGTTTTCAATTGTAATGAGGGGAAACTGTGATTGTACTGTGATGATTGTAGTAGATAAAAGATTGTTTTTATTCTTGATACAAAATTCTATATTTTTTCTAAATTCTTGTATGAATATATTATTTTACACAATTATGATTATTCTTATGAGCTTGAACTCAGATTCTTAATTCGTAATTTTTTACACAATGGTGGTAATAAAACTTGAAACCCTAGGTTGACACAGGTCATGCCTTGGCGAATTGGGATAGACATGGTTTAGTTTATTTTTATGCATTAGGAGTAGATTAGAGTAATTTAATTGGCATGTACTAATTAGTTCAGTCATGAGATGGGTTATCGTGATCCGGTTGATAGTAATCCTTTTTGGGGTCATATTTAGCTATTTGTGGTACGACTTGATTCATAGTTTATGGATCGCCCTTTTACAATTGTTACATTGATAGTACTATATTATGCGGTTAGTGTTAGAGCGATGAAAACCCTAGTTTTCTCTCTCTTGAATCATAAACCAATTTACATTGCTTTTTAGAATAATTTAGTAATTTAGATAATTTGGTCTTTGACCACCAAAACAAACAACTTTTCAAAGATATAACTCATTATTTTTGAATTATTAAAGTGAACAATCTTAGTCTCTTTGGGATCGGTATCCCTTACTCAAGCCATTGTTATTCTACAATTGACATGTGCGCTTGCGTAGGGTAAAATATAATGTTATCATAAGAGGTTGTTTTTAACATCTATTTTTTCCCCCTCTAGACAGAGGTCACCTAACTCTCACCAAGAAAAATCTCAATCTGTATATCTTCCTGTTCTTTCTCTCAATCTGTGTTAGATCTTGTGTTTTGTGTCACACAATACAATAGGAATGACCCATATATTTATAGGAGAGGTTAATTGGTAAACAAGTCAATTGATATCCCATACCAATTAAAATAGGAGTCATTTAAGTCATTCCTTAAAAATCTTGAAACTGGGCTACCGAGTACTCGGTCTTCCTTCTACCGAGTACTAGGTGAAATTTCATGATACGCCATGCTGCGCTAAGGCGCATGAGCTCCTGGAATCCACGCTAAGGCGCAACCACTTTTGACCTACCAAATACTCGGTGAAAACTCCACCGAGTACTCGGTGGTTCTTCACCGTAACTTTTGCTCCAATTCTCTTCTCGATTCACGAGGAAATGAGTCATCAATGCTAACAATCTCCCACTTGACGACTTTCCACCCAATCAATCAACTCTATCAATGATCAGTGTTTCTAACGGTACTCTCATTAATGTCTTCAAGCTTGAAGACTCACTGGAGTTGCGCACAACTTAAGTTTCTCTGTTGTCACCACTTCTGTCAACATGTCAGCCAGATTCTTGCTGCCTTGGATCTTCTCAAGTTCCAACACCTCATCCTCTAACAAAGATCTGATGAAGTGATAACGAAGTCCTATATGCTTCGTTCTCGAATGAAATGCCGAATTCTTTGTGAGATGAATTGCACTCTGACTATCAATGTTTAGAACATTCTTTTTTTGCTCGAATCCCAATTCTGCCAACAAACCCTGTAACTAAATCAACTCTTTACTAGCTTTTGTCATAGCAACATAATCAACCTCTATGTTAGATAACGCTACAATTTTTTGAATCTGTGAAATCCAACTGACTGTTGTAGGACCAACTGTAAAGATGTAGCCAGTAGTACTTCTTTTGTGGTCTATCTCACCATCAAAATTTGAATCTACATAGCCGTGTAAATTCACTTCACCTTTTCCAAAACAAAGGCATTTATTTGTGGTACCTCGTAGATATCGCAATATTCACTTCACTGCTTCTTAGTGAGTCTTCCCTGGATTGGACATGAACCTGCTGATTGCTCCCACTACATATGCAATAACTGGTATCGTACAAACCATCACATACATCAAGATATCAATAGCTGAAGTGTATGGAACACTGGTCATGTTGTTCCTCTCTGCTTCTGACTTGGGAGACTACTTTTTGGATAACCGGAAGTGACTAGCCAAAGGTGTGCTAACTGGCTTAACATCACTCATGTTGAACTGCTTCAGATGTTGTTCAACGTAGTCAGCCTGAGACAACTGTAAAACACTATTATACTTGTCTCTGTTGATTCTCATACCAAGATTAATCTGCTTCAGTGCGCCTAAGTCCTTCATCTCGAACTCTTTT
This sequence comes from Cornus suecica, assembly GCA_963922005.1. NCBI lineage: Eukaryota > Viridiplantae > Streptophyta > Magnoliopsida > Cornales > Cornaceae > Cornus > Cornus suecica. Next base: position 40,962,250 of record OY998239.1, read on the forward strand.
GTCAATTGCTTCTTCAACTTACTGATTTCCGCAAAATCAGACCCAGCTACTAACATGTCATCAACATAAAGTAGGAGGAGGATGTAACTTATGTCAAACCTCTTGAAGTAGCAATAATGGTCAGCGTTAGGGGTGTGCAAAAATTCGCGAAATCTGTATGTCCAATCCGTCAAATCCGATCTGGATATATTGGATCAGATTTTTTATGGATTGGATTGGACAGGGATTCAAAAACACCTAATCCGGTATTTTATGGATTGGTCATAGATTGTATTTTCAATAATCCGGTTAATCTGGTCCAATCCAGTACTGTTCATATATTTTTTAATATATTATATTAATAATATATCACATAATATATTATTTTAAATTGAACTCTAATATCTTAAATCAATAATATACTATTCCAAACTAAATCATAATATATTATTTTATACAAATAATTATCTATATCTATCCATAATATTGTAAAAGTGTAAGTCATTTATAATATTTTCATACATTAAAACATTCATCACTATTGCAATTTTCAGAAAAATATAATGGAAGACTTTCTATTAGTTATTTACTATTATAAAAGAGTAAGGCCTCTAAAATACTTTTATACATTTATTCCATTTGAAAAATTACAATTAAATTTTAATTTAATAAAGACTTTAATAACTAAATTCAAAAAAATATCATTAAAGTACATTAATACATTTTATTATTTCAATGCAAGTATTTTATTTAAAAGAAAGTATACGCAACAATTAGAAAAGAAAATGATTAAATACCCAAATTTTAATTTTTTATAATTTCATAGTTAAATAAATATAACATATGATATTTTATAATTATTACTAAAAATTTATTGTGTTGTGAAATATCTTTCATGCAAGGTTGCAATATAAGTCATAAATTTAAGTTATGTATATTTCATATATCAATATAAATCAAGCTTGTTGTGTATATAAACATCTTTAAATAAATAGATGAACAAATTAAACTAGAATGAATAATAAATTTCATTAATACAATAAAAAAAGATAATTTATTAATAACATCTCTAAAAGTCAATAGGTTAAACAATAGACATCCACTTCTCTCACGACTTTTGCATAGACAACCATCCATCTCTCACCGATTCTCACCGTCATATCTCTTTCACCAATTTTCACCAGCACTGGCTTCTTCTCTTACCTTCAACAATGGTTTCGTCATCTTCTTTTACATCGGTAATATATCTTATATGTTAATTTTAAAGTTTAATTTTTGTAATTTGAATTTAGGGTAAAGCTTCATCTCCTTTTTTGTATTTGAGTTGTGTATTTTATTTTTTGGTGGCTTCTCTTCTCTCTTCAACAAGCCCTAATTTCTTACTTGTTTTATAAAAATCTGAGCTTACTTGCATACGATTTATTGCATGTTTGTACAAAAATTGGAGGTTGCAATCATAGATAAGGCATATTCTTCTTTAAATTTCAAATAAGTACTCTAAAACAATAATATATATTAAGAGTGATTCCATGGCACATGATTTATTGAGTTACAGAACTATAACACCTTGTTGAATGGATTGAATTTTGAATTTTAGATTAGTGACGAGTATGAACTTTTAATGAATATTGATTTATTCTGCATTTGGTGCAAGCTTTCATTTCATGCTATTTTTTGACAATATATGGTGATCATTAATCTGCCATTAATACACCATACTCAAATATACACAATTTGCTACTTGTACTATATCAATTTGCTACTATATCAGTTTTACTTTTATTGCTCCTGAGTTGCTCTCTCTTCCTTCTATTTCTTTGAGACAGTTTGAGCTTATCATAGCTTCACAGGTTGCAACTTCACAATTGCATTAATGTTATTCATCTCTTAGATATTTTAATTTGTTACACAGATCATGTTGATTATTTTACAACAATTATTAATTGATCAAGTGTGGGAGGCCTACTGTGATATACTGAAAGTCTAAAAGTTCTATACTAAATGTACAGGTTTATACTGAAAGTTGGTGTATAATTTGCTACTGTGATATACTGAAAGTATGTTACAAATGAACTTTTATTCGTGAAAGTTCTTGTCTTGCTATCTTTATTTTTTAATATTTGAATCCGTGAATCCAATCAGAACCAATCTGGCTCATTGCGGTCCTGTTTGGATTGGATCCGTTGAGCAAATGAATTGGATTGGATCCATAAATGGTGAATCCAGTATTAGTGGATTAGATCCAAAATACCTTCAATCCGGTCCAATTTGATTTGTGAACACCCCTAGTTAGCGTTGCATTTGTTGTAACCATGTATCTGCATAAATCCATCAAATTTCTTGTACCACTATCTCAGACCTTATTTTAAGCCATACAAGCTCTTTTCCAACTTACACACAAGTTTCTCTTTTCTTTTAACTAAAAAACCTTCTAGTTGCTGCATATAAATCTCCTCCTTTAGGTCACCATGGAGGAAAACAATTTTGACGTCAAACTGCTCTAGGTGCAAACCCTCTGCTGCAACAATGCGAAGAACTGAACGAATGGTATTCAGTTTTACAACTGGAGAAAATATGTCGGTGTAATCGATTCTCGCTTTTTACTGAAAGCTTTTTACTACAAGTCTCGCCTTGTATCTTTTGGAACCATCATGTTCATGTTTAACCTTGTACACCCATTTATTATGGAGAACTTTCTTTCCTACCGGCAGCTCGGTTAGCTTCCATGTCTTGTGGGATATTAGAGACTTTATCTCATTTTCCATCGCAAGCTCCCACTGGCTCACATCTGCTGCACTGTATGTTTCATTATAGTTCTCTAGTTCACCTCCATCTATGAGCAACAAGTAATTCATGTATCTCCTGTTCGGCACATGTGGCTGTGAGGTCCTCCTAGGTACAAAAATAGGAGTCGGAGACTGCGGTGTATCATCCTGTTCAGAATTGTCGTCTGCAATCTGTTCTTCTGACTGAGTACTCTCACTATCTTGAGCATCATCTAACTCAACACACATAGGATCACTCTGTGCTGTAGGATTTGAGGTTGTTGCATGCCTATCCTTATACATCACATTTTCATTGAACACTACATCTCTGCTTCGGATGACCTTTCGGTTCTGATCATCCCACATGCGGTAACCATACTCATCACCATCATATCCAATGAAAGTACACTTCTGTGATATGGGATCAAGCTTACCCCTGACATTATCACTAACATGTACATATGCAACACAACTAAAAACTTTTAAAGATGAAAGTGTTACCTCTTTACCGCTCCATACCTCTTCTGATATTCTGTGCTCTAATTGTTCTGATGGACCTCGATTGATTAAGTATGTTACTGTACTAACTGCTTCTGCCCAAAACTATTTCGGCAACCTTGCCTGAATGGGCATGCTTCTGGCTCTCTCAATCAATGTTCGGTTCATACGTTCTGCTACGCCATTATGTTGTGGTGTATATAGAATAGTCTTATCTAATCTGATTCCGTTCTCATAGCAAAAGTTTTTTAATCCGGTGTCCTAATACTTTCCACCATTGTCGGATCTTAATCTCTTTATCTTCAAACCCATCTCATTCTCTACTATAGCCTTCCATTTCTTGAACACATCATACACCTCATATTTATGTTTCAAAAAGTAAACCCATACCTTCCTGGAATGGTCATCAATGAAGGTGACGAAATAGGACTTTTCGCCATGAGATGAGACATTTGTTGGCCCCCAGACATTAGTGTAAACTAGCTCAAGCTTTTCCTTTATGAGAATTCTTATGTTGCTCTGGAAACTAACCCTCTTCTGCTTACCGAATACGCAATCCTCACAGAATTTGATGTCAACCGATTTCAAGCCTGGTAGTTTTCCTTTTGAGAGCATAACCTTGAGTCCCTTTTCACTCATGTGACCTAGCCTTTAATGCCACATGTTGTGATCCTCTTTGCTTTCTGTAACTACTATCAACGTGCTAGCCTTGATGGTAGTGTAGAACGTACCAATCTTTTTTCCTCGTGCTATAGTCCTAACCCCTCTGGAAACTTTTCACTCATCATATTTGAAAGTGGTTACATGACCTTTACTCGCCAACTGGCCTACTGATATCAGGTTCTTCCTCAAGTCTGGAATGTGTCTCACATCCTTTAGCTCCATATCGATCCGTTCAGTCTGATATGTACTTCACCCTTACCAACAACACTGCAGGGATGATCATCACCTATATAAACCTTACTGAGGTTTCCAGGTGTATATCTCTCAAAAAACTCTCAACTTGAGGTGGCATGGAATGATGCTCCAGAGTCCAAGACCCAAAACTCTATTTTGCTCTCCAAAAAGCATATCAACGCATCATCTGCTTCTTCTAAGACAATGTTTGCCTCAGACTTGTTATCCTTTACCTTTTGCGGGGATTTGCACTAGCTTTTGAAATGACTAGGTTTTCCATAATTCCAACACTCGATCTCTTTGGAATTTCTAGGACCTCGAGACTGTGATCTTCTTTGTCTCAACTTGGAATGTCCACGCCTTTGATTTTCGCCTTTCTTCTTATTCGAACATCTGCCTTTGCTGTCGACATTCAATACTGAGTCATTGTTAGAAGAGTCTGATGTCTGTCTTCTGATCTCTTCTATGAGTACCATACTCACTACTGAATCATACTATAACGGTTCTGTCCCTGAAGAGCTACTGATTGCGGCAACTGTGGCACTCCAACTATCTGGCAATTGGCTTAAAACTAAAACCACTTTCATTTTACCAGTGATTGGTATATCAACTGATTCCAGCTGCCCAACAATGTCATTAAGAACATTAAGATGTTCACTAACCTTTCCATTCTCGGACATCTTCAGATTGACCAATCTTTTGATGAGATGTACCATGTTTGCTGCAGACGACTGTTCGTACATGTTCGAAAGAGCATCCAAGAAAGACCTTGTTGTCTTCTCATTCCCGATGTTGAAAGCAACAGACTTTGACAACATTAGTCTAATCGTACCGAGAGCCTTTCGATCTAGGATTTTCTAATCCTCTTCTTTAATCAATTCTGGCTTCTACCCTTCCAATGGTAAATACAAATTCTTCTAGTATAACACATCCTCAACTTGCATATTCCAATAGGCAAAGTTTGTACCGTCAAACTTGTCGATCATTGCTGTATTTTCTTCTCCTATAGTTCTCACCTAGTTCAGTTGAGGTGTTCGGTGTCGAATCGGTTTCAGGAATTGCTTCGACCTGAAACTCTAATACCATTTGTTAGGGTTTTTACACCCGCCCAAGAACATTTAGGAATTCCAATTCCTTTGTTCGAAACCGTGCACACTTGCAAATCAGAAATTCACACACAAACACACACCAAACAATTGACACAAAAATATATACGTGGTTGAGCCAATTCAGCTTACGTCCACGGAGAGCACCGTTTCACTATAATCAATGAAATGATTACAAGGGGATGATCTGCAGATCATACACAAGCACACACAGTGTATACTCACGACTGTATCACCGAAAATAATATAAGCATATATTATTCCTAACTCTCACCAAGAAGAATCTCAATTTGTATATCTTCCTATTCTCTCTCTTAATCTGTGTTAGATCTTGTGTTGTATCACACAAAACACAATACAATATGAATGACCCATGTATTTATAGGAGAGGTTAATTGGTGAATAAGTCAATTGATATCCCATACCAATTAGAATATGAGTCATTTAAGTCTTTCCATAAAAATTCCAAAACTGAGTTATCGAGTACTCGGTGAAGCTTCTACTGAGTACTCAGTGAAACTTTCATGACGCACCATGCTGCGCTAAGGCGCATGAGCTCCTTGAATCCAAGCCATGCCGCAACCACTTTTGACCTACCGAATACTCGGTAAAAACTCCACCGAATACTCGGTGGTTCTTCACCGCAACTTTTACTCCAATTCTCTTATCAATTCATGAGGAAAGGAATCATCAATACTAAAATCAATCACTTAATGATGTGAGTATGAATTTCCTACCGGGTTCATGAAGGAAAAAATAATTAACATTCTACTCCCTATTACTTAGTGGGGAAGCTTTGCCAACACACTTTGAATAAAAAAATTAAAAAGAAATTGGAAAGTCCACAGTAGAATATACACCATGCTTGGAAAGTCAAAAAATCGTATGGTCAGGATGAATTTAAATTCTCACAACCTAATAAACTCACTAAACACCCCAGAAAAGACCCCCAAATCTGACGCCTCGTGCAAGGCCAAGTGGGCCCCACCACAGTCTAGTTACCGCGCTTCACTAACCCACTGCCAGTCTACAACACACATATAAAGAACTTTCCCGCCGCCCAATCTCCCTCTGCGAGTCTCTCCATAGATAGACACGACGTCTAAGTGTATATATATACATATATATATATATGTATATGTATCACACCGCCATTGTTCCTTGATACAATTAATCAATCAATCAATACCCAAAACCCTAATTTCCCATTCCTCTCCGACTCTTCCATTCACCGCCATGGTGAATCTCCGCTCAGGTCGCTCCGGACCTTCCAAAGAAGGTACTCTTCCTCAATCTTTTGTTTTTTTTTTCTTTTACCCAGATTTCGTCTCTATGTGCGATTCTTTGAATGGGGTCGATTCTATTGCATGATCGAGGCGCTGTTTGGTTGCTGGGAAAATCTTGGGAAGGAAACAGAAAAGAAAGCCGAGTTTCGAGTTCTAGATTCCTCATTATGTCAATTCTGAACTATTTGCCCCATATATAAATATATATATTTATATATATGTGAGTGTGTGTGTTTGTGTGGGGGTGTGTGTGTCTATATATATGTATGGGTATTTTCGGTTCTTTCCCAACAAGGTAATGTTCCTAAATCTTTTCTTCTTTCTTCTTTCTTTTACCCATGTTTTGTCTCTATTTGCGAGTTTTTGAATGGGGTCGATTCTATTGCATGATGGAGGCGCTGTTTGGTTGCTGGGGAAATCTGGGAAGAAAAATAATAGAAAGCTTTCGAAGTTTAGATTCTTCATTATGTCAATTCAAAACTATTTGCTTCATATGTGTCATGTGCGTGTGTCTATATATAAATATGTATGCGTATGTGTATTTCGGGTTCTTTTCGAGATTTTTGATTTCTGACGATTCCAATTAGCGATTGTGAAGCAGGCAATAATCCACAGTATAGTGAGCCCTCCTCCGATGAAGATGACGATCACGTGACATCAGTTCCTTCTACATCATCAGGTACACGTGTGTGATTACCGTGTCTCACTTCCTCTTACTCTCTCTCCCCCTGTGTGTATATATATATATGTGTGTGATTATGTATCTATCTTTGGTAGTTTAGAAAGCCTTTTAACTGAGATTATGGCGAGGTGGGGTAATTTTTTTATTTTGAGTTTTTTTTTTACAATGTGGAGTGTAATGGAGTGATTCAGTTTATTGAAATGGTGCATTCAGACTATTCATATACATTTATCTATATGTGAATGTAGTTGAGCTGTTCTCACGTGCGATGGAAATGTTACATAAGATTGCTTTGGACTTGAATCATGAACCAATTACTGAGGTTGAAGTCAGCGATGGGGATGACAGTGATTACAAATCAATTGCGGAGGTTGAAGTTGGCAATGGGGAAGACAGTGCGAAGAGGAGGAAAGGAAGGTCGAAGAAGAAGTGGGGGGAGTCAAGTCTAGTGAGGGAGGCATTGGAAGTCAAAGATGAGGAGGTAGAGATGGTGGGTGGAATCAATAGGGAAGAACAAGTGGGTCATGCTGCTGAGATTCATTCTCTTAATGCCAAGGACCGGAAAAAGAAGAGGGGGAAAAGAAAAAGGGATACTAAGCCAACCTTAATGTGGGAAGTTTGGGAAGAAGAGAATGAGAGATGGGTGGAAGAGAATATTACGAGAGATTTTGATTTAGACCATCAGAATGAAATGGTGTCTGAAACATGTGAAGCATCTTCGGACTTGATTGTGCCTTTATTGAGGTACCAGAAGGAGTGGCTGGCTTGGGCCTTGAAGCAAGAGGAGTCTACAACAAAAGGGGGTATCCTTGCTGATGAGATGGGAATGGGGAAGACTGTCCAAGCTATTGCTCTTGTCCTTGCTAAACGAGAAATATGCCGGGAGTTTTGTGAACCTAACATACTTGCACCGTCAACAAGTTCATCCTTGGAGTTGCCTAGAGTCAAAGGCACCCTCGTTATTTGTCCAGTGGTTGCTGTGATTCAGTGGGTGAATGAGATTGAACGTTTTACCTCAAAAGGAAGCAACAAAGTTCTGGTTTATCATGGTGCCAATAGAGGGAAGAGTCTTCACCAGTTCTCTGAATATGATTTTGTCATAACTACATATTCAATTGTGGAGGCTGAATTTAGGAAAAATGTGATGCCACCAAAACAGAAATGCAAGTGGTGTGGGAAGTCATTTACTGAGAGGAAGTTGTATACTCATCAGAACTACTTCTGTGGGCCTGATGCTGTTAAAACTGCTAAGCAGTCAAAGCAAAAGAAGAAGGGGCCGAAAGTTTGGCCAAGAATGTCAAAGCAGAAATCGGCATCTGATAAAGGTGAGGCTGATGAATTTGATAGTGATAAAAGGAAGGGTGCTCGGAGTAAGAAGGAAAAACATCCAGGAACTAGTTCTACTATGGAGGAATCGGCGGATGCTGAACAATGCTTGACTGCAACAAAATCTATTTTGCATTCTATGAAGTGGGACCGCATCATTTTGGATGAGGTATGCAGTATACTATGAAATTCTGATGTTTTAGAAATTCTTCTTTTATGGGTGCTTTTCTTCACTTTTTTTTCTAACTTGACAAGCTATAATTTGGAGAGAACAACTGCCAACTGGGGTTTATGGCCATTGCACTGGTTGCTATGTACTCCATGGGTGTGTGATTGTTTGTTTGTCCATCTTCCTGTCCACCTTGACTCTTTGTCCATCTTCTTGTCCACCTCGACTCACATAGACAGACATATATGTCATGTGTGGATCAATGTTTAGTTTAGTTAAGCATAAAACTTTCGAGAAACTATATGGAGCAATTTATGACCTAATGTTGAAGTCAGTTGTGAGGCCACGTCCATATCATCGTATAATATCTTGAAATTGTAAGTGATGTAACGTTGTAAATTTTAAACAAGAACAAGTAATTGTATAATCACTTTGTGTAAAATCAACTCACACGGTTAGTTCTCTGTTTAAGCTTCGGCACTGCATTATGACCTCAGCACCGCGTGTAGGTGCACTGGCACCACGTTATGACCTCTTTAGTTCGCCCAGACGGAATCAGATGTATATACCTATGTTTTGGCTTTACGCCTTGATGCTTCAATTATAATTGATCTGTTTTGACTCTAATTCCCTTTAATACCGTTTTTGAATCTTATGGGAATAGCTATATACATACATAGAGCTCTATGTATATAGAGCTAAATGTGTATATATATGACATGCTCAAAGGAAAATTATCTTCTGTGATTGGATATTTTGAAGGAAGCACAATACCCTTTAAAGGTCTGTAAATTTTAAAATGGTTGCAAGTTCATTTATTAAATCTCACTTTTTTTTTTCTCTTGGCAAATTCAGTGGACATATTTACCATTTCTAGAGTGGCTTTGAGCAAGCTTGTTCGGCCGCTACTCCATTTTGATGAGATCAAACCTTTGATGTTAGCTGTGAATCAAATAATATATTCTCTCATTTTTTCCTATTTTTCTATTTTTTTTGCATATGGGGTGGAAATTCCACTTATTTTACACCTAAATACCAACCATAGTGATTATTTCCTAATTTTTCCTTTTATTTTTTTTCTGTCTGTAATCATTATCTTATTTTTGCTCAAAAAGTAATATTTATGTCTTAATGTTCTATCATGTTTTCAGAACTCATCTTGCTTTCTCACTTAATTTACTATGTTTCCTCCCCATTGTAGGCCCATTATATAAAAGATAGACGTAGTAATACCACAAGAGCTATCCTTGCTTTAGAATCGTCTTATAAATGGGCTCTAAGTGGGACTCCCCTTCAGAATCGTGTTGGAGAACTTTACTCACTGGTAACTATACTGCGCATTTAGTTGAAATGTATTTGGCAGCTAAAATTATGTATCCGACGTAGTTGCAATTTTACTGAAACAGGTACGCTTCCTTCAGATAGTCCCTTACTCGTATTACTTCTGTAAGGACTGTGATTGCAGAACACTTGAGTACAGGTATGGTTCAAGATTGCTTATGATCTATGTGCTAGCTTTTGTATTGTAAAGCAGAGTGGAACCCTTTCTCTCTTGCACAATGTTGATTCATTTTTATCACTTGCTGTTAGAGTATTAGAATGTTATTGGATGAATGAGGCATGTATAATTGTAATTGCATCCTGCAGAGAATAAAGGAACACTCTTCGTTGTTTAGGAGTCCTATATACTGTTGAACCAAAATTTTCATTTCTCTTGTGCTACCATAGGACAAATCTGGAAGATTTTTTTAATTTTTCAAATGCAGCCTCTGCCTAGGTTTGTATAAGGTTTCGTTGAGACCGCACTTGATCATTTTGGAGTTGGACCTTGTGTAGTGGGTCTCTTTTGCTTTAGTGGGCTGGTCCTTTTTTACATATATTCTTTGTGTCACCTGATCTATATATCCTCAGTGCATTCTTAGTAGAAGGTAATGCTGCCAAGTTGGCTGTTGTATGTAATGTTTCAAACCATTTTACTGTTAGTGTATCTTCCTCCCCCCCCCCCCCCCCCCCCCCCCCCCCCCCTTCCCTCCCTCTTCTTTCTTTCTATTTAACAAACTTTTATCACCTATCTATGTTCAGATACAATTCCTCATCTGATTGTCCAAACTGCCCTCATAATTGTGTGAGGCATTTTTGCTGGTGGAACAAAGTGAGTTATGTAATTCAGTACTTTTTCCTTATTGTGTCCTTATTATAGGCTTACAAAATTGTTGGATTTTTTTTACTTATTCCAATGTGCAATCAATACAAGTATATTGCTACACCAATACAAGCTCAAGGGAATTCTGGTAACGGTGAAAGAGCCATGATTTTGCTGAAGCACAAACTTTTGAAAAGCATAGTGCTAAGACGTACTAAGAAGGGCAGGGCTGCAGATCTTGCGCTTCCTCCTAGAATTGTGAGTTCTTGTGCTACAACACAAGTCATGCATCTCTGTATTTCATTTTATGTTATCTGATATTTATTTGTTCTCTCCTTAATTCTTTTCAAACTTTCTTCAGGTTACACTAAGACGGGATACCATGGATATTAAGGAAGAAGATTATTACAAATCATTGTACAATGAAAGTCGGGCACAATTTAATACGTATGTACTCTTCTGTATCTTCATTCTTCATCTATGCTTTTGTTGGTTCCAACCGATACATAGCTGATATATTTATTCTTATGTATTTCCACCATATTGCTCAGCTTTATCCCCGAGTCTAAACAATCTTCCTTCCCCCCCCGCCCCCCCCTTCGTTCTAGTTTATTGTCTTATGCTGTGAGTAGGAAGCCAGAAAACTGTGTAAATAACTTAGTTCAGTAGACATTTGCATTCTAATTTGTGAACATTATGTTCCCATCCATTCTAATGGTTAGAAGAAGATTTTAAAAATAGCTCATCTCATCCCAATTCCGTGATCTAACAACTGTATATTGGCTGTGAATTTTAGTAGTATGTGTTTAGGCATAGGTATTATTTTAGGGTGTTCCAGGCTTATAGAGGGGTCTCCTTTAGGGTACGAGACTACTGGGTAGAGCCTTGGACCCGCCCTACTGAATTTGGTATACGTGGTTGACCCAATGTGTCCGGCATCGAGACGGATTACTCGTGGCCTTCTAATATGGTCATTTTGTGGCAGCGCAACTTGTAGAACTGAGCAATAGACACGGGAGTAGTACCTCTATGGTCTACGGGTTCTGATGCTGTACCAGTATCCCAGGGGCGTTTACCACTATTTTGCACAGCTCTAGCGATATATACATGTACTGCGAAGGCTATTGGAGAGTGATTCGTTGCACGACTGATCCGTCTGTGACCATAGATGCCGCGTAGTCGTGACACGTGGACAACGCAACACCATCCTCGCATTTTGAAGGGATTGGAAAGAGCACATGGCATGGAGGTTAATAGTGTAGTTTAGTTCTAAGAAGGGCCTATAATGTAAATTCCACCCATTTTCTTAATGTGGAAGGAACATTCTTTATTGACTCATATTATGACGCTCAGTATTGGTTGGAGACATATGGAGCATTGGTAGAGGTTGGGGACCACTTCATTTTAGGGCAACATTTTGAGCAAGTGATCTATAAATAGAAGACAAGAGTGCTTGCCTAGGGATCCCAACATTCTTCATTTCCTTTCCTTTCTTGGAGGCCACTCCTTCAAGGCGGCTACCAACCCACCTTCTCCTTCCTTTGCATCACACCCTTCTTCTCTATTTTGCTTCTCTCTTCTCCTCTCTCTTGGTCTTTAGCTATGGGGTATTTCATTTTGGGAATTTTTAGCTCTAGTGATGCTCTCTACCCACTCTCTAGCTTGAGATGAGGCTGCACTCTTTGCTCTCTCCATCTTCTCTTTCCTTTTTCTTCATCCTCTATTTCTGCACGTGTTCACCCACAATGGGCTTCAGATATTAGTGGTCATGATTGACGAAATAGTGCATTTAGAACCACAAAGAAAGGAAATAAAAGAAAAGAAATGAAGAGGTGGCTGCTGCGTTCTCATGGTGTTGGAGGCAGCAGGAGACAATGCGGTGGAATAGGGATTCGTAGATTTCACTTGGTAGCCTAGTATCGTTGAAACCTCTTTGCTTGTGGGGGCAGAAGTGAAAACTGAGTGAGCGCTTCACAAAAGAATTGTGTGGCTCGGTGGAAGGTCTTTCAATTTTGTATGCCATTCTTCTTCACGATATGTTGCTACTTGCATTCGATATTTGGATCTACAAGTTCAACATTCTTGGTGCCCACTTGGAGTATGCTTGTATATGCTATTTAGGGTTATTCCTGTTCGATCATCTGTACGAACTAACTTTTAAATAAGACGTGCTTGTATATGCTATCATTTGTATCCTTAGATGGGATCGCTGGCACTGGTAACCCTTGTTTCTGTTCATCACCATGGTATATAAGATTCTTATAGCAGTATGTTTAGTTAATGCTTTCCAAAGCTTGAGTCACCAAGTAGAGTTGGGAATGCCATTTATTCCTGTTTATTGTCTGTAATGACAGATTGGTCCTAACACCTTTGAGGCCAGGCTCATCTGGTAAGACGCATGCATGAGTTTCATGATCGTAACTCTAGGTTTCCTGCTATGATGTTGATGGTAGTTAACATAGTGTGTCTATCGGTCAGCATGAGTCCTAACTTATATAGAGACACGTCTCTAGGATTGCATTCTGCTTTAATGTAGCTTCTTAGTTTGCCCAGTAAAAAAGACATATATAAGTCTATCATAGGAAACTTGTATGGTGAGCTCATTGTTAAGAAATGGCAAATAGGAAATTGAGAACCCTCTTATTGTCCCAAGTATTGTATTAACATTGTTCTAAGCTTGTTATTAGTTTCAACTACGAATCATGCCATAAGCAAGGGATAAGCCTGTTCCATGATCTGATCAGAATTGAGGGCCCTAGTATCATTATCTCTCTCATAAATCTCTTTAGCTACATGATTAGCCAAGGGCCATTATTGGTGCATTGCAAAAGTTTGGATTTTCAAGGTTCTGGATTCGTGATGGAGTTTTCAGAGCTGTTATGCTTAGTAGCATAAACAATCTGGTACGTACTCAGTTCCTCATCCCAGCACCACATCCTTGTTGTTCCAATGGTGATAGTGACATTTTAGGTTGCGTCCAGTAGACATAAAGTTGCTTGGTCAGCAATACTGACAAGAGGAAAGTGGATCAATGATTCATTCATTCTTGTTGTTGAAAAATTATAAGAGAATTGATTTTTTTTTTCTTTTTTTGTATAACCTTGGTGTCCGGGCAAACTTTCGCGCACCTCGACTAATCCACGGGACCCATGCAAGGTGACCCCAAGAGAATTGATTTTTGGCCATAGGGTTGGTTATCATATAAATGTAACACGGTTTACCATTCAATATTGGAATGGACTATTTAACCTCTCTCGTAGAAATGTTGTTTTGTGTAATTTGTATAATCTTGATCGTGTTGGGTAGGTTGAGCTTGCTATGCGTCTTGATTCTGGCTATCAACCTGGAGGTGTTTCTGGAATTTTAATCTAATTTCCTCACATATGGATTATTGCTTTCTTAAAGTGCCATGTCCAGTTAAGATGGTTTGCTATAATTTTGTCAGTAGAAGCTATTTTTTGTTCGTAGTGATTTGTAGGAAATAAAAAAAGAACTGTTTCAAAATCCTAGACCACTACTTTAAAGATTTTTTAATGCTGCTTACTGTTGATGGTATCGACATATCTTTGAGTTATGATCTTTATTTACTCATTTTTCATTTCTCTTGAATCGTCTGTGGATTTATATAAAAAGCATTTTCAAAGTAGATCAGTTGTTTATGATGGACTATAAGTATTCATTGCCAAGCTTATTTGTGTGATTACTCCCATCTTTTGTGGTTTCACAATTTATGCGTGGGAGGCCCCTTTTTTTATATCTAAGAAACCTTTTCTTATTTCCTTTCCTCTTGGGCTTGTGCTCTTTTAATACAAGAAACTTCAACTTTCTCTTGATGAGGTTTTTTGTCCATTATTTTTTACGAATAACTTTTTTGCTGTTGTTGGACACTTGGGGAGCTGACCTTTGAGTCCTGCTTGATATTCTTTGGCTAAGTCCTTCAGTGTTTCGTGACTCTTCTGTGTACTAATCTCAGTCCATGAATAGCGGTGGTTGCATCCTAAAAACATTCAAATAATGGTGGACATCGATTTGTTTGAGTTGAGTCATAGTGCCCTTTCTGATGCAGTTTACTCGAACTACTGATTAGTTTGCATTTCCTTTGAGGCTATTTTTTTTTTTTTTTTTTTTTCCTTTTACCCCTGATTTTACCTTTAAACATTGATTTAAATGGCTTGGTCTGCCATGTCTGTACTGTTTTATTTAAGTCTCTCAATAGTTTTGTGGAAAGAAGATAATTGGTTGGGTGAGTCTGCTATTGTTTGTTGATATTGGTTGGGTGTTCCATAGTGAAAGGTTCATAAGTTTGTAATTTTCCCAAAAGTTCATTATCCAGTTGCTTTTATTAATTACCTTCCATTTTGGTCAATATGTTTTCTTATCTGCAGGTATGTTCAGGAAGGAACTGTGATGAATAACTACGCTCACATCTTTGACCTCCTTACACGCCTGCGGCTGGTGATGTTTTTTTTCCCTTCTATATATAGCACTTAATTAAATGGATTTTGTTATGCTGCACAGTGTAGATATTGATAACCTTGTTATCTGGTTTGGAAAATAAATATATTTTTTCTTTTCCTTTGTATTTATCTATTTTTATTTCTGCTTAATGGGATTTTATTTTTAGGGTTCTCGGGTCTCCTGACCTGAGAATTTATTATATCGATTATGCACTTGTCTTGGTCAGATATGTTCATGCCTTTATTCTACTCTATATTAGTGTTTATACTCATTGAGTGGTATATATTGGGGCTCAAACATGGTTTTAGTAGCAGCAATGGATGCAGGGTCTAACAGGGTTAGGTAATAGTAACCAATGCTCAGTAGGAAAGCCCTAACCGCCTTTTCCCCCGACCGTATAAGTAGTGTGTGTTAAGCCACGCCGTGGTGCATTCTGCTATCCCAGGTCGGTCCGTTGTCTCACATGGCGCTCATGCCAATCCGAGACCCCAAGACAAATCCCTACTCCCCGACTATACACACGGAGACCGAAACATGTCACAAGTCTCTACCATATAGCCACAAGGTACACACAAGTATATATATAAAGAGAGAAAGATGACCACCGAGAGTACGAATAGGACTCGCACACACCAACTCCGGTAACCTAATGTACATGCGACTGTGCATTAAGCACTCAACCCTCAAACCCTTTTTGAAACAACCTCCATTGTGTATACAACACATGAACTGAAGACTAGAAGAGCCCCAGAGACCACTTTCTAAACCCACGTGAAAGAGCACGTGTACATCCATAAACATACACGATTATAATTATAAATATATACATAAATTCATGACTATCTATTTGTCCGTTGAATAAATCACTCTTGTACCGAAGTACTCTAACACACCTCTATGAACAACACGTCACTATACCTTACATTGGTCACCTACCTACACTGTAATCTCGTCACGACTTAGGTCGAACACACATTTGAACACCTAACTAACGACACTGATGATAATCCATCGACGAACCTTAAAGCTGCCATTCTACTATTACAGTTACCCTAACTAGGCTCGATGTGGGAGTTAGGGCAACATCGCACACCTACGTATTCCTAAATTCCCAACTCCGGGAACGACCACACCACCTATTCTGTTATTAACTCTCCTACTGTTACCTGGTGAAGTCTTGAAGTAGGCTGTGGCATGCCAATGTGACATGGGAGGACGGCATAGTGGCAATTTTGGTATATAAGTCCAACTTTGGAAGTCGGGCTTAGGAGTGTTGAAAAATTATGGGAATTTAATTGGAGATGCTCTCTATCAAAAGAAGATGACATGTCAAAGAAAATCCGGATTTGGAATTCGGGAGCTTTGAAAAAGGACACTATGACTCCTCAAGCAAGGTTAATATTTGTTCTGGTCAGAGCTGTATTTGTGAATTATGCATATAGAGGGAGGGGTGAGTCTCTGACCCAAGTAGGCATTCAGCCACTTAGTAAGATCATGGGTAAGCCTTGGCTAAGACATGTATAGGGAAGCTTGTTAGCTTGTAAAGATATGGTTTGACATGGTTCGATGGCACGGTTGGCAAAGATGGCTCGGTTAGACACTGTGGGCTGTGCTGGAGCATGCATGGCTTGGCAAGTCTTGTGTGCATACCCACGAGTGTGCCAACTTGCCTTTGGCAAAGTAATGTCTTAGCTTGACATGCATTGGTGTGCATGCAATGCACTTGGCTCGGCAAGCCATGTGCACACTAAGCTTTGGCTAGGCCAACTTGTCCTTGGGGCAAGACTGTGACACGAGACATGCAATGGTTAGTGCTAATTCAAGACATAGGCATGACGCGACATGACCTATGTGCCAAGGCATTGACAGAACCAAGATATAGGCGTGGCTAGGTGCTAGCTCAATGATGAAGGCATTGGTTTAAACTTGGCAAAGCTTTTAAGTGCGTGTAGGCTTGAGAGGAGCTGGGACAAGGCATTTGGCTCAGCAAAGGCAAGCATTATGCAGTGTTGGCATATGTTTGGCATTGAGTTGGCTCAAGATGGTGCAACATGGTTCAGACTAAGGCAAGACAAAGACTGGTCAAGGCCAATGTGTGACTCAGACATGCAGTTTGGTGACACACAACTGACTCTAACCATCAAGAGACAATGTGGCATTGCAGGGAGATGCCACAACATCTTGACAGTTGGGAGTGCAACTATGTGTTAAGTGTTGACAACCTCTGATTGGTGCCAACACAACCTAGGTGGATGGGGCTGTCATCCACATCAGATATAGGCAGTTTTGTATATTGGCCTATATAGGCACATATGTATGGCATTGTATAGGCAGCGAATTTCAGAGAGAGATAGTGCTTGTGAGTGTTGTAGTGTGCCTGGGTGAGAGGAATCCTTTGTACTATTTGTGTTTATAGTAAAGGTTGGAAAACTATTGTTGTGATTTTCTGTAAATTCGTGGGTGTTATTATTATATTGCATTTCATATACTGTGTGCGTGTGTGTTTGTGCAAGACTTAGTGTAACTCAATGGCACAAAGTGTGAGAATTAGTTGACTTGGTTGGTGTCAAGTGTCATCATAGGGCAAAATTTCATGTTGAAACTTAACCCCTGTGACACCTACCATGCCTGTGACTCCAAATCATCCACGGTGAATGCTACTAACACTTCCCAAACTCGTCACACACATCCTACATATAATTATAGATATGACTACTGACCTCACTATGAGTCCGCGGACTACACCTTAGCCAATCCCCTCAACCAATATTCCCATCTCCAACACCACACCGGTGGTTGACCCACAGCATACCTTAATCCCAAATCTCCAACTCAATGGCTCACTATACACGCACCTTAACTAGGAGGTTAAGGAAGGACCACACGTAATCATTATACATGATCCTAGACAACACTTCAATAACATCTACGCTATACCTTAGGGTTGTACCTAGGCCCGGAAAGAAGGGACAGAAAGTACGACACTATATGTGCACACCAACTAATTACATCTCATTCTCGAGATTAGGACAACGGAAGGCTTGGGACGGACGTGCATTACGTATGCACGTTAAACCACCCACATCACTAACTCTAACGCTCCTATAACACCTTAAGGGAATAAGGGAGGCGAAAGGAACATGTTAGAAATCGAACGAAACAGAAATCCTCATTTCCAACCACTCAAAGATCGGAATGGAAACCAAAGGAAAGATTTCGACACCACGCTGAAACCAAAGGCTTGAAAGGCAATTCCTAAGTTAATACCATCTATTGGTACATAAAAGGGGTTACCGAAACCATCGGAACCAAAAACGGAGGCTAGACACAAAAGTTGAAATTTTGAATCCCGAGGGCAACATGTCGCCCCCTCGCAGGGGTTCGATAATTTTGAAAAAAATTGGTTTTGAGGGTTCGGCTAACTCCATATAATCCCGATGCTTCTAAACACATGATAGGACCTGGAAATACATAGATCGAAGCTCAATACGTTCCAATTAAGCAAAGAATATACCAAACCAAAATCCAAAGTCAGTTCCACACCGAAACTAGCCAAGAGAGGTGAAACGCAACCAATCCTTTCTCGGATGCACTCGGGTCAAATGTTAAGATCTAAAGCTATGACAAGACTCAAATCGGCATACACACATAAACTTGTCCATTCTACAAGCACCACACTTATATACAAAGGTTACAAGTTTTCACTTTTACATCTAAAAAGAATTTAATATCATCGCACCCTTGACGCTACTTTGACAAGCAATAATTTTTAATACATAGCAACGTTGAATCCAGCATCGTAGCGCTCCAAAAGAAAAGTATATAGATCATGATTTTATAGTATGTCAAGATAAACATTCAATTTCATGGACAATGATATGTTGACATGCCATAATGAGTAGTGATATGAACTTATAAATCGTGCATACTATTGCTCATGCCCGGATATATGTGTCGCCATAATCAAATCAACCGAGTGTAGTGCACACTCGTAAATAATCCGTGTTCGGGCCGAAGCCCCCAACGACTTCTCTGATTTTTGGATTACTAGTTCGTAGGTAGCGAGAACACTTTCTAGCCAGTTGTTGTGACTATCTGCAAATCCCTCCCACATGCAATGGATGCAATCATGCAAAGTAGTTGGAGTCCCATAATCATAGCAATGAAACCATGCAATTTCTCATGAGTGAACTATGAGTTCTATCATGCTACACAAGGCCGTAGCCCCAATGCCGTACTATGAATCAAAGAACATGCAATGAAGTTGCTTATATCAATTCATGTTAAGTGTGTATCATCAAAAGCTATCATGAATCATCAATTTAAATTCCTCGTATCAAGTGTTCATCAAGACAATACATATAAGCACATATGCCGACATATAATTCCAAAGAAAAGTTTAGTTATCAACTAATTTAGTAACATTTCCAAAATGAATTAACGAAACCCCTAAGCCACCTTCTCAACCATATACCTATATATATATAGCTATACCTAAGTATACATAAATTGAATATGCACTACAACTTGTTAAAAATCAACATAGCCTCTAATCTAGGCCATAATTTCATACTTCATTCATAATCCATCAATATGAATGATATAAATATACATACACAAATAATTATATATCCATCACACCCAATACGCCCTATATACAAATATATGGACTCCAATTAGTCGCACACCTACCTATCGAAAGAAAAGAGCGGAAAGAAACCTCCCTACCTCAAGTGCCAAAGCAAAGCTTAGCATCCTCCCAAATTCAAACCAAGCTAATCCAACCGGTTCGAAACCTCCCCTTAAAAAGTGAGGTGAGGAGAGGAAGAGTTTTGTGGCCGGCCCTTGGGCCTTGTTTGGTGGGTGTGTGGTGTGTTTGTGTTATGTTGTGTTTGTATAGAAGAGAAAATGTATATATATCAACTCACCTTTCCAAACATGCCTCTCCACTAACAATGGCTTGGATTGAATCAAAGAAGAATGGAGGGCTAGGATTGATCCAACAAGGAGACTCTAAAAGGGTCTAGAAAAGTCTTGCCAAATATCTTGCCAAAGGACACTTTTGCCCTTTACCTAACTTGGTGGTGAAAAGGAATGAAGGGCACTTTAGACTTTACTCACTTTTACCCTTTCCTAAGTTACCCTTACCATCTCTACATAACTACCAAACTAACATCAACCACCAAATGACCAAACTAACCCCTATATATGAGTAGGGTGAACACTTCGCCTAATTCCATAATCTTCCCCTAACTAATCAACTTGCAAAATTACCATTTTACCCTTTAACCTATAATTACCAAAAATAAATCCATCACAATTCCACGACCTCGGGGAAGTACTGCGAACTCTGAAAAATAAAATAGATAACCCCAGATGTGAAATCCGACCACCGGGCCCTTCGGGTATGTCCCGGGCCCACCGATAACCTAAAAACGATAAACACCAAAGCAAACCAACTAAACCAGAAATAGATTCCGCGTAGATGTCCTATTTAGTCCGAAGCACATATGTGGAAAAAAAAATTCACGTACGAAACCCCATGAGACGTCATAAATGAAAAAGAGTCGAAAAGAAATTCAAGAAAATAGGAAAAGAACACAGGGCATTACAGTTCGGTTCGACGGTTCTAGTTAATTTCCCCCTGAATTGCATATCTAACAGAATTATGCACATTCCAACCTCCCTTTGCATATTGATAGTGGCAATGGTCTGTCCAAATTTGTGGAGGTATGTTGTGTCAGAACCTATACATGATTAGTGACTTGGTGGATTGTCTTGGAATTCATACTAATTAGTTATTAGGAAATCCATGAGAATTTGAGACGATGATTTCGTCGCTGTGGTTGGTTGTGCGTGAGACGTAAACGCCACCGTGAGACTGCAATTTGGTGTGAACTGAAAGCAAGAATCTGAGTAAGAGATAGAGGGAGAGTCGGTGGGAGAAGTAGGCGAGATGTAGCTGACTGAGAGAAAGATCGTGAGAGAGAAGAGGTTGAAGTATTGAGAATGTAAAATTAGGTCCTGTGTTTGTTTGAGTGTGTATGTTTATGAGAACTGATAATATGAGTGATAAGGGTTACCTGTTAAGGTGTTTCTGTTAGTACTATAAAATTCCAGGGACCGTATGATTGCCATTTAGTCAATTAGTCCTTACTCATTTATACTGCAGTAGTAATATGGTATGTATAAAATGTGACTGTTTCGTTAGGTCCTGTAGGACCTTAAACCGGAACTAAACTGTAATTGACAGTTCCGCTAATTTGAAACCGTGACCATATTGTACCATTAGGAAAGTCGACCTAAATTTCTGGTCCGGTTTGACCGAGTTTTGTGCAACCCTTCTCATGAGCATGCTTGAATTTAAGAGCAGAGACTGTCAATTGATGTTTGTTTTGGGTCTTGCTCCAGTTATCTCCTCCAAACGAGCTGTGTTGGTCGGAATATTGCTGCTTAGTCCAGTATGGTAATCTGTTTAGCAGCTTACACGATAATATATTCTAATCTGTTGGTTTGGGATGATGTGAATGTAGGAGTTGCTTTTTTATTTTTATTTCCATTTTATAAAACGTTGGAAGGCGAAGGAGTACCACTAGGCTTTAGGCCTTGGTAAGTAGGTGTTACTTGAGATGTAAGAAAGGTATATAGTGGACTCATGTTGGTCGACACCTTAATAGGTCTATAGAAAAGGTAGGAAGGATATTTTCGCAGGTGAGGTAAGATGATCTTTGAGAGGATAGAAATTTGGTCCCGTCATGGTGCTACTACAATGCCTAAGATTAAGGTTTATACTGTTATTAGAGATTGCAGAAATCATTTGGTTTCTTAGTGGCAGTCCTCATTATGGGCCTGTTTGGCATGGACTTTGTTTTTGGTGTTTCTGTTTTGGGTGGAAACCAATGCACTTATTGGGCTGAAGCATGTTTGGTGTGGTCTGTTTTGTTTTGCATAGCAATATGAATAGTGGAAGTGTTTTGGGGGAAAATGGAAACACCAATTTGTTGTTATTGGTGTTTTTGCACTGTTTGCTTTAACATTGTAGCTAAAATATTTTTTGGCCAAGCTTAAAACAAATTTAAATTTACGTCACAAGACATGATTCCAATTTTTACTAAAACACCACCAACAAAAACATCTGATTTGTCTAAGCTAAAAATAAACGCGTCCTAAATGGGGCCTTAAGTGGGGTTAGTTTTGTTTTATTACATGCAGGTTCATGTTATATCCAAACATGCTCCATTTATATATATAGTTAGGAGTAGCAATTGGGCGAGTTATATATTGTGTCACAAACTGGTTCAGTTGTCGAATGGGCAGGTCAACCGCCACTTAGGCCTTCCCCCCTTTCTATATTTTCTTTGGAGTGTGGTTCAAAGATTTTTCCTTGAAACGACCAGGAATTTCTTTGTTAAATTCGCAAAGCTTGTTAAATCGGAGTTTATTCTGAAATGTAAACAACATTTAATGACAATTAAATATTTTTTAAAAGATGTGTCAAGATTGTTAGGGCCCTTGTTTAAAGAGTTTACCCATTGTTTATATACCACACATAGAAGACATACATAGAAACACACACAGAGTTCTTGAACATTGAAAATGGAGATTAGGAGATGATGGGCTTTTCATGGTGGGTTTTGGAGTTTTGATGGTGTTGGTAAGGGTTTCTTGAAGTACTTGTTTGGGCGGTTAAAAGTGGACACCCCAACCATCAATCCACTCTTTACACTGGTTTTTATTAACTGCCCCGTTTAATACATCACTCACCCAAGTCATTATTAGCTGGCGGGTTAGCAGGTTTGGGTAACTTTTGCTATCTACATATAGTGAAGAGTAATGGGTTACGAGGGTAACAACAATTTTGGGAGTGATGACTATTATGTGGAAGGGAATGGGTATGTTACCATGTTCACTTTTTGCAGCTTGATGGAACAAGCATACGCGGCTAATGAGATGGCTCGCAGGATTAGCATTAGGTATGCAATAGGCAACACTACCTGTAGGGTAAGTTGAGTAATTAGCAAAGGTATGGTGAATATCAAATGCGGCGAAATGTTTTTGAGTATTTTCACCCCGAGCACATACTATTCTGGTTACTTGGGTTGGCTTGCCCAAGATGCATCCTTACTCTAACCAATCACCCATTGGACCAATGCATGTGATACTCATGAATGAGAGCAAGTTGCGAAAACTTCTCTGATTATAATGACACAATTTTTTTACTGGTTACATATTATGTATCTTGATTTGTCCAATTATTCCCCAACTACTCATTGAAGACTTCACTTAGTCGTCATCTTTTTATACACAATATTGATCCGGGCTTTGTTGGTATTTTATATCTCCAAAGTTGTTTTCTTTTGGATTAGGATAATTTAAATTGCGGTCTTGGAGGAGTTTACTTGAGTTATGATTTAAGCACTTAATTTAGATTATAAAGATACAAACTTGGAGATAAACATAAATACTGTTTTTTCTTATTGATATTGTTTACAAATGGTGGAGTACAAGTACACAAAGTACAAAGTATGTATGTGTTCAGATTGCTTTTGAGTAGGTTAGTGGTAATGACTTGAGGTTGATTTAAAACCAGGACCACATTTATTTGAGCCCTCTATTTGAAAAAATAATTTGAAAACGATATTGAGAAAATTGAATTCCTTTTAACTAAAACACTTATACTTGAGCCAGTTATTAAACCATGATATGGGTATGTAGGTGATAATGTCATGTTACATGGTTTTTTCCAAAGAAGTTTGACCTTTAGCTGTATCTTCTGCCGCCATTGTCTGATCTATCTTTCTTATACCACAGGCAGTTGATCATCCTTATCTTGTAATATATTCTCGTGCGGCTTTGGAAAAAACTGGAACTATGCTTGATGCTGGCAACAAAGAACAAGTATGCGGCTTGTGTCATGACCCAGTAGAGGATCCTGTGGTGCGTGATTTATACATATATATATTTGAATTATTGTTGTTTTTTGTTTTGTTTTTTGCTTAAGGATTTGGGGACCTAGTCAGGACTAATACTTCTCTGATCAATGTTGAATTAGTTACTCTATAAAGTGAGGCAGTCTTATTAGTATTTTAATTTTTCCTCTCTTGAATTTTTTACTCAAGGACCATGAATTTAAATTATTTTAGCTGTTACTGTTTAAGAGTAGTTATTACACGTGGATTAAGTAAATATCTTAGCTGGGAAAAGGCGGAATAATATATTCAAAAGGTCATTTTTGGAGTGGTGACCCGTTTTTCAAGTGACCAGGTCATCTTTCAACTATGTTGGATTGTATTGAAAGGACAATCTAAGTTTGAATGAGAACCTATGAACATCTGAATAAATGTCAGCTTATCACTACACTGATGTAACACACCACTGAAGAACGTTATCATTTTTGTTTGTCATTTTAATAAATACTTTTCTAATATATAGCCAAATGACGCCTCATCTATTTTCTACCTGGGCCTGAGTGAACCCAAGGTGGCTTCTATGTTAGAATTTTTCTCATTATTTTAGTTCATTCTATATATACTTTTTTCCACTTTCTGAATAAAATTCATTCGTGATTTCGTAGTTATTCATGCACTATAATATCATTTGTCAACTGGTTTGCAAAATGAAATAAGTACATTTTGGTCTAGTGAGAAAGCTACATGATATTTTAAATATATGTACGTTCTTATATATATGTCTATATATTATTTTGCTACGGAATTTCCCATACTGTTATGGTAGCATGCATTCATTCCCCCCATCATTTCTTTCAAGTCATTTGAGTTGACATATACCATAAATCTTTGATTATTTTTGGTCTAAATATTTATTATTAAATGTTTTCAGGTCACTTCATGTGCACACGTCTTCTGTAAATCTTGTTTGATTGATTATTCTGCCAGTGTTGGACAAGTTTCATGCCCTTCATGTTCAAAAGCACTTACTGTTGACTTCACCACCAATTTTGATCATGGAGATCAGAATACTAAAACAACCATTAAAGGGTTTAAATCCTCGAGCATTTTAAACCGAATCCAGCTTGATGATTTTCAGACAAGCACAAAAATAGAGGCTTTGGTATGTGGATCTCTAAAATTTGGCTATAACTTCTTTCTAAGTAGAGAATATTCTATGTGCTTAAAGTTTTACGTCTTTTATTTCCACTGCTTCACAGGAGATTGAATAGTGGTACTGTTCTTTGTAAATGTGGTTGAAATTAAAGTCAAGCTTATAATACATTTCTCTTCTAATAAATGAAGTCTTGTTAATAGTTTCAGTGCAGGATTTTATTTTCTTATCTTATAATTTTCTTACATGCCAAATTTTACTTATAAGAAAAGAAACCCTTGCAATTGGTTCACATATTTTAGCCTTTCTCTTCGATTGTCATTTACAGGGTATCGATTGACAGGAAGAAAAAAATGCATCACAAGATTGACAACCAAAAGTGTGATTGTGAATGAACCCCTACCCCCCCAACCCATGGAAATGAAACAAAAGGAGGAGATATTCTGGAGTTGGCTTTGTTTCATGACCTTACCTATAAGCTATACAGAACAATGTCGTTGATGTTATCATCCTTCCTTTGGCCCCATTTGAATGTGTTTTCACATGAATCCTCTTTTTGGTCATAATTCATATTTCTATTATCTCTACTTTTTGTATTTTATTAATGTTTGATTTACTTTGCTCCATGTTAATACAAGTCTTCCTCTCCGCCTTTTAACTTCAGATGCATTGATATTTAATTTGTTCTTACATCTAATCTTTCTCTGACATGTTTGTCAGTAATCATGTCTCTTCTAGTTCTAGTTCCACCTATCATCCAAGTCAACGTTATTTTTTCAGTGGCATTGTTGCATTTTTCCTAGAGCTGACAAAATGAGGCACGATACGAACACAACATGAATTAAAAGGGTTAGGGTTGACCATAAAATGGTTGAATTGTATTAGGGTCGATCCAAACACGACACGAGAATATTAGTGTCGGGTTAGGGTTAAATCCGAGTAACTCGAACAACTCGTTTGACACGATTATATTTATATTTATTTTTTTCTCTTCTCTAATTGGTCATGGTTTGAAATATATCAATAAGCTATTATTGGGTCGTGTCAAATTCAATTTAATTTTGCTGATAAATAGGTTAAATAGTTCGTTTTGTGTTAGATTGTGTCAAATTTAATTTAATATATTATAATAAATAGGTTAAACGGGTTACATGAGTCAACACGGGTAACCTGTTTAATAAATGAGTTGGGTTAGGGTTGAGCATATTTGACACGTATATTATCCGGGTCTTTTTCGACACGACCCATTTCAACCCGACATGAACATGACCCACGAACACGAATTGCCGGCCCTAATTTTTCCAATCCCTTTTTCAGCTCCTTATAAGATGAGTGGTTTAGTTATCATCAGGTGGAATTTTCCTTCTTTTTATGGTTTTTTTATTTGAGTTGAGTCTTTTCTAGTTCAAACTGTTACATAATCATATAGTTGTTGTTTTGTAATGTTCAACCGAAGTAAAGAAAGTGTTTTTTTACTTTTTTAATTTATGGAGCTTCAATTGTTATCAGTGAATTATTGTTCACAGTAGTATTGGTGAGTCTATAATTAACATAATGTGTTTCAGATCGACAAATTTTTAGTCCTTTGACTATAATTTGTGTCTCTACTAACTTCTCTCCTCAATAGAACATGCACCCCAGAAGATCGCCATATGTGTTTTGTTATATCATATAAACCTATTACAAGTTTTCATGGGCTTAATTTTGATCCTTGGTGCAATCCTACTTTTGATGTTGTGGCATTAGTTTAGTTGGGCTGTGATGCGTTGTGGTCTAAATTTGACCCGAAAAATGGGATTTGACCCGTTTTCTCTTGCGGATCTTTGAGCAGGTTCTTGAAATCTCTTGTAGCCCAATATATGTAGAAATACCCACCCAGCCACAGATACTCACACAGAGGTTGTTAGTTTCTTCACTTGTCGGTCCACTTATATATCTTGTGTATTGATACATCTCTCTTATAATTCAAATAAAGTTCAGAAGAATTCTTTTTCTATTGTCGGGCCTACCAAATTGTGTCACTCATTTCTATCATGTTATGTAGATCTTTTTTATTTGTAAATCTTCCGTTGTCTGTCTTACTAAGTAAATTGTCTTTTGTAGTTGGTCTCCAGCATAAACCCTTTTTGGTTGCAATTCTACCCCTGCTTCTCATAGGTTTAGAGTATCACTCATCAATGTAGTTCATTTATCATAACCGCAATTCTATTGGTATATTATCAAGTCCTACAACTTATTGTTTCCTGTTTCCTAAATGTTCCTCCATCTCTTTGTTATTGATTTGGCCTTTTTTTCTTTTAGGTCCAACGTTCGAAATTTCATCTCTAGAATATCTCATTAGTGGTCCTTGAAACTTCTAAATCCTTTGAAAATAAGGAATTAACTTTATTGATCTGAAATAGTTTCCGTCTGTCACTACAAAGTGCTGTACCTTTTAGTCGAGGTGCTATAAGGAGAGGAGTTTATACAGACCTAAGCTTTGTTATTGGTAGTGGCTCCCTTGTATAGGCTTTGAATTTATTTTATCTTTACCTGACAGTTTGGAGCATTTTACCTACTCTCCAAGCAAGGTCTCCTTACTTTAACTAATACTATGTGTTTTTAATCTTTAACTTGATCGATATCTTTAATCAGTCTATGAGATCTATCCCTTCTGTGAAGGATTCTTTTTCCTCAATAGGCTTTTTATTAATATTATCTATTTAATTAATTATTTAATATACTTTTCACAATCTCATGTGCATAGTTTCCATTGCAACTTGCCTAAAGGATTTTGTCAACCTTTCAGAATCTCATCTGCATAGGTCTCTGCTTCAATAAAAGACTCAAATATCAAAGTGAGGAAGGGATGTGTTCACTTGTTTTACAGCATCTGAATAAATGTAGAGTGATGTGATTAGAAACTCAAATACATTATAAAGACTGTATTATTTTTACAATCATCTAAACTATATATTAAATTATGTCTTAAACATTGTGTGATAGATCTATTAGTTGCCTATGATGTTTCTATTTCAAAATAAATCACAGCATGACAAAAATATGTTGCTTCTGTTTTGGATGGATCTGAAACACCAAACAGAAACAGTTTCTGAATGGGTCTTTTATTTACAATTTTCATAGCCCCACTTTTAAATTTTCTCCCTTTTACCAAATATTTGTTTACTTATTTGCATTTTTTTTTCCTGATTTTCCTGTTCTTTTGTTTGACTTATCTTGCAGTATAATTTTCATTTCACCACCATGTTTTTAGTTCATCCTCGTTCCATTGCCCTTTTATTTTCTGTCTCCCTAGATTCATCTTTTTTACTACTCTATGCACTTCATATTTTGATACGTTTTTATACTATTTGATTCCTACTTCCTTTAGTTGCTAGATCCAGGAAATGTAGTTGATGTTGTTTCGTAAGACTGTCTAGGGATTACCTTCGTATTCTTCTTTCTAAACAGTTCAACTTTTGTTTTACTTGTGTTAGTTTTAATCACCGTCAAGTGTTCCGTGTTCCTTATAGCTACACTTGAGCTTTTGAAGATTCTAAGAGTGTCTCCTTGCTTCATATCTTTCTTTTTGGTTTATCTTCCCCATTCTCTCTTAAATAAGTAAAGCTCACCCTCGAGCCCTGGGCAGGTCGCCGGGTCTTTCTCTGTTCTGCTCCCACCACAAAAAAGACGCACGGAGAAGGTATGCCCAGCGCGTGGAGGATCGAGAGATCGTCTCTCCTTCCTTTTCTCTTGGGCATCTCACTTGGAATGTAAAGCATTCTTTTCAATCTTGTACTAAGATACACTAAATACCAACCCAATCTCGATTAAAAAAAGAAATTATTGCAACTACGAAAAATTAGGTCTCTTAACTCCTACACGACTATTGAAGTCACCTCCTATAAATACAATTTCACGGTTTTGTTTATTCCATCCAATTATTCCCAGGAAAATCATCTTTTGGGTTTCTGTATTATCGTTGCGTACTCTTTGTGTTGTACACCCCTTTATTGAATTCAGCACTTCTCAATCTCGAACAGTTTTTATCATTATTATTCTAGGTTGTCTTCTACGTTCTAACATGTACGACTTTGCTCTCTTGTGATGATCTACTCTACCTGATTGAGTGTGCAATACAACAGCCTCACCTCCCTGATCAATCAATTACACACAAAGTACCCTGTCCCTGAAGGATATAATTTTATCAGAAATTAAGTTGGCAAAATTGGATGTTTTGACATTGCCTAATGCCTTTTGTCTTTCGCTAATTCCTGATATACAATTTTATTTATTTATTGACTAGGCCTTATCTTTTTGCTGCTGAGTGAGTTGGTTGTTTTACAGAGGGAAGAAATCAGATTCATGGTCGAACGGGACGGATCTGCGAAAGGGATTGTTTTCAGCCAATTCACGTCCTTCTTGGATTTGATACACTACTCTCTCAAGAAGGTGAAACAATATTTGTGGTTCTAGTTTTCTATTAGGTTATTGAAAAGATGACCGAAATGATGTTCTGAACCCTTGTGCAGTCTGGCATTGAATGTGTTCAATTAGTAGGATCCATGTCCATGGGTGCTAGAGATGCTGCAATTACTCGATTTACCGAGGATCCGGACTGCAAAATCTTCCTTATGAGCTTAAAAGCTGGAGGAGTTGCTCTCAATCTCACAGTTGCATCACATGTAAGAACCTGTACTATTCCTTGCATATATATATACACACATACTGTGGTTTTATTGATTTCCACTTTTAAGTATAATAGTTCTCTAATCTTTTCTACTTTTCTTTGCAACACCTATGGTTATGTAAACTTTTTTCCTGATCACTGGATTTCCATGTTGTACTTTGCAAGGTTTTCTTGATGGATCCTTGGTGGAATCCTGCTGTGGAGCGGCAAGCCCAAGATAGAATCCATCGAATAGGACAATACAAACCAATCAGGTTTTCTTCTTCTTTTTTTTCTCACTATTTCTCTCCTAATTTCACATCAGACATCACAGTATGTGACTGACTTGAAGCAAATTGATTTATTATGGTCTGCATTTATAGGATTGTTAGATTTGTTCTTGAGAACACAATAGAGGAGAGAATGTTGAAGCTGCAGGAGAAGAAGGAACTTGTTTTTGAAGGGTAAGTCTAGCTTTGAAATTGTACCAAGATGTGTTTCCACATTTTTGTTTTACCTTCGTATTGGGGCTTTTGTAGGACTGTGGGTGGCTCATCGGAGGCTTTGGGGAAACTTACCGAGGCAGACTTGAAATTCCTATTCATTACCTAAGCAGGAATTTCCAGATAACGAAGCAAATATACTAGGCGTGTAGGCCCGAGATCACTGGCAAGTTTATTTTATTTTTTGTAGCATTTTTGTTACCAGTGAAAATTCTGCAGAAGTAGTACAAAAATTCAACTTGGTTTTCTGATCCACAAAGGAATAGCTTGCTTCGGTTTTCCATCAAGGAAGTTGGTGATTAGGTGAGACCGAAAAGACGGCACTGTTGGTTCTCTAAAATCACTAGCTGAAGTGTTTTTCAGTTGTTTTTTATATTTACCTAGATGAGCAGAATTCAGATTTAACCAGCAAAGAAGGGTAGTTTTCTTGTTCTTCTGTGGAAGTTGAAAGAATTGTACTTTGTCAATGTAGCTCAGAGCACTTCAGCCATTTAGTTACTCTCTCTCTCTCTCTCTCTCTCTCCCTTTTGTGGAGTATATATATATATTAGTAAGGAGCATGTGTGATGCAAATGTTGGTAGTCATTAAATAAATAAATAAAATTTAATGACAATTACTATACCAAAAGATTATCTGCATCCATCATAATTTGATGCAATATATTTAGAAACAGTCCTAAGTTATATACAATACTACAACATTTGTGTTTCACAAAATTGATGCGCTTGTGTAGGATTCACTCTTCCAATTGAAATTAAACTCCGAGTATATATATACATGATACACTAAACAATGAGGCATGTAACTAAACTATAATTGATAGTTAGGACTAAAGTTAGTCAGAGATTATGAGACTTGAGGCTTGTTTGGCATTTTTTTTAGCTTGCAGAGGATGTTGGAAACGATTCCAGAATCAATCAAACTATATAAAAATATATCCTCATTAATTGAGGCAAGATTATACATATACATAAGAAAATGAAGAGTTAAAACAAAAAATTCATACAAAATTGAGATATAAAATAATGCCACAAGACGGGACAAAAAAAATATTCACAATGTTGTCTCAAAAAAGAAGTCATGCATCAACCACTACTAATTAAAACAATAAATAAATTGATTTGAATGTTAGAAGGAGTTCTCTTTAAATTTAAATTTTTTTTGTTTTTGGTGTCTCTCGGATTTATAGGATTTATAAAGAAAAACGACTTTACATTTAAATTTTAGAATGTGACATCTTTTCAAAAAGATTACAATTTTTTCTAAATAAGGTAAAAGAAGTGTTTAGTTTAGAAGGTTGTAATATGAATATGACGTTTCTTGAGAAATGTTATAACCCTTTGCACTTTTGTCATAATTTTTAATTATTGATACATTTTAAATAAATATTTTAAGTATTTAAAATAGAGAAAAATTGTTTAGAAATAATAAAACTCCATAATGAAGAAAAACGACTTTACATTTAAATGTTGTAACCTTTCAGAATGTTACGTCTTTTCAAAAAGGTAAAGGTAGTGACCTTTATGAATATGACGTCTCTTGAGAAAGGTTACAACCATTTACACTTTTGTCATAATCTTTAATTATTGATACACTTTAAATAGATATTTTAAGTATTTAAAATAGAGAAAAATTGTTTAGAAATACTCTCTCTATCCCAATTTAGTTGTTCATATTTGACTTTTCAACAATTTTTTTGATATTTTGAGTTTCCTACTTTGCTCTTTGATAATGTAGTATAGTTGTAGTTTTTAGTGAGTTCATTTTTTTTAAGTTAATGAATAAGGATAATTTGGAAAAATATATAATAATGTTGTATTGGGATTCGAAACTGGACAACTAATTTGGGACAAGTAAAATAGATAAAGTGAACAACTAAATTTGGACAGAGGAATAATAAAACTCCTTTGTACTTTTATAAGTAGTATATAGATAGGTACACGCACTCAAACCTTCACTTTCCCTTGCTGGCATTTAAACCCATTATTTAGGTCTTGTTTGTTAACTGGTACCTAGACCATGTTTGTGTTGACATGGTCTCATTTTTTGGAACTAGACCAAATTGTGTGTTTTTTAACCCAACAAATTGATGGGTCCAATTGATCTGGTTTGGTCTTTGGTCCAAATTTTATAAACCGAAACACAAAAATAAATAAATAAAAAATAAACAAAATAATGAATAATAAAAAAAATGAATTAAATAATACATAAATTAATAATAATAATAAATTAATAAATAATAAATTAATAAAATATATTTATAAATTAATAAAAAAAGAATAAATAATAAATTAAATAAAATATATTTATGAATAAAATAAAAATAAATGAATAAATAATAAATTAAATAAAATATATTTATAAATTAATAAAAAATGAATAAAAATAAACAAAATAATAAATAATAAATAAAAATAAATTAATAAATAAATAATAATATAATTACTAAATTACTAAAATATATTTATAAATTAATAAAAATAAATGAATAAATAATAATATAAATAATAAATAATAAATTGACTAAAATATATTTATAATGATCTAATTTTATTTTTCTCAAATCAAACTATCAAATGAGACCACTTAACTTTTCAGACCAGTATCGTCCTCATTTATATAGCATGATGATCCGCATAGAATTTTCTCAAGAACAAGTGAGTTGGCCTTTGGGAGTGAGCTCAAATAATCAGTTTGATGGAATTGAATGTTTATGTATACAATAATTAAGAACACCTGAGTGAAGGTCCAACAAGATTTTTTAAATTCCCAAACTAGGTTTGCATGTTTGATCGTCATAGTGGAAATTAAACATTTTAATTGTAACATGATATTTTTCTAAAACTTTTATGCTATTAAATGATTATAATATAGTGTTGAGTATTGTATGGATCTATTCCACCTAGTCATTTGGATTATGTGGTGGATTGGAACAATTATATTATGACATAATACATATACAACTTGCCATGTCATCACCCAAAAAATCAACACAGGCCACCCCCAAAACTTCTCCATCTCTTTCATCTTCTGCCATCAACTGCCGCCGCCCCGTCCCAGACCACCACCGTTGCCGCCCCGTCCCAAAAACTCACCCTCATTTCTTTAAGATATCCAGACAAGGAGGAAGCTACATCATCTAGCACCTTCAATTAGAGAATTTTTAGGCATAAATGAATTTGAAACTTGATTTTTCTGGCCTAGCATTTGTAAAATTTAAATTTAAATATCGTTGAATGATTCATTGACCCATGTGAATGATCCAGCAAATGGCATTGTGATATCTCTCCCCAAGTTCTCTGACCACGACACCCACTCGCCACCGCCACCGAACAGGAGCATAACTCGCATATTGGCGCCGCCTTGTGCCTCTCGTCGGAGTTGAAGGAGAGTTTTTTGGGATGGCGGCGGTAGGTGATCTAGGTAATTATATAATGATGATGTGGCAAGTTGTACCGGTATTGTGTCATAATATAATTGGTCTAGTTTACCACGTAAGCTGTGAAAAATATGGTGTACTAAGTTCATATAATAATTTTTCAATATACTAAACTCGCATTATCAATTAATAATTTTGGTAACTAAAAATTATAGGTAATTTATTCAATTTCTGTGCTCAATAATATTTGTTTTGGATCAGTTAGTTCTGCTTCTGAATTTTCTTTCCATTTAAGTGCAACATCCTTAACGTTAGTGAAAAAGAAATAACATACTTCATGTAAAATAATAATAATTTACTTTAATTTAAATTGTATAGTTTTGCGCAAGATTTGATATAAAGTTTAAATTAAAATTTCATATTCAATTTAAAGATATTTATTTTATTTTATTTGGGTATAAATGAAAGATTCAAGTATGAAAAGCAGGATTTCCTAGTCCTAAAGGAAAGTATTAGGATTTATTTGTCAATTGGTTGAGAAAAGTAAAACTTAAGATGAACTTTCCGAATTGATAAAAAAATAAAATATTGACCTAAAACAAGAAGAAATTTATTTGAAAATACACAAATAGGTTTAATTGAGATATTGACGAATTTCATGGTTTAATTTTTTTTAAGGATATTTACATTTACCTCCCTCCAATATAGCTAAATAACAATACCTCATTTTCTTGTTTAAAAATAATATTGACTTCCCGCTGGTTTGGGCGAAGTAGCACCGACCTCCTTTGTCTAAAAAGTTACACTTTTATTTTCTCAATATTCTTTTTTTTTTACAAAATCAAAATGACCGTCACAGTGTTTTTATTAAGTCCATATGATAAAAGTATAAAATACTATCTTCTTTTTTTTTTTTTTTTAACAAAATTTAAGTAGTTCCATTTAAAAGAAAAACACAAGTTTTTGCGGTGAATGCGAAATAAATTAATGTTTTATATGCAAAAAGAATCTTTTGTATTAAAAAGGAATCTAGAACCTCAAGATTTAAAAATGAATTTAGCAAGTACAATTTAATTAGTTAAAGATAAAATAAAATATTATATTATATTAAAAAAGAATGTAAAAATTAAATAATCATTGATATATTTTTAGCTTATCATGTATTAAAAAATATATAAAAATTAAATAATCATTGGTAATATTATTAGCTTATCCACCGCCCCTCCACCTCCCACCACCACAGACATCTCCTCCACCGCCCACCGAACACCACCACCGTCAATCACCACTATTGATTACCGCCTCCACCTCCCACTACAATTGGCCATAGCCTCCACATCTTACTTATGCCGGTTATCATTATTAACATAAACAAAAATTTAGAGCAAATATGGTTTTGTGTTTATTATTTATAAAAACGTCAAAAATATAAACGGTTATCAAACAATAGATATTTTTTCCATAAACAAAATAACACATAAACCATAATTATGTTTTTCATAAACAATAAACGACAAACATTTACTCAAAATTAACACTGTAAGAACATTTGTATATTGTTCATTGTTGGCATATTCTCGACAATAATCATGTTGAGTGACTTGTAAGGTCGGGTAGGTTTAGGAAAATTAGAGTGGTCAAACAAAGGTATCAACAAAGCTTCATCAAATTGAAATCAAGATTAAAGTAGTGAAAGTGAAGCAAGTTTGAAAAATGCATTCTGGAGAGCATAAACAATATTTTTCGGAGCCGAAATTTTGAGAAACATATCAATGAAGTCGAGGGGGTTCAAATGGAAGAAAAGTTGGGAAAAGTAATTTCCATGAATTTTGCTACGCTTGACATACGCCTACAGTAGCTAAAAGTGGCTAGAAAGTGCTAAAACTACGTTTGCTCTACGCTTGGTGAAATTTGACCTACGCCTGGTGCTACGCTCCAAGCGTAGGTTTCCTACGCCGGCTGCGTATTTTTGGTAAACTCAAATTCTAATTCGTTTCAACTTCTATCAACTTGAATTACACTCCAACATATCCTAGCTCGTGTATAAAGGATATATACACCAATATTATTGGTCAGATTGACTCCAAGATACAAGATGATTACACAAGGAAGGAATCCAAGTCCAAAAAGGATATAAGTTTACTCAAAATAAGATTCTCCTCTCTAGAAATAAGAGGAGTCTCTACAGAATTTTGGGTGTGGCTTTTAAGAGATCTCTGCAATTCTTCTACAGTTCATATACTTCTGCAGAAATAGATAGATAGAGAAAATTATTGAGTGATCATATATATTCTAGTTCTCTATTGTTTTGGGTTTCTCTAATTGTGCTTCAACAAGTATGATCTTTATGCATGCTTGAATGACCTAGATTCTGAAAAATCATCACACCACCTATTGCAATGTGGTTGCATCGATCCGTTGAGAAACAGAGCCATCTGAGTGCGGAGATCGAAGCAGGAAGCTTTGTGGTTCATTGATCCGTTGAGAAGCGGAGTCGTCAAAGTACAGAGATCGGAGCAAGAGCTTCGTGGAGCACGAGTGGATCTAGACTTTTAGACGCCGAGTGGAGAAACGAAGATCATGAGTGATTTGTAAGTCTAAAACTTCATAGAGTCTATGTATCTCTTGATTCATAATGCATCGATACCCGAGCGTATCCGTGATTTTTACTTGGAACATTTTTCAAAGTTTTCCACGTAAAAATCTTTGTGTCTTCTCGTGATTTATTTCCTGCACTTATATTTATGATTGCTTGATTAATCTGTTTAGAAAATTAGGGTTTTGTGACTGATTAAAATTGAATTTCCGCTAGATAATTTTAATTGATCTTAAAATTGACAAAAATCCTATTCACTTCCTCTCTAGGCTATTTTCCTTAGTCGTCTAGGTAATTTTAATTGGTATCAGAGCGTGGTTGCCCCGTTTTAGGTTAACTACATAGGGTTAGATTCTGAACTTAGACGATGGATTTACCTTATGAAGGAGTGTTCGTATCTAGGTCCCCTTTGTTTGATGGCTCGAACTACACTTATTGGAAAGCGAGGATGAGAGCATTTTTAAAATCTCTAGATGAGAGAGCTTGGCTTGTCATAGAGGTGGGATATTCACCTCTCATTATGAAAGACGATACTATTAATGAATTTAAAGTAAAACCATCAAACGAGTGGACTCCTGCTGAGACAAACAATGCTAGTTGGAATTCCAAATCTTTAAATGCTTTATACAACGTTGTGACTGCGAGTGAGCTTAAGAGAATTGCCATATGTGAAATTGATAAAGAAGCTTGGGATATTATCCATGTAACTCATGAAGGGACTTCAAAAGTTAAACAGTCGAAACTTTAAATTCTGAATTCACAATTTAAACAGCTTCAAATAGAAGAGGATGAAGTTTATGCTGAATTTGAGGCTAGACTAACTGATATTGTCACATGTTATCACAATCTAGGTGAGCCCATTCCTGAGACAACCATAGTGAAGAAAATTCTTAGGTCTCTACCTAAACGTTTTCGGTCTAAGGTTACTGTCATATTAGAGGTCATGAGTCTTAATGAAATTAAGCTTGAAGAATTGGTAGGGAACCTAAAATATTATGAGATGGAGATGTTCAAAAATCCTACTAAGAAGTCTAGTGGGACAAAAGAGAACAACATAGCTTTCAAAACCACTAGGGAGGATCATGTTGATTCTGATGGAGAAAGTGAGTTGAATCTGAATGATATTGCCATGTTTGCTAAAAGGTTGAATAAATTCGTGAAGGCTAATAGGAATGGCGAAGGATAACAATTTGGAGATAGATTAGGTGAGTCTAGAAATAGAACTAAAACCCAATCTCGGAATGACAAGTCTAACCTTAAAAAGAAAAAACCTCAATATTTTGAGTGTTAATGATATGGTCACATAGCTACAAAATGTGCAAATACTGTGAAAAAATCCAAAAGCTTTGTTGTCACTTGGGATGATGAATCTGATAATGGATCCATTAGTGATGCGATAAACTCGGAGGTAGATGATGAGTCTGAGAACTTCACCGTGTTTGCTGCTCAAAGTAAGGAGATTAAAGAAGTTACTACAAGATGGGTGATGTCTGAAGATGAAGGTTTTGAGAGAGATGAAAATTGTGATAGTCTTATGATAAATTACTTGACAAGACCACACAACTTCACAAAAATTACACGAAACTATTGAATAAAAGTCTTAGCATGGATAAAGAATTACATTCTTTAAAAGACGAATTAGCCAATAGTTCTCAAACCCTAAATCTCCTACAAACCCAAAAGGCCAAATTGTGTTAAGGAACTGAATAAGTCTGAACAAGAAAGGACTCAGAGTTTAAAGATAGGAGATGGTCTCAATAAGGAATTAGTTGAGAAATCTACCAAGATTAAGAATTTGGAGAAGGAACTGAAAGATGCTAAATTAACACTTCGTAAATGGTCTGATGGAACACTTAAGCTCAATAAGATGTTGAGTATGGGAAAATCCGTAGAAAATACAAAGGTTCTAGGTTTTGATGGAGTAACACATAATTGGAATGATGTTTCAAAAACTACCTTTGTAAAAGTTTTCCATGTAGCATCTAGTTTTTCTCAAGGCAATTCGAATTGGAATCCTAATGCTCAATCCTATATCAGAATAACTGATAAAAGCAAGCTTTCCTTTACCTCGAGACATCCTAAGAGGTCAACTGATGAAGTTCAAAGGTTTGTTCCTATATGTCACCACTATGGAGTAAGAGGTCACATTCGACCTTTGTGTTCAAAGCTAAGAGAAAAAACTTTACAATTGATGAAGGAATAAAACACTCAACAAGGAGACTGTGTTCAAGATTAGATTAGAGTGTTGAGTGAAGAGGTGAATAATTTTTCAAAATTGGTAAATAGAGCTCCAAAGATGAAGAAGGCATGGGTAAAAAAAGCTGAGCTACACTGTTTTGTGGCTCATTCTGTACTTAGAGCATATGATTCTAGCTCTTGGTATCTGGATAGTGGATGTTCTAGACACATAACTAGAGATAATTCATTGTTTGGGTTTCTCGAAGAGTGTTATGGTGGAACATGTAGCACCCTGTGTTATTTTTCATTTTTCTGAAATTCTTTCTGATTTATTTTCGGTTATAACATCACTTGTTCATGACGTCCTGTTTACTGTTGGTATTTCGGGTGTAAATTTTTTGCGTTTACGTTTAGTGTCAACTAGACGACCTCGATTTCTCCTTGACGACTTCGTTGACTTTCTTATTGTCAATTACCCGGTTTCGTTTTGATGTTTAGCGTTTAGTGCTTCGACTGGGCGGCGACAAGTTTCATTTGTCCGACATTTTTGTTTTTCTAGTAGTTGGGCTATTCTATGCCTTGTTCTGCTTACGTGCTTAGGCGGGTTCACTTGCTTGTTTTCTCAACATTTATATCTACGTGATACGTGTTAGTAGACATATTTGGATTGACATTTGTGTTTACCTATTTTTGGAGTTTTGGTAGGATCAGACTTGTTAATGGTTTTGATATTTGGGTTTTATACCCCGGATTAGTTATTTCAGTTTATATTATTTATTTGGCGTCCCGTGAACTTTTGGATTCACCTGATTTCGTTAAGAGTTTTTCGGAAATGAGAGTTGATCTAGAGTTGGACTTGTATTGAAATTTGAGAACCATTGTCACAACTATTTAATTTGGTCACATCATTATGTCACATGGACTCATTGAAATTAATGTTACAAAATCCAATTGAAATTGAGATATATATACATGTGTAATTATATTATATATGTATATGTATATATTAGTGTATTGGACGACCAAATGGGTGTTCTTCCTTCCATTTACGCTACCAAACCTACGCCCATCTTCTCCTTCATGCAGCCGTCATGCTTCTTCTCCACCCCCATCAACAGTTCGCGTCGACAAGAGAGAGGGAACATGAAGTCGCGTGCGAGAAAGAGAGACTGGAAGGAGAGAAGAGAGGTCGCAACTGAAGCTTGACATGGGCTTGGGCTTTCGCCGGACTGAGCAGTGATGAACGGGACGACGAGGGTTGGCGAGGGTAGTGCTGGTGGCGCGGGGGCGGAGACACGGTGGTTTGCTCACAGTTATGACGCATGATAGTGCAGGTCTGGCCGGAGTTTTGGGACTCCGTTTCGGGGTCGATTTAGGCTAATTTTCGGAGGGTAGCTGCATCTCGGCTTCGTATTCGACATACTCAAATTGCAAATTTTTCCATTGAGCGATTTGTCAAAAAATCACGATTATAGGTACGAATTTTTGATTCGTTTTTCTTAGATTTGTTAAATTTTGTTTAGTAATTGCTAATGGGTTTTGACTATATTGTATAGGACGTCCAGACGGTTATTTCGGTTCAAGCGGAAATCAATTCGGACAACTTTAGTCGGTGGGCCCCACTTTCGGGCGCCGACACTGTTCACGGTGGCCCCACTTCAGGTGTGAATATTTTGGGACAGATTTGAGCGTACGTCTTAGGCGATGTGTCAGTATATCCGGATCGATCGTGGGCGCGACAGTTAGACCGTATGCACGTGTCAAGAGGTAGGGGAATCATTATCGGTACAGATGACTCTAAACTTATATGTGATATTATGATTTGAGCATGCTAGTTATATGATATGATTTATAATGCTTTTTATGATTTAAAAATCATGCTAGTATGTATATATATATATATGGTTGTACGAGAATATATATATATTTGAGTTTTGTTGTGGCCTTGATAGTAGTTCGGGCTAGTTCCATCTAGGTGATTGGAATTAGTAATGATAGACATAGTTTAGTGTATACGTGTAGGCACGGTTGGGTACGTTTTCATTTCCTTTGATTAATGTAAACCGAGTAGGAATTTATGTGATTTATGTAACATGACATCTCAACTGAAAACGTTATTCTAGTTCCCCTATCTTTGTGGATTATTGCTTTAATAAAGGAGATAAAATTGATATAATTGTGGATTATTGCTTTAAATGAATTAAAAACATATTAACAAAAATGAAATTGATATCCTTATGGATTATCGTTTATATGTGCGTAATTATGAGCATGTTAATGAATTGAGCATAATATAATGAAATAAATGCATGTATTATGATGAGACATGGTTTTTATTGAGGCCCTTTTATGTATATTGAGTACAGCATGTCGTGTTGAGTATATAGTGGTTGGTCTAAGCGGGTCGTGTAACCATGTGTGAGTTTGATTTGTGTCGGATAGTCAATTTTTTTTCATAAATATGATGAGATACATATTTGTGTTTGATTTGTGTCGGATCGTCGCAATAACTGGCTAGGAGGTGTTCCCAACCTACAGATCTAGTATGTCCGAGAATTGTGGTGTAGGGTGGGTCGTTCCATTCTCAAAGTCACGGGTCTTCTCGTGCATTCAATCTTCGGATCTTTAGTCGCGGATCGTCTTGTGCAACCAATCTTCCTTGTTGAAAGTGAAAATGTCAAAAATCACTTGGGAGGAATTGGTGTAGCACTCTAGCCTTGTCCGGGTTGTCCCGTGAATGGTGTTGTAAGTGTGTAAATCTTCTGGCCCACTGAAGCCCATCAAGCATTGGGCCCATTAGGCTGATGGCCCAACAAGGTTATCAAAAGCCCGAAGACTAAGCCCATTTCAACTTATATTTATTTAAAAACATAGATAATGATGTAAGCAAAGCTGTGTTTCCCTAATGGGCTAAAAGCCCAAAAAGGAAATGTATATAAAGAAAAAGCCAAAACTGAATAAAGGATTGAATTCTTGTGTTATGCATTTTTTGGCATTTACACATTGGCGCCGTCTGTGGGAAGTCAAGGAGTTCTTGAAATTTTCAATATGTTCTTCGGGATTTGAAAACCATCTCTTTCTTCCCATCTCGTTAAGCTAAGTTTATTTTTTCAATCTGAAGATCTGAGAGCTTGTCTCCGTTCTTCACCACCTTCTAAAAATCTCCGTTCACACAGTCCCGAACAAATATGTCGGTCACCCATTCTCAGGCGGACGTTTTGACCACCGCTGACAGCCGTGCAGAAGGTCCCCAATCCATCGAGCGAATCATGCAATGCCTGATAGTTGCTGAGGAGCGTAGCTTGGCTCTTGAGAAGTAGAAGGTAGAGCTCATGGTAAGATTAGCTCCACCACCGCCTGCCCCTCCGGTAGCGGCGCTCGACCACTCCGAGAACCAGCAAGATGTCGATAGGCTTGAAGAGCATGCCGAGTCTTCCCAGCGCTCAGGAAAGGCTCTTGCCACCAACGAAGCCCTGACCCCCCAGAAGCTCCAGGCAATGATGGACGAGTTCCAGAGGAAAATCCTCGGGGATTTGAGAGCCCGATCCACCGATGACCTAGCCATCCAGGCATCAATCGAGCTGGTACAATCACCCTTCGTCCCTGAGATAACCTAGGAACCCTTTTCAAAGAAATTCGTTATGCCTCGGTTCACCCCCTACGATGGCACCAAGGATCCCGAGGAGCAAATTTATCAGATCCATCAGAAGATGATCATGTACGTGGAGAACGAGGCCTTGTTCTGCAAGGTGTTTTCCATAAGTCTTGTTGATGCAACCTTATTATGGTTCAGGAAACAGCCACCTCGGTCCATTGCCAGCTGACAACAGTTGACCAGGCTCTTCGTTGCCTAATACTATGGGAACAAGAGACAAAAGAAGACCATATCCTGCCTCTTCACTATGATCCAGGAGAAAGGAAAATCACAGAAAAGTTTCTTGTCCCGATTCAACATCGAATCTTCTTATGTCGATAACTGTGACCAACACTCTACCGTCGAGGCCTTCCAGATGGCCCTTATTCCAGGAACTAAGTTCCATCAGTCTCTGGTGAAGCGCCCCCCATAGGGCATTGGGGAGTTAAACTCCAAAGCCTAGGGACATTTGAGGATTGAAGAAGAAGAAACCGTCAGGCGGAGGAGGGCAACCTTGGTCAACATTGAAGCCCAATCAAAGGATCGGGCGACCGATTGAAAGCTTCCAACTTCATCAGGACCGCCAGCTCTTTCGGGACCATCAACCCCGAAACCATTTAAACGCTCCAAATTTGAAGAGAGAACAACCCCCCTGAGGGTCATCCTTGCCAAACTCTACCAAGAAAACAAGACCAAAGGGATCTTCTAGCAACCCCCAAGCATCAGACAACCAGTTGATTTAAGGGATAAGTCGAAGCGTTGTACTTTCCACGGGGATTTTGGGCATGTCACAAATGAATGCCATAATCTCAAGCAGCAGGTCGAGACACTATTGCTTTGTGGAGAGCTCTGGGATTATGTCCAATAGGACAAACCGAGGGCCAATCAACGTGCTCCTAACGCCCCCAGGAATCCCGCAGCCGCACAGCCGGTCAGGATCATCAATATGATTCTTGGCGGACCCGCCTCCAAGAATACCAAAGAATCCAGCCGGTAAAATGAGAAAAGTCAACGAAATCGATGATGTCCACCACAGGATAGAAGAAACACATATCATTTTCTTTGCATCAGACCTCCGGAGCATCCAGACCCCATATGATGACCCTCTAGTTGTGACCCTGATGGTAGCCAACTGCCTTGTGAAGAGAGCCATGATCGATCCTGGGAGCAGTGAAAATGTCATCACCAAATGGGCTTTTGAAAAGCTTGAAATTGACCCGAATGAAATTGTGACGTCCCAGTGCCCTATTGCAGGATTCGATGGAAAGCAAATTGAGCCAATCGGGGAGGTGCAGTTGCCGGTATCTGCTACTCAAAGAACCCTGACCGAGACGTTTATTATAGTGGATGTGAAACCTTCATTCAATTTGCTCATGGGAAGGGGATGGATTCACCAGATGCAGGGTGTGCCTTCAACCCTTCACCAAGTGATTAGATGCATAAGCCCGGATGGTTTTGGCACCATTGACATCAGGGGTGACCAGGTGGCCACCAAGGAGTGTTATGCGGTCACCCTGAAGGAGATCCGGAAGGGAAAAGGCCAAGCGGTGCCCCATTCCAAGGAACAGAATCCAGGCCCCAAATAACAATCAAAGGAAAGGGATCCGGGTACCCCGATTGTGGTCGAGCCATTACAACCAATCTCTGTTGTACCCGATAGCCCGAAAAAAGTTACTTTTGTAGGTACAAACCTTACCAACTCTAAATTGAGAGAACTGACACAGTTATTGCAGGATAATGCCGATGTCTTCGTATGGGAATATACAGACATGCCTGGCATCGACCCTCTTATTGCCCAGCACTCGTTAAACGTCGACCCGAATGTGAGACTGATCAGGCAAAAACAGAGACGCATGGGAGCGCATCGGAACCAGATCATAGCAGACGAAGTGTCCAGATTACTTCAGGCTGGTTTTATCAAGGAAATCAAATACCCCGAATGGCTCGCCAATGTAGTGGTCGTCCAGAAGAAGAATGGTAAATGGAGGGTTTGTGTTGATTTTACTGACCTAAACAGGGCATGCCCGAAGGACAGCTTTCCACTGCCAAAGATCGACCAGATGGTTGACGCTACCGCCGGCTACGATCGTCAAACTTTTTCTAGATGCTTATTCGGGATACAATTAGATAAAAATGAACCCGATGGACAAAGAAAAGACCTCCTTCATCACTGAAACATGTACTTATTGCTTTAAAGTTATGCCATTCGGATTGAAAAATGCAGGTGCCACTTTCCAGAGGTTGGTCAACAGGATCTTTAAGGGGATGATGGGTATAGTAATAGAGGCTTATATTGATGACACTGTGGTCAATAGCAGGAAAAAGGAAGACCATCTTACCCACTTGCAATAAGTGTTTGACACCCTCAGGATGCATGGCATGAAACTTAACCTAGAAAAATACTCCTTTGGTGTATCATCCGGACAGTTCTTGGGACACATCATGGACAAAATCGGGATCCAAG
The DNA here is from genome assembly GCA_963922005.1 of Cornus suecica. Taxonomy (NCBI): domain Eukaryota; kingdom Viridiplantae; phylum Streptophyta; class Magnoliopsida; order Cornales; family Cornaceae; genus Cornus; species Cornus suecica. The sequence continues at coordinate 41,007,024 of OY998239.1, forward strand.
CCAGCTCGACACAAGTTAAGACCCTGATGGAAGTGAGGGAGCCCCGGACACATAAAGACGTTCAAGTCTTAACGGAAAGAGTGGTGGCCCTTAGCAGGTTCATTTCATGACTCACTAATCGATGCAGACCATTCTTTCAGGCAATCAAGGAAAATAAGGGGGAAGTCTGGGGTCCTGAGCAGTCTAAAGCCTTAGCGAGGTTAAAAGAGTATATGACCATACCCCCGATCTTATCCACACTAGCTCCCAATGAAGACTTGCATCTGTACTTAGTAATATCATCTGTGTTGACCAGTGCAGCCCTCATCAGAGGGGATGGGAACCTTTAGATGCCAGTCTTCTACACCAGTAAATCCTTGGCTGAAGCAGAAACCCGATACAGTAGTTAGGAAAAGCTGGTCCTATCACTAGTGAATGCGAAAAGATGACTAAGGCATTTCTTCGAAGCTCATCCAATCATTATCCTGACCGCCATGCTTCTCCGGGTTATCATGTCGAAACCTGATCTTTCAGGGAGAATCTCCAAATGGGCCATTGAATTGGGCATATATGACTTGACTTACATACCTCGGGTTTCCATCAAAGGTCAAGCAATGGCAGATTTCCTGCTCGAAGATGAAACTGAAGAACTCGACCAGCTGACTGAGCCAGACACTTGGAAGCTTTTTGGGGATGGCTCAGCCGGCCCTGCCGGATCAGGAATCGGTTTGGAAATCCTGACACCCGATGGTACGCACCTCCACATGTCGGTGCAACTGCATTCCCAGCCACCAACAATGAGGCAGAGTATGAAGTGGTCGTATTTGGCTTGAGATTAGCCCGAAGCCTCCAAATCCAAGCCCTAGCAGTACACAGCGACTCTCAGCTAGTCATTCGAAAAATTAAAGGGGAATACGAGACAAAAGATCTGAAAATGGAGTCTTACCGGGTACTTGTGTTAAAAGAAGCAGAAAGATTTCAAAAAATAACCTTCACTCAGATCCCGAGAAGTGAAAACTCTGTAGCTGACCATCTAGCTGGCCAGGCATCCTCAGCCGGAGAGGACCTGACCCAGGTTGCGCTGGTAGACTTTATAATCAGGCCAAGTATTCAGGAGCCCGAACTAGTGATGCTTATCACATGGGAGCCCAGATGGATGGATCCCCTGATGGATTACCTAAGAAGTGGGACCCTCCTAGAGAATAAAGCTGAAGCTCATAAGATCAGGAGGAATTCAGCCCGATATTCAGTTATAAATGGGCAACTTTATCAAAAATCCTTCTTAGGTCCTTACTTGAAATGTATTACGCCATCAGAATCAAGAGCAGTGATGCAGGAGATCCATAGTGGATCTTGCGGGAACCACTCAGGAGGTAGATCCCTTGCCCATAAGATAATCTCCTAAGGATATTTTTGGCCCTATCTGTCACAGGATGCCAAAGAGTACGTCTGAAGGTGCAAACCATGCCAGATGCACGGAGACACTATCCATCGGCCACCGGAGTTCTTACATCCCACCATATTATCGCACCCATTCGCCCGATGGGGAATGGATATCGTAGGACCTCTCCTTAAGGCAATTCGTTCAAATGCCTATGTCCTTCTGGCCACTGATTACTTCACCAAATGGGTAGAAGCTGAAGCCTATCCTGCCATCAAGAGTAGCCACGTCATCAAATTCATATGGACCCACATAATATGCAGATTCGGGCTACCAAGGAGAATCACGATGAATAATGGGACAAATCTTGACAACAAAGAGGTGAGAGCATTTTTTGCCGAGCATGGTATCAACCAGAGTACGTCCTTCGTCGGGTACCCACAAGGGAACGGACAGGCGGAAAGGACAAATCGAACCATATTCAATACCCTGACCAAAAAACTTGAGGAAGCCAAAAGGACCTGGCTCAGAAGCTACCCGAAGTGCTCTGGTCATAAAGAATGACCCCCAGACAACCCACTGGGGACACTCTCTTTGCCATGACATTCGACGTTGAGGCAGAATCCCAAAAGAGGTTAGGGTTCTAACCCTCTAGAGCTAGTCCTGGGTAGAAGGACCAAATAACCAACACTTGGCTCATGACCTTGATCTACTAGATGAAAAAAGGGAGGCTGCCGGGATCAGGTTGGCCACCTACCAACAGCGTGTCCGGAACCATTTCAACCAAAAATTCAAAAGAAGAGAGTTCCAGGTCGGAGACATGGTCCTTAGGCAAAACATTGGGCTCATAGGCAAGTTCAGGGAGCCTTGGGAAGGCCCGTACACCATTACCGAAGTCATCGGGCGTGGAACATACCACGTCCGAAGGAATATGGATGGCAGAATGAAACCAAACTCCCGGAACGCCTCTCGCCTGAAGAGGTACTACCCGTAAAGGGCCAAGTTTTGCTTTTACTTTGATCTTTTTGTAAAAAGACTATAGCACCCGATCAATAAAAAATCATTTTTATAGCAAAATAGCTTATAAATATCTACTGGTACAAAAATAAACCAAGTGTTGCTTTGTCTACCGCATGACTTGAAGTGCCCGAAAGACACAACACGGATCCTGAAGAGATCAAAGTTTGTAAAAATAAACCAAGTGTTGCTTTATCTATCGCATGACCTGAAGTGCCTGAAAGACACAACAGATCCTGAAGAGATCAAAGTTTGCAAAAATAAATCAAGTGTTGCTTTGTCTATTGTATGGCCTGAAGTACCCGAAAGATACAACACAGATCCTGAAGAGATCAAAGTTTGCAAAAATAAACCAAGTGTTGCTTTCTCTATCGCATGGCCTGAAGCGCCCGAAAGACACAACACTGATCCTGAAGAGATCAAAGATTGCAAAAAATAAACTAAGTATTGTCATGTTTATCGCATGGCCTGAAGTGCCCGAAAGACACAACACTGATCCTGAAGAGATCACAGATTGCAAAACAAAATAAAGTGTTGTCTTGTCCATCGCATGGCCTAAAGCGCCCGAAAGACATAACATTGATCCAGGAAAAATAGTACTTTTTGGATAAAATAATAAGAGTATTGAAAGAGTCAATTGGACAAGAACAATGATTTTTCATTCAAAAATTGGCCCCGATGGCCAAGGCTTACAAATTTTTTTACAAAATAAAGAATCCTAATCGCCAGCATCAGTGCCCGTTGTATCTGAGCTAACAAGAACAATAGCCCCATCAGGGACGGAAGGGTAAGAATCGGACATGGGCCCCAGAAGAGGTTTGGTGAGGAATTCACAGAAGCGAATATCATCAGGACCTCCGACCGGATCGTCATACGGCGGGACAATGCCCAGAGACTCATCTAATTCCTCCACTGAGGCGAAGTCCCTCTCCTTAACAAGTTTCCGGATGTCCTTAATGCATGTCCTCCATCCGTACCCGATCCTGTACTGGGCAGTGTCGCAGAGGCGCTTATATATTTGGTTGCCGCCCCGATGACACATCTCTACCGTTGACCTCTCCATTGCCAGGAAATTCTCGGTTTCAACCTTCTCCTCCAGAAGCTTCACTTTGGAGGTCCTCAGGCCCTCATTCTCAACCTTCAGGCCCTCAGTCTCAACCTTTAGGCCCTTATTCTCAGTCTTCAGGACCTCCGCTTAAGTGAATAGGGCCCGCCGAACCCGCCTCCATCTCCTTGATCTGCTCTTGGGCAGCCTGAAGCTGTTGCTCCGCAGTGATTGCCATCTTGGTCTGAACCTCCAACTTTTCATTGGCTATTGATAACAAGGTGGTAGCCTTTTGCCTTGAATCTTCCTTCATCTTCAGAAGCTCATTAGATTTGCTGAGCAACCTAGTGTCCTCTTCCATCTTTGCGTTGTAAGCTTAGGTCAAGTAGAGCATTTGCCAAAATGCAAGTGTTAGACAGATCAATAAATAATGTGAAGAATTATAAATTACGACTGAAGGAACATCGTGTCAAAAACATACGTTTAAAGCAATCTCCAGACTAGACATGGCCAAATCCGCCCGATCGACCTATTTTAACTTCTTTCTGTCTGCAGGGGTCTAGATATGGAAACCCATTGCCCAAAGGGCAACATCATTGTCAATAGTTTTAGATCCCATGACCAAGAAATCACCACCTGGAAGTATTATCTTTGGTGCCCATGGGACAGGTCGCTCCTCATTAGTTGCAGCCACAGTCTCCGCCACTATGCTTGGCGAAGACACTGTAGTCAGACGGAGCCTAACTGATCGATCAGAGACTATGGCTGGATCCTTAAATCGAGGATGATGTGTTCCTGTCAAACTGGACTCTCCCCCATTGATTTGTTGGGATCTAGGAATGGGTATTTCCCCCGAAGAAAAGACAATGGGCGATCCGGCAATACTTACTCCCGAAGGAGGAGGTGAAACAACTGGAACATTTCCTATCAGTGCTGGAGAAACTTCCCTTGAGGGAGTAGCTGGAGTACTTTGAGATCTCTAATCGTCTTGGGCTCTTTTCGGTGCCAAAGGGTTTGATTGAGGGCCCGTTACTCGCTTGGCCTTCTTCTTAAGGACCGGTGTCGGGATCCTCAACATGGTATTCTGTCCTTCTGTTGATAATGCCTGCAAATTAGAACCCGTCAGGTAACTGCTACACATCCTCAGGGGTTATCCCCAAATTTTAGATTTAAGGAGATCAAACCGGGATGTGATATAAGTTGGAGTTTTAAAGCGGTCGGGTGCTCCCAGAAACTCAAGCACATGAAAACCCAACTTATCATTGCATTGTTCGCAATAGAACGACCCCCTATGAAATGGTTTGAAGGAAGGGAATAAAGGTTTCTCGAATTCACTAGGGACTTTTAATCCGGGTGAGCCGAGAAGCCTCCAATTCCTGTTTACCAGGATCATTCTTTCCTTCCATCCTTTTTTAGACTTCTCAGTACCATCAAAAATATTTCTCCCACTTAAAGGAAAAATATTGTACCGACCCTTACAGTGCTTCTAGTCCTGTATCTTGTAACAGAAGAGGAGCTCAGCCATACCAAGATCAAGACCCATCTCCCGATTAATTATCAGGAGCATAACCATGATCCTGAAGAAGTTAGGCCCCATTTAAAGCAGAGTTGGACCCAAGGTAGACAGGGCAATTAGAAAGAAATGGTGGATCGGGAATCTAAGAACCTGAAGGTGGAAGGCTGATAGCAAGATCTGATGATCCATAACTCCCTCCCCTTTCCTGAAGTCGTACTTTTTGGGATAATTCTTAATGATTACCCCATCGGGTATCCCGCATTTAACCCTTAGTCTTTTCAGTACCGTTTCTACCCTATGTGCAAGAGGGAGGGGATCGACATAAAATTGATCTCCTGATCTCCCTGTAGCCGGATCCCCACCCGATGCAACGTTTTGGTTAACCTCAGGAGGACTGGATCCAACCGTCCTAACCACCTCTACCGATGGAGAGTTAAGGGAAGCATCTGGATCCACAGAAGAGAGGAGACAGTCGCTACCTGACCGAGTGTCGTCACTATCAAACATATTGACAGAAAGGTAGGAAAGCTGAAAGAAGAGAACTTACTCTAGGATGAATCCCGATGAGATTTCGTGAGTTATCCTGGAAAAATGAATGGATTCTGGCAATGATAAGTGAAGAACTCAAGTTACAGAGAATTTTCTGAGAGCTATTGGCCTTTAAATGAAATGAGTATTCAACAAATACAATGGGTATTTATAGAGGTCGCCGAAGAGCTCAAAAATCCGTGCGCACGAGAAGCGAAGCGTCACGCAGTTTCACGTGCGCCTCCTCAGCCCCTATCTCATAAATCGAGGCTACCTGTTCCATGAACTTCAAATGGTTAAATGATGATACAACTGTCATGTTAAATAGCCTGCCACATTACCCCGAGAGGGGTAATGTATCTAGCTTTCCACCCTACCTTCTTGGTAATGGGCCTGACCGCCCGAAAGCCCACCACCAAAAAGAGGGCATGTGTAAGTGTGGAAATCTCCTGGCCCACTGAAGCCCATCAAGCATTGGGCCCATCAGGCTGATAACCTAACAAGGTTATCAAAAGCCCGAAGACTAGGCTCATTTCAACATATATTTCTTTAAAAACATAGATAATGATGCAATAATGATGTAAGCAAAGTTGTGTTGCCCTAATAGGCTAAAAGCCCCAAAAAGAAATGTATCTAAAGAAAAATCTAAAACTGAATAAAGGATTGAATTCTTGTGTTATGCATTTTTGGCATTTACAGGTGTGTATTCGTTAACTGTATCGGGCATTGTGTGTCACATTGCAAGCATTTATGTGATTCCATTTGATATATAGATCATGATATTATTACATGTGAATTTTGGAACAGGTTTATTATGAATGTTGATAAATAAATTCATATTTTAATCAAATGCTCAACTGAAAGTGAATAACGTGAAAATATGATTTACATCCAGTAATTGTTAAATTATAATTAATTAAATTCTTATACTTGTGATTATGTATTTTTATGCCCTTTGAGGGTTAGGTATATGGGATTAGTGACCTCTTTGCAGAGTTAAGACTAATGGTGGATTTTAGTATCAACTGTGAGTTGAGGCCTTAGAGAAGGCGGGTGATGAAATTGTGAGCCTAGTTTATGGTGTAGTATAGGCCTTTAGATGCCTTTCACCTTTTGAGGAAATTAATTATCAACCGTACTTTTGAGATTTTGGTTGAGTTAGACTAGGTGGCAATTGTACTTAGTTGATTTCGTGGCAATGACCATTTAGGAACCTTGATGTCCTTAGTGATTGTGTTCTTCCTTGGAGTTGTACTCACTCTTATCAGGCTGTCTTTCAAAAATGGTGTTTTTCAAGATTTATAATTAAACATTTTCTTATTTAAAGGAAAAACTCATTTTCGCCTACCCCCGTAACCACAACAAGTTTTCGTACTTTAAAAAGTGATATTAGGATCCTTTTTAAAAATATTTTTAACTTCTAAAAGTCGATGATTGCGACTGATGGAGACCGGGGGAAAGGCGATCATTTTGAATGTGTGGATTCTTAAAAGAAAACCTACTTTTTAACATTTCTCGAGATTCTGAGATTCCGAGGCTTCTTTCTCAAGATCTCGACCTGTAGTGTTTTGAAAGGTGTCTTCTTGTTCACCTTTGTTTCCGATTATTTTTAAGTCTCAGGGTATGAGGCTTGTTGTTTAGTACACACACATAGTGTTTCCATTCCCTTCTTCTTGGTTGTTTGATGTCACCACCTAGGTGATTTAGTTTTTGACACATTTTAGGGGCATGGATTCCGAATGGATTAGTTCGAGTTTTAAAAACCTTTTTTATTAAAACTATTGAATCCCTGTGGTTCATCTTTTTATGACTTTTACTCTCGGGCATTCGCTTTTGGTTTCTTTTGTTCGAGTGTTTTCCCTAATCACTTGTGGGTGTTCTTAACCTTGATATTGTTTTCTCGGTTATCCGTTGGTTAGTGTTGGGACTTTGTTTCCCTTGCTTTGTTTCTTGACCCTTATGTGGTTATTCATGAGAGTAGCTTTCATGTACTCTTCGTGATTTGATCGGTTAGCTTTCCTTATTCATAGTGAGAGTGTTAGTGATTTATTGATCATATTAGAGATAGTATTATGAGATTCATATGATGATATGATTGAGGTGATTCAGTCCTTGAGATGTAGATTTTATCTAGGAATGGAATGATGGTTCACACATATATATATATATATATATATATATTTATTGATGATGATTATGTTAGTACGCAAGGACGTGTCTGATTTCCTTCCTGTGTTCTCGGGGAATGGGTTATGAGCCTTCCTTAGCATTATTTATGGATTCTTTCTCTTGTGGATATTATGGGTGAGTATGATTCTCCCTGTTTGGATCATCTGGTTAGCGTTGTGAGTGCTTGGTGATTTGTTATCTTGGACTTGGGTGACGCTCACTTAACGTACATTTATGAGAGTAATGTAGACTACCAGTGTTGGTACTTAGAGTACGAGTCTTGGTTATACCTTGTGAGGCTGATTGTGTACTTATAGATATATATATATATATATACTCATATGCCGGGATATGATTAGTTACCATAAGGGTATGTATATACGTATATATATATACTCGACTGTGTTTTGTACATGGGTACGTGATAGTGATTTATCTTTAGCATTGTATTCTATGCTTCGTACCTTATCGTGCTTCCCTGATACATGATTGGGCTATTTGTGGGGTTATTTGGAGTCTTGCAGTGGCGTGAGTGCCATGTGAGATGACGGGCTAACCTAGGGTAGATGCATGTACACGGGTTGGATAATACTACTTGGACGGTCAGAGGATGTGACGGTTATGATATATTTTCTATGGGGTTTTGATGAGCTCACCCCTGTGTTGTATGCCCTAGTGTCCCACACCAGTTTACAAGAAATGTTTCGACTACGGGCAGCATGCGGTGCAACGACACTTCTCCTTTGTTTTCCTCATTGCAGGTTTTGGATTTGCGCAGGGTGATGCGATTATGGTTACAGCGTGGTTGGATTATGAATGATAGTTGGCTACTGTATTTATCACCATTTAGTTATTTACCCATGTTGTGTGGGATTGCTATCTAATTCTCTTGGGAGCCAGTATGTTGGCATATTCCTTGTTGGTGTATATTTTATTCCATGTATTTATTATGTCATGGTGTTATTGTATCTCTTTGGCACCGCCATGTGCTTTCCTGTATTTTTATTCGTGTATTATTGCTCCGTTGGTTATTGAGGATTGTGTAGAGGTAGAAGTGGTTTTCTTTCCACTACCTTTGCCCTAGTAGATTTACTAAATATTGGGTTGTGTGCCATTGTTGTTATATCTTCATTATTGGCAGGTTATTCTGTTGTGTTTGCATTTTCGGGATGTTACATTTACAAATAAAACTCTACCGGATTTTTGTTGGATTCCGCTGTTATATTTCTACCATTCAGTATGTATGGAATAAATCATCTTTATAATTATTCCATATGTTTAATTGTGATTGATATTCTTAGTTGATCATTTATTGTACAGATCACACCCCGGAGTCCTCGAATGTCCCGGTTCGAGAGTCTTAGGATTTCAGGGGCGTGACAAAATGGAGTAGTTGAGAGGAAGAATAGGGTTCTTCAGGAGATGGCTAATGTTATGCTACAAGGTAAGAATGTTCCTAGGTATTTTTGGGTCGAGGCAGTGAATACGACTTGTTACACCTTAAATAGAACCTATCTTAGGCCTGACACATTAAAAACTTCCTATGAACTGTGGAATGGCAAGAAACCGAATGTGAAATATTTCAAGGTTTTTGGAGCAAAATGCTATATTTTTAGAGATCGTGAGTCCATTGGGAAATTCGAGTCTAAGAGTGATGAGGGAATATTTTTGGGATATTCATTGACAAGTAGGGCATATATGATTTTTAACCTTAGAACTCAAACTATGATAGAATTTGCCAATGTAGTTGTCGATGACTCATGTGTTGATGAGTCACCTATGTCTATAGAGGAGGGAGATAGTGAGCCATTTTTTCCTTTAGATAATGATTCTCCTATTGATACTGAAGAGGATAACGTGATTCATGATGATTCTCCTAGTCCTATAGAATCCTTTGGTCAATCTCATGATGTTCAGCCTATTCCTACTAAGGAACCATCTACAAGGTCAAGTTGAACCATCCTTTGGATAAAGTCATAGGATCAGTCGATCAGATGATGGTGACCCGTAGAAAGGCTAGGAATGAAGTGACATATGCATGTTATACACCTGTCTTAGAACCTAAAAAATGTCAAAGAAGCTCTTCAAGATAGTGAATGGATAAATGCTATGCAAGAAGAATTTCAATAGTTTATTAAGAATGATGTGTGGTATCTTGTGTCAAGACCGAAATACATAAATGTGATAGGTACCAAGTAGATATTTAAAAATAAAAAGGATGAAAATGGTACAGTTGTTAGGAATAAGGCTAGGCTTATTGCTCAATGTTATACTCAGATGGAGGGTATAGATTTTGATGAGACTTTCGTTTCAATGGCTAGGTTTGAATCTATTCGGATTTTAATTGCTATTGCATGTCATCTTGGATTCAAGTTGTATCAAATAGACGTGAAGAATGCATTCTTGAATGGTATTCTTCATGAGGAGGTGTATGTGGAGCAGCCCAAAGGATTTGAAGATCCTCATTATCCTGGTCATGTTTATAAGCTTAAAAAGGCTCTATATGGGCTAAAACAAACTCCTAGATCTTGGCATGAAAGGCTAACCGATTACCTGTTGGGAGCAGGTTTTACCCGAGGGGGAGTGGACAAAACAATGTTTATTCAGAAAATTGATAGTGATAGAGTTATTACTCAAATCTATGTTGATGATATAGTGTTTGGTTCCACTACTGATAAACTTACTCATTATTTTGGAGATCAAATGACACATGAATTTGAGATGAGCATGATTGGTGAATTGAACTTCTTTCTAGGGCTTCAGATTAGGCAATTAAGTGATGGAATTTTCATTTCTCAAACTCATTATGCCTTGGAATTAGTAAAGAAGTTCGGTTTGGAAAAAGTTAAGGATGTTCACACTCCTATGAGTACAAGTGTCAAGCTTAGCATAGATACTAAAGGCAAAGATGTCGATCCTACACTTTATAGGAGTTTGTTGTACTTGACTGTCAGTCGATCTGACATACCCTTTAGTGTTGGTATGTGTGCACGTTACTAGGCAAGTCCAAAAGAGTCTCATGTTATTGTTGTAAAAACAATAATCAAATATGTTAAAGGGACTGTAAATTATGGACTGCAGTATCCATCAGGGAATAATACTGATATTGCATCTTTTTCTGATGCTGATTGAGCTGGTAATGTAGATGGTCGAAAAAGTACCAGATAATGATGTTTTTATATTGGTAATTGCTTAGTTGTTTGGCATAGCAAAAAGCAAAATTATGTCTCCCTTTCCACTACTGAGGCTGAGTATATAGTTGTTGGTAGTTGTTATACTCAAGTATTGTGGATGTGTCAGATGTTACATGATTATGGTTTTTCACAAAGCACAATGACTGTGTTCTGTGATAACACGAGTGTGATAAATATTTCTAAAAATCTTGTTCAGCACTCTAGGACAAAGCATATAGATATTCAACATCATTTCATTCGTGATCTTGTTGAAGATGGTATAGTGTCTCTAGAGTTTATATCCATAGATTCTCAGTTGGCAGATATCTTTACAAAATCATTAAATTTTCAAAAACATGTTAGTCTTAGGAAATCTATTAGTATGCTTTCTTTAGAATAGATATCTTCATATCTATCATTCTATGAACACATTGCATTATGTTCCTAGAATTGATAGTTTATGGTGCATTTGTATTATATTTATTCATGCATGCATTTAAAAAATATATATATAAAATAATTTGTTTTTGGAATGATAAGCGTGGCTAGAGCACAAATTTTTTCATATTTTATTCTATCTCATATTTACTTGTCTGATTATGCATATGGGAAGTAGAGGTGTTAGCCTGATCTAAGGATTTTGGATGTTCAGTTGGCATGATTATTTTATGTTGAAAAATCTTAATCTTAGGTGCTTGTTATAATTTGAAGATGATCGTAATGCCTACTGAAACTGTTAATCTTTTTCATTTAATCCGAATGATATGTAGGTTCATGAGGTAGGCTAGATTGATCGATACTTTTGAATACCTATTGCATGCTCATGAATATTGGGGAAATTTTGAAAGAAGAAAGATAATGAAATAATGAAGTATATGACTGTCTCTTTAAAACCCCTTAGAGCAATGGTCTGTCTGCTGAGTAACCTGGTCTCAGTACCTCAGCAAGTATTGAGTATTCATGTAAAAAGGCGGACGTTATTATCTCAATTTTTTTTATTTGAGTAACCGAGTCTCTTGCCTCAGTAAGCATTGAGTGTTCGCGTAAAAAAAGGGAGAAAAATAAAAAATATATATAAGAAGGGGTGCAGAAGGAAAAATTGTGAGAAAATAAATAAATAAATGTATTCCCTTTAATTAGCAATCAGGTCTGAGTTAAAGATTTAACTTCTAACTTGGGTTTTGAACTGAGGTATCATCACAGTTGGTGAGGGGATTATCAGAATTAGTGTGTATTGCTTTCATCTTACCTGAGTGATTGCACATGAGTCTTTTCATATATATGAATACCATGTAAAACTTGACTTGTGCATTATTGAGTCTATAAGGTATGTGTGCTGATTTTCTTCACTGCTGTGTGTATAATGGTTGAATTATATATAAGAATATGATGTATTAATGATTAGCTACTTCCTTGCTCACAGATTTCTAAAAAAAAAATATTTTTTCATTTATTTATGACATTATGCATTCATGAATTAGTAGTAGGGTTATGCATCGTAGAGATTTGTGTTTACCTGAGAATCTGGATATGATCTGCTAGAGTACTGTATCTTGAAGAGATATTTGAGTACTTCCCTACATCTCCCTAAATTATTTACATTGTACTCATTTGCTTGACATTTCAGTGACAAAAAGGGGGAGAAATATTTAGTTGAGGGAGAAAGATAACTTGTTAAGGGGGGAGAGTTTTTACTTGAGGGGGAAAATGAGTATTTTTTTTCTATGATGATCATTGTGCTTGTATTGTTGTTATGTTATTCTTATGATCATTATATTGGTTTATATCTATTTTCCACACTTGTTTTTCATGGTATATTGTTCAGTGTTGTGGTTATAGGATTGGAAGATCGTCATGAGGGCAAACTGATATTCTATGTATATGTTTGTGTGTGTGTGTTCATATGTATAGATATTATGTTGTTGTTCATGAGGATAACTTTGTAAAACATGATTTTTTTTTCAGAAATGCAAAGGGGGAGATTGTAATAACAATTGTATATTGTTCATTGTTGGCATGTTCTCGACAATAACCATGTTGAGTGACTTATAAGGTCGGGTAGGTTTAGGAAAATTAGAGTGGTCAAGCAAAGACATCAACAAGCTTCATCAAATTCAAATCAAGATTAAAATAGTGAAGAGGAAACAAGTTTGAGCGAAAAATGCATTCCGGAGGGCAAAAACGATATTTTTCGGAGCCGAAACTTCGAGAAACATATCAATGGAGTCGAGGGGGTTCCATGAATTTTGTTACGCTTGACCTATGCTTACAGTAGCTAAAAGTGACTAGAAAGTGCAAAAACTACGCTTGGTCTATGCTTGGTGAAATTTGACCTACGTTTGGAGCTTCCATACGCTTAGAGCGTAGGTTGCTGCGTATTTTTGGTAAACTCAAATTCTGATTCATTTCAACTTCTATCAACTTGAGTTACACTCCAACATATCCTAACACGTGTATAAATTATATATACACCAATATTGGTCAGATTGACTCTAAGATACAAGAGGATTACACAATGAAGGAATCCAAGTCCAAAAAGGATATAAATTTAATCAAAATAGATTGTCCTCACTATAAATAAGAGGAGTCGCTATAGAATTTTGGGTGTGGCTTTTGAGAGATATCTGCAATTCTTCTATAGTTCATATACATCTGTAGAGAGAGATAGAGAGAGAAAATTATTGAGTGATCATATATGTTATAGTTCTCTCTTGTTTTGGTTTATCCAATTGTGCTTCAACAAGTATAATATTTATGCATGATTGGATGACCTAGATTCTGAAAAATCATCACACCACCTATTGCAATGTGGTTGCATTGATCCGTTGAGAAATAGAGCCATTTGAGTGCGGAGATTGAAGTAGGAGGCTTTGTGGTTCATTAATCCGTTGAGAAGCGGAGCCGTCAGAGTACGAAGATCAGAGCAAGAGCTTCATAGAGCACGAGTGGATCTAGACTTTCAGACGTCAAGTGGAGAAAAGCAGATTATGAGTGATTTGTAAGTCTAAAACTTCATAGAGTTTATGTATCTCTTGATTCATAGTGCATCGATACCCGAGCGTATCCATGATTTTTACTTGGAGAGTTTTCCAAGGTTTTTCACGTAAAAATCTTTGTGTCTTCTCATGATTTATTTTCTGCACTTATATTTATGATTGCTTGATTAATCTGATTAGAAAATTAGGGTTTTGTGATTGATTAAAATTGAGTTTCCGCTAAATAATTTTAATTGATATTAAAATCGACAAAAAGCCTATTAACCCCCCCCCCCCCCCCTCCCTCTAGGCTATTTTTCTTAGTCTTCTAGGTAATTTCAAACACAAAAAGAGGCGAAATCAATGTCATTTTTAAAAGGATTAATTATAACTAGACCCCCTCGAGATATGTCAAATAACAAGTAGACCCTCTATCGTTTGGTAAATTATAGTTAGATCCCCTCAAGCCGATCGACGTATATTTTCGGTGACTAATAATATAAAATTACATCTTTATCCATGCCTATATTTCATTTAAATGATCTAAAAAATATTATTTTATCAATTACCTATTTACAAAGGTAATTTTGGTTCAATTATAAACTTTAAATGAGGGTATTTTGGTCTTTTCACATATCCTTTGCATCTACTCGAATGTATTTAAGACATTTCACATCTAAAAAAGTGTTTACATCAGCATTGACTGAGTTTGACCACGTCGGTAAGAGGTATTTGTTACAACTTACAAACTTGGGGGGTTCTAGCTTTAATTTACCAAACTACAGGGGATCTACCTGTTATTTGACATATTTTGAGGGGGTATTGCTGTAATTAATGCTTTTTAAAATGTAAGAAAAAATAACTGTTAATTTTATTTAGGTATTCTTGATAAAAGGTAAATATAAGTGTAAATTATACTTTCATTCCCTCTTGTTTTGACAAATTACACTTTCCCCCTTTTGTTTGGATAATTATAGTTTAGTACATCGTAGTTCATACCTTAGTTTCACTTTCCTCCTCCTTCAAACTTCATGTAAAGTCAACATCGGTCAACATTGTGAAATGACTAAATTGTCCCTCCGATCATGTAAATACGTATTTGCACTTCTCACAAAGTGTGAAATGACATTTTAACACTCACTCTATGGACAAAAATGCCCTTATGAGAGTAATCCAACCCACACAGTAATAGGTAAAAATACATTAAAAAATTCATATGTTAGTTTCAAATTGCACATCTCAATCCACGACCGTAAGGTGTAAATTCTTTTAGCTTCGTAAAAAATATAAATATTTATTGAGGTTTTAGATCTCAAATTGCTATGTAGTGTTTTATAGCAATAACTTATAAAAATTGCAGATCTTAAATTGCTAAAAAAAATAATACATATTTGTTAGTTTAAACCACCACACTACAGATCTCAAAATTTTACATCAAACATAGTTTTAAGTCAAATTCCAGATCTAAACTTTGATCGCCGGCAATAAAAAAACACCCAACCAATGTTGTTGAATCAATTTTGATGGCATCACAATCTACAACCAGAAGGAATTGCTTCGAACAATCCTTGTTAGTCTCTTATTAACATGTGAGCAAATTATCACTACAAGGGGTGTCATGTAACACGACCACCACCGTCTCACCCTATGTAAATCTATATATACATGTATATATATGTAGATATATATATATATGTATATGTAGATATTCTCTCTCCATAAATCTATATATATGTAAATCTATATGACTAGGAAAGTTTGGAAGAATCGGGAAAAAAAAGTTGGGTTTTGGAATTGATAGTGTGTCTCCCCGTGTGTAATTTGTTTAGATGAATTACAACGAACAATGAGAGCAAGAGATGATGATGGTTGTGTATACAAATCTATATACATATATGTTGTAGACCCCAAAATTTTATGGGTCTAAACCAGGCTGTTAGAATCCTAAATGTATTAATTTTTTTTAAAAAATAATAAATATTAAATATTTAATTAAAAGTCTAAATCATATTGGAATTTTCAAAATTTTCTAATACATTAGGTCTTTAAATATTCTCTCATAAATTTAGGTTATATATTGAGATATTGAACTAAATCATTAAGCTTTTGGGCATTTCATTGGAGGGCTTAACCGTCTAACCATTATTTTAACGTAATAGAATCGTGGTAAAATCGTAAAAGCGTACAGAATCGTAGCAAAATATTATAATCGTAAGATTTTACCAATTAGAATTGGGATTCTAACAACTATGGTCTAAACCCAAATGTCCAACATAAATATTGAGCCGCAAATTAAATTAATTAGCCCAATTCTTATTGGGTTAATTTAAATTATTTAACTAGGCCCAAGCTTGTTTGGTTGAAAAATAATAATAATTCTCTTTTTCTTTCGGTGAATAACTGAATTGTGATAAAAGAGAAAAATCAATTACATAGGAAGGAAGAAAAAGAAAAGGAAAAGTGGGCATACAATCCCTAAGTCAGAGCCTACACAGAGGCGTACAAAAAGGCTCATATAGACCAAACAAGATATTAGAAATTCGAAAATCCTCAAATCACATTTAACCTAGATGGTGCTTCGTCAACATCATTTCTTCAATTCCTTCGAACAACATGGACAAATCCACCATCACTGATTGATATGTGCCAAATATTGTACATTTTAGGCCCCTATCTTGCTATTGTTATGTCTTTACATTTCATTATTTGGTATTTTTATGCGATTTGTGTGTCTAAGCATGTTTCAGGAGTTTAATGAAGAAAACGAGCTAACTTTGGTGAATTAACTAAAGAAATGCTTATGTCTATTCGAGAAGAAAGTTAATGAAGTGTTTTCAAGATAAAAGTGTTTCCCGGAAGGCAGAAACGTCATTTTTTGTAGCCGCAACTTCAAGAATCATACCAACGGAATTGAGGGTGTTTAAATGACACAACTATCAATAAAAGTTGGTTTTGAAGGTTTTGTTATGCCTGAGTTATGCCTCCAGTAACAAAAAGTGGCTAGAAAGTTTCATTTTGATGCCTAAGCTGCACGCGGGCATTTTGGCCCTACGCCCCAGACATATAATAGTGTTTTAAGCGCATATTTTCAATCAACTTCGGGCAGTCATATCTCAGTCAAAACAGGTTCAAATGGGGTGATTGTTGAGTCTGAAATCAAGACCTTGAAGCCAGCTTTCTAAAACGATATTACACACCTCCATCCAATATGTGTAGATCTATTTATGATCAAAAGAGTGAGATGTGTCTACAGGAAAAATCTGAAAATTTCAAATTCGGGCAAAAATCTTATTTTGACCCGAATTGAACCATTTTGACCCGGATGACTTTGAGTTCGACCCCAACACCTATATGGACATGTTTTAGGCATATTATACATTATATTTAAGGGTTTGGCTCAGTTTGAAAGGAAATCATACCAAAGGAGAATCCTATTCTCAATAGGAGTCTAACACAAGTTAGGATTTCCCTCAACTTTGTTTATAAATACCAAGGTTTGCTACATATTTTGGGGACTTTTCTTCACATAATTACAGAGCTTCCATGCATATATAATTTTGAGAGCAGCCTATGGAGATTCATTCTAGGAGTAGTCATTCAAGACCTAGAGATCCGGAGAAGAAAACCATGGAGGGCGTTTCTACATCAACGATGCAGTCACCTACCGTCATGAGCAACTAATTCGGTATCTAGGGTTTTCTAGCAAAACCCTAACCAAGTAATGTAGTTCTTTTATTTATTTTCAATTATAATGAGGGGAAATTGTGACCATACCATGATGATTGTAGTAGATTTGTGATTGTACTTATTCTTGACACAAGATCATATATTTTTTCTTAATTCTTGCCTTAAATTGAATGAATATATTTTCTTACACAATCATGTTATCATAAATATAGCGTGATTTTCTACACAAGATGTTTAACACTTGAAACCCTAGGTTTACACAGGTCATGTCTCGGCGAGGTGATATAGACTTGCTTTAGTTTAATTTCATCAAGTTTTTGGCGTCACTGCCGGGGACTAACGAATATTTTGAATTTTAGTAATTTAGTATACCTGAATTTTTTGTATTGTATCTAAAGTTAGATTATGTGTTTTTGCGAGGTACACTGAAAATCGCAAAAGGAATCGGCGGAGTAGTGATGGTTGTGTCGTCATACCACTTGTGAGTTTTAGTGTGGTTTAATTTTACGCATAATCTTAGCTTTATTTTCTATCCATAGTTAGTTTTTATTTTATTTTTTTTAAAAAAAAAGAGGAAAAAATAATCTGCAGTTTTTGTGTAAACTGTTAAAAAGTTTGATTTTCACAAAAGAGGAGAGGTTTTTGAGTGGAAAAGGGTCATCGAACAAAACTCATTGTTTAACTCTGAACCCAATTGATTTTAGGTCGAAAAAAGTCGTTTAAGACCTCAAAACCACGATTTTGTGATTGTCAGAGAAAAAATATATAATGGTTATACCAATTCGGTGAGTGTTCCTTATTATAATTCATACAACCCGGATTGGAGAAATTAGCCGAAATTTCAATACCAATAATCAGGTATAGGAAATTCATATCAAAGCTTTAATGAGACTCCACGATATTTGTATCACGGATCAGGGTATCGATTGTATAGTCAAGATTATTATCCTCAACCATCGAATCAATTATAATTTGAAGAGTTAAGTGCATATTCGTGTTTGGAGCCATTGTCTTTTGCAGAGAAATACTTAGCAAAATTGAGTGAAATCAGAGCAAGAACAACCATCTATCTGGAGTCATTATCTTTGGAAGAAAAATTCTTAGTATCTTTGAGCAAAATCGAGACCCCTCAAAATTGTGAGGAGATCACATACAATTGAGACAATTCATATTCTCCTAACACTAAAAATCTTTAACTAAGTTTCAATAGAGGTCAACAACCATTCAGTACTCAAGATTTTCAGTTCAATAATACCCAATTGTTCTAACCCTCTAACAAAAATCCAATTCAATTCCAAAATCAAAATTCACCATCTAGACTAACTGTTGATTAAGATGAACTAATGAGCACCTTGAGAAAGATTAAAAACAAATTGGACTCAAATTTTCAAATCATGGCTAGGTTTGAAACCCAAGCAAGACAAATAGATGATACTTTAATGGGGATAGAAGAATTGTCAAATCAAGTGGTAGATAATTTTGAAGATGAGGAGGACGGGTATAGTGAAAAAGGGGAAATTTTTGAAACTGAGAGTGACATTGCATATGACGAGAGTGCACAATCTATTTCTTTACTATAAGAGCCAAAAGAGACACCATATGAACCTAAAACAATATTTACCCAATGTCTCGAGGAGCCGTGTCTTGAAGATAAGCAAGAAGGGGATGAGTACTACATAATTGATGGGATTGATAAGGTGATGAAAGACCCATTACCTTATTTGTTGATAGAAAAATCTTGGACATAAGTACTAAACATGGGATGAAGGTAGATCATGACAAAGGAGAAAAAGTATATGACGATTATTATGTACTTGATGTCTTGCTCGTTATCGAATGTTCACAATGGACGCCGTGGACTGATTTACTTTCCACACTTGCTTCGCCATGTGGGGGAAGTGTTGTAGAGAGGAAGGGTATTGGATAGCCCTTTGCGGAACCATCATGCCAAAGACGTTAAACATTGGTCCTAGGCTGTGAAAGTTAGTTTCTAACTTAGGTTTGTAGAATATCAAGTCATTTAATTTATGCAATCTTCAATTCCTTAGGATTGTAGGCCCTCAAGGTCAAATCATTGCAATTTCAATTCCTTAGGATTGTAGGCCCTTAAGGCTAAATCATTGTTTATATTTGAAAAAACAATTTTCATTCCTTGTGCTCGGCTGGGTAATAATTTCCGGAAAGTGATAATTATATTTCTTCTTCCCTTGCTATGATATTGAGTATGTGTACTTTGTTGAATATTTCTACAGATAGCTCGATTCAAGTTTGGGGAGAAGGATAAGCATGAAGAGAGGAAATTCCGGAACTGCGCTTTAAGGGTAACTATATTCTTTCTCAAGAGTATGACTGTGAACCATGGGGAAAAACTTTGAAAAAATTGAAAAGTTTGAAGAAAAAATGAAACTTTTTAAAACATTTTGGAGAATTTCTTTGTTTTCACACATGAGTGTTTTGCATTACAAGTTGATTGAGTTTGTGTTTACAATGTATGAGTAGTATATGATGCGATATTTTCGCTCATGAGAGTAATGATTTGATTGAGTTAGTGAAATGATGTGGTTTTACATGGGTGAATGAATTAGTGAAATTGAAACCGAGAAAGACGATCTGGACCTATAAGTAGACCTGTCAATGGATCGGATTCGGATCGGATCAGTTAAATCCAAATCCAATTTGTTAAGAAATCGGATTATCGGATTCGGATCCTAATCGGGTTATCGGATTTTATTTTCAATCCATATCCGGTTAATATCGGATTCGGATCATAATCGGATTATTGATAAGTCTATTGATAAGGATGACAAAAACTCCCAATCCGCGATCCGAATCCGATAATTCGACAGATTTTCACTTAATTAATTCATATTCGAATTTCTTCATTATAGAATATCTGATCCGAATATTTAATTAAAAAAATACAAAAATCAATAAATACTGAAACACTAAAATTATTCACACTTTTAATAATTGTATTTATGATCAATCATTATTAATAAATAATAAAATAATTAACAACTAACATTTATATACATGTACAATATCAAATATATACACATATATATATGTATATTTTATCGGATCGAATTATTATCGGATCGGATTAGGCTAATCCAAATCCAATTTGTTAAGGAATCGGATTATCGGATTCGGATCATATTCGGGTTATCGGATTTTTTTTGCAATCCAAATCCGACTAATCGGATCGGATTCGGATCAAAATCCAATCCATTGACAAGTCTACCTATAAGCACATGCACACATTCACTATAGGACAATTAATTTATGTTTGACTATGTAGTTAAAGAATTAGCTTTGCCGCTATAAAAGGGGAGAAGGGGAGTTGATATGGAGGAATCTGAATTTTTTTGAAAATATATCAAGAAAATGCAAAAAGTAGTTCTTTGATCTGAGTAACCAAGCCTCCTACGACAAAGTAACAGAGTGTTCACATCAAAAGGGGAGAAAACTAATGGTCATAAATCCCATGGAAGAAGCTCGGGCCTAGTTGGTTGGGGCTAAACATCCTCACTGGAAAGTCTGGAGCTTAAAAAGATAAAAAGGGATAAAGTGGAAAAGTGGAAAGTATTGAGTTTTTCGTGAAAAATGACAAAGATTGTTCAATGAAGTAGAATAAGAAAGATTGGTTTACCATAGTCGAATGTTCACAAGAACACGAAAGGTTGTCCGGATTGGGAGTAGAGAGTAACGAAGTCACTTACTTTAGTGGGAACCATTCATGACATGACACTCGAGATAGTTATTGTTCGATAGTAAGTGGGAGTATTTACATCCATATTATCTTATGCATTCTATCATGACTTGGTTAATGAGTGTGTGAATGCATGAATGCGTGAGAATGAAGAATGAAGAAGTTGTGGGTAGTATAACTAACCCTCACGAGACTTCACTCGTCCACTCGGTGTTGCCGAGAGGTTTAATATGCTTGTTACAGGTGCTAAGTGTAATCGTTGACCCTCATGAAATCAAGGGAGTAGTGTAGATTAATATAGGTTAGTTAGAATAAAAATCATCACAAGGGAGGTTTAAAAGTTTTTCTGAGTTCATTGCTAAGGGACTAGCAATATGTAAGTTTGGGGGTGTGATAGGTGCCAAATATTGTACATTTTAGGCCCCTATCTTGCTATTGTTATGTCTTTACATT
This sequence comes from Cornus suecica, assembly GCA_963922005.1. NCBI lineage: Eukaryota > Viridiplantae > Streptophyta > Magnoliopsida > Cornales > Cornaceae > Cornus > Cornus suecica. The sequence continues at coordinate 41,028,659 of OY998239.1, forward strand.
CCATTATTTTGTATTTTTATGCGATTTGTGTGTCTAAGCGTGTTTCAGGAGCTTAATGAAGAAAACGAGTTAACTTTGGTGAATTAACTAAAAAAGTGTTTGTGTCTATTCAAGAGGAGAGCTACAGAGGTGTTTTCAAGAGAAAAGTGTCTCCTGAAGGATTTAAACGTCATTTTTTTGAACCGCAACTTCAAGAATCATACCAAGGGAGTCAAGGGGGTTCAAATGGCACAACTATTGAAAAAGGTTGGTTCTGAAGGTTTTGCTACGCCTGAGCTACGCCTCTAGCAACAAAAAGTGGCTAGAAGGTGTCATTTTGATGCCTGGACTGCACGTGGGCATTTTGGCCCTACGCCCCAGGCGTAGAACAGTGTTTTCAGCACATATTTTCAGTCAACTTCGGGCGGTCATATCTCGGTCAAAACAGATTCAAATGGGTGATTCTTGAGCCTAACATCAAGAGCTTGAAGTCATATTTCTAGCAAGAAATTACACGCCTCAATCCAATATGTGTAGCTCTAGTTATCATCAAAAGAGTGAGACATGTCTGCATGAAAAAGCTGAAATTTTAACCCGAATTGATCCGTTTTGACCCGGATGACTTTGAGTTGACCCCAATACCTATATGGACATGTTTTAGACATATTATACATTATATTGAAGGGTTTGGCTCAGTTTGGAAGGAAATCATACCAAAGGAGAATCCTATTCTCAATAAGAGTCTAACACAAGTTAGGGTTTCCCTCAGCTTTGTTTATAAATACCAAGGCCTGCTACAGATTTTGGGAACTTCTCTTCACATAATTTCAGAGCTTCCATGCACAAATAATTTTCAGAGCAGCCTCTGGAGATTCATTCACGGAGGAGCCATTCAAGACCTAGAGATCCGGAAAAGAAGACCATGGAGGGCGTTTCTACATTAACGATACAGTCACCTACCGCCATGAGCAACTAATTGTGTATCTAGGGTTTTCTAGCAAAACCCTAACTAAGTAATGTAGTTCTTTTATTTATTTTCAATTGTAATGAGGGGAAGTTGTGACCATACCATGATGATTGTAGTAGATGTGTGATCGTACTTATTCTTGACACAAGATCATATATGTTTTCTTAATTCTTGTCTTAGATTGAATTAATATATTTTCTTACACAATCATGTTATCATAAACATAGCATGATTTTCTACACAATGATATTTAACACTTGAAACCCTAGGTTTACACAGGCCATGTCTCGACGATGTGATATAGATATGCTTTAGTTTAATTTCATGCTATAGGAGTAGATTAGAGTAAAGTAGTTTGCATGTACTAGTCATACTCTGTTCGGAGATGTGTTGTAGTGAATCCGGTAGAGAGTATCCTTTTTGGGGACATATTTGACTATTTGCGGTACAACCTGATTCACGGTGATAGATCGCCTCGTGCAATTGAGTAAGTAGAGAATTATATTATGCGGTTAGTGGTGGAATGTAAAAATACTATATTTTGTTTCTATTGTTTTTGTCTTAATCTATCTTTACTTATTTTATTAGTTAATTAGTTCAGAAATCAAAATCAACAAACTATACTTTTATCGCAATTTAAGATTATTATTTTACAAGAATTCAGAATACGACTTAGTCTCTGTGGGATCAATAACCTTTCTCAAGATGAACTGTACTACAATACGATTCGTGCATTTACGATAGGTAAAACCTAGGTCGTATTTAGGGTGTGTTCTTAACACATATTCTTTACCACCCTGAGTGGACATCACTGATGACACATGTGTGCATACAACAAGAAATTTGGCAATTAATAATTCTCTTTTCCAATTAAATAAATAATGATTGGATTATTGTAGATGCAGAAAAATACACAATTTGAGAATGTCTTATTACGGTCCTTATACCTTGTATTTATACACAAACCCTCATGGGCTTTTATGGCCCATCTGAGCCATGACCCAATCCCTTGATTCTAGGGATTGATTTTATTTCCATCTTGATCTCAGTTCTTCCTAACTTGTAGTAATCTTTGGTTTGATGGTTAAGTTTAAGCTATAGACATGATAGATGGCAATGAGGAATTTGATTATGGGATTTTGAATGCTTGGACCCACATTACTGGGCCCTTATTTCTACCGTGTACACAGGCCCCTGATGTTATGGGCTTTTAAATCAGCTAAGGCCCATGACCGAAATGAGTTCATGCATCTATTATATCCTTCTCACTTACCCTATTGAGGTGGTTGCTTCATTTATTACGGCAGAGCTTTAATCATTATTTGAATTTAAATTTGTGGCCCATAATCCCTCGATACTAGCCTCGAGGCACTTGATAGGCGGCACATGACCTATGGACTTCGCACACAGCTGCTCATCTACCCCCATCAATTCTATATATAGCCATCACTTATTTCATTTAGAACACTTGCATATCTTTTGTTCTAAAATTTTATATTCCATCCTTTGCATTTCTAAACAGAATCTGTGCCTGGGTGTTGTCGGAGCTTTCACCAGAGTTCTTTTTCTCAATCCATAGTAAATTTTATCTCTACTTCTTCTACTATGTATGACAATGATGATTCCCGCTCCACTAATGAAGTGGTTGCCTCGTCTTATGGCACCAACGACCTAGATGCCCTTCTCAGCTCACCTTCAGTTGAAGTGTTAGGGCCTGAGGTCCCATCCTTTGCCCTAATTAACAACCCAAAAGTTATTCCTCTCAAGCTAATCATGGTAGATGAGTCTGTTGGAGGATCGGATGACGAGGCATCTCATGACCCCAAGCCTTTTGTGGTAGATCCTATCTCTTCTGAATCCAGGATTAACACTGATCTGAAGAGGGTGATGGATGAGTATTGTGTCCCTTCTGACGTCACCATCTCCCATTATCCACAGGATATAGACTTTCGGACAGGTGCTGGGGTCAAGGAGGATCAAATTCTTCTATCATATGACCATTTAAGTAAAGGGTCATCCGATTCCCCATCCACTCGTTCTTTCTTCTAGTTTTGAATGTTTTGGGTCTGGCCCCATTACAAGTTAATCTTAATTTCCTTAGGGTCCTGGTCGTACTTTTGATTTTCAACAAGGATCTGGGCTTAGGTTTTGGGGTAGCTAAACTTCTGTTTAGTTACAACTTCCAGTTCCTTAAGTATTGTAAGGGTTCGTATAATCTATTTCCGTTCCCAAGGAGAAGATGTGCACTGACCTAATGAAATCTGACAAAGGTTGGAAGGAAATGATGATTTTGGTGGGAGGCAACTGGCGCTACCCTTTTTATTTGGCCTACCCTGTACTCACTGGGTTTAAACCAATCCTTATTTCTCCTTTTAGACCAGTCCACAAAACCAGCTGCCTATGCTATTGGCGTGATAGACATTGGGGGGAGTTTGTGCATAAGGTTTTGGGGATTTTAGAGAAGGATTTGAATCCAGACCTCATTAAGTCCCGCTTTGATTTGTTAACTACCCATATCTGGTCCAAGCTTTTGAGAAAATGCCCTGACTTTCTGACTTCTGATGCCTTGCAGAAGTTATCCAGTGCCGGAGCAACTTACATTCCGATGAGGATTCCTTTGATTTCTCTGGGGTTGAAAAGAGTTTAGGAGCCCCAGACTCGGGGGTCTTATCCTCCTATGTCTACAACTCCCAATACTACTGTTCCCCGTTCACCACAGACCATTCCTTCAGTACCATCGTTCATCCCACCACCTCTTATCATACTAATGGCAAGTTCAGGAGTACCATCTGCCTCAATGCTCCCTCAGCATTCGAGGCCAGTAGCTAAGGATCAGACACCAACAAGGCCCCCTCATTTTCCGACTGTAAGGGACCCTCCTCTTGGTGCCGAAGCCACTCCTTGGTAACCCAGGATAGTGCGCCCAAGAGGGGAGACCCTTGTCACAGGTCAACAGACCATTGACAACCCCAAGGCCCTCCGTACTATAGTTGTCTCCATCTGGACGCCAGTCGATTTAAGGGCCATCAAAAAGGTAAAGATGACCGAATTAGGCCTTAATGCTCTAAAGCTGGCAATAGAGGTGATACTTTTAGCTGCTTCTAGCTTTTCCTTTTCTTCATAGCTTTGGTTGTCTGACTTTTGCACTTAACTTCCTCCATTTGTTTCCTCTCTTACTCTTGTGTAGATGGTGTATGCCATTTAGGCTTATAATCATTTGTTAGAGGTGGATGCCAGGGAGCAGCAATGCTAGGCTACTGCTGTAAAAAAGCTCACAACAAAAACAAGCCCTTTTGACCGAAAGAGAAGCTTTTTTCAGAAGTCTTTGGCCTTTTACCAGCAAAAAAAAAGAAAGCTGAGAAAAGGTGTCAGAAGGCTATGGATCAGAACAAGGACATCCTTAGTGAAAATGAGGATCTTTATTCTAATTCAAAGTTGTTTCAAGATAAGGCTAAACTGGAGACTTGTCTGCAGATAGAGAGGTCTACTGTGGAGATGTGCCAGTTGGGAGGTTTGGAAATGCACGACCGCTATAAGGGCACGTGCACCCTCAGGGTCGGCTTCGGGTGGCTGTCTTGCCATGATCATACCCAACTCCCTCTGGAGCAGCACGTGCACAAGTCTCCTGAAGACTTGGATGCCTTTCTGAAGATCTCCCATCCTTATAAGGATCCAGAGCCAAGCCCCAATGATGCTCGCTTTATTGAGTTCTTGCTAAAGGTTGTCACACTTGCTCCTCCTGAAGAAATCTCCTCTTCTAGGATTGTGGGTGACTTTGGTCTAGAATTTAGGGGTCAGGGTCATAGGACTTAGGTTCCTTTTTTTTCTTTATGTAGTGCCCCTTCTGGGCCATTTTGTACTTCAACACTTTTAATAAAGTTTTTAATTCAAGGAGGTGTGTGAACCATTTCTTTGATTGTTTTAATGTACTTAAACATTCATGATATCCTCTGGCCAATTCAAGGGGTCTTAACCATTAATCAACACTTTAAAAAATTTTGCTTAGTTAAAGACTTCGGGCTTTAAGCCCTTTGGCCCTGGTAATATCCTCTGGCCAATTCAAGGTTCATGGACCATTTTGAATTAACACTTAGGAAAATTTTACATGATTTGAGACTTCGAGCGTATGGCCCTTCGATCCCCCTGATATCCTCTAGTCTCTTCAAGGTGCATGAACCATTTTGAATTGACACTTAGGAAAAATTTGCATGGTATAAGACTTCGAGCGTATGGCCCTTCGGTCCCACTAATATCCTCTAGTTAGTTCAAGGTGCATGAACCATTTTAAACTAACACTTATGAAAAAATTTATCTTTTGCCCAAGGGATTGGGGTTATACAAATTTATTGAAAAGATACATAAACATGGAAATAATAGAATATTTTATTAAGAAAGGACATCATTCAGCAAAGGTGTCATATAACGGGCACAAATGCTTTTATTTGTCAACAGAGGTGTCATATAATGAACAAAAATACTTTATATGTATACTATGATTGCTTAAATTTATCTAAGGATAGTATCTTTTTCAGGCGGTAAGCGTTCTGAGAGTTAGGCTTGATCCAACCTGTCTCATTCTTTCGTACCCAATAGCCCCCTTTCCCTATGACTTCAATGATTGTGTACGGCCCTTCCCATATTTCTTTTACCTTTCTGACATTCCCGATCTTTCTCATGAGCACCATGTCACCTACATGGAATTCCCTTCTTTTGCTGCCAATCTTATCGCAACTACCTCTTTTCTTTCCTCCTGCATGTCCAAGTCACGGTTGTCACAGGATCCCTGAGTGATAATTTTGTGTGTTAACGCCCTTCCACCTGAATGGTTGTCACAGGATCCGCCATGTATTTCCTCCATTACTGCGGATGTTTCCGATGGCGTGAGACATTTTAAATAGGGACCGGAGAAGAATTTTTGGTACAATTGCCAATTTTAAAATGCATACCTTGCAACCTTCATCCTGATCTTCCTTGATTTTGGCTTCGATTCGGGTAGGGCCCCCGTTCTCAGATTATTGACTATGGGATCCATCCAACTTGGCTCCCAAGGAATGGTCATCACCTCTTCGGGAGGCTCGATCTGATGATGAAGTCGATTGGGACCATGTGGGTCATGCTTTCATTAGCTGCAGAGGCTTGATTGGCCAGGCGATCGACATTTGCATTATCACTCCTAAAGATCTGCTTGAAGGTCAACTGCTGAAATCCTTTGGCCTCTTTTAAAACCAACTCTTTGTATGCTTCCACTTTTGGCTCTTCGGTCTCATATTCTCCGTTTATTTATCGGATAACTAATTGAGAATCACTTCAGACTTTTGTTCTTTGTACTTGCAAGCTTCGGGCGAAACGAATACCAGCCAACAGAGCCTGATACTCAGCCTCATTGTTGGAGGTGGGGAACTCCAACCGAATGCATTGCTAAAGTTTGGTACCATCGTGCGTTAAGAGTTTTATACCGAATGCAATAACTTTGTAATAGTAAGTACCTGACTCAGTGATAAAGGATGTCTTCTCCTCATCTGAAGGATTCATGTGTATCTGGTTGTAGCCTGAGTATGCATCAAGAAAGCTTAGGCGTTCGAACCCAGCTGTGACATCCATTATTTGGTTGATCTTCGCAGTGGAAAATAATCCTTTGGGCATGCTTTATTCAGGTTAGTAAAGTCCGCACACACTCTCCATTTCTCATTCTTCTTTTGGACCACCACCAAATTGGCCAGCCAAGAAGGATACTGTATTTCCTTAATCAATCCGGCTTGGATCAGTCGAGCGACTTCCTTGGCTATGATCTGATTTTGGTGGATTTCCATACGTCGTTGTTTCTTCCTGACGGGCTTTACACTGTGGTCCACATTGAGAGAGTGTTGGGCTACAGATGGGTCGATACTAGGCATATCCAGGTGTCTCCATGTGAATACCTCAACATTAGCCCACAAGAGGGCCTCTAGTTCATTCCTTTCCTGATCTAATAGGCTTGATCCGATGTAGGTTAACTTTTCGGGTTGTCCATTAACGACCGATACCTCCATTAGTGGTTCCGCTGCTATAGGGGAACCCGCTCCCCCTTCCTGTAATTGTTATTGGTCGCCATGGGTTAAATCAATTGCAGAAGCCCGTTCGGACTCCGTTTATTTCTTCAAACCCTTTAAAGTGACAACGTAACAATCCTTGGTCGCTACTTGATCTCCCCTAATCTCAATTACGTCCACACCGTTCAGGTCCACACATCGCATGACTTAGTGAAGGGTGGAATGAACTCCATGCATTCGGTGGATCTACTCTCTGCCCATGAGCAGATGGTATGAGGGTTTGACGTCCACAACCACAAAATTTTCCCCGAGTGTACGCCTTGCTGCCGAAACTGGAAACTAGACCTCTCTAACTGGCTTCACTCGTCTGCCATCAAACCCCGCTATCGGACTCCTTGAGGGTACTATCTCGTGTGGGCCGATCTCCAGCTTCTCGAAGGCCCACTTTGTGATGATGTTGGCGCTACTCCCCAGATCTACCATTACCCTCTTGATCAGGCAATTGGATACCACAAGGGAAATCACCAGAGGGTCGTCGTGAGGTGATTATACTTTCCACAGATCTGCCGAGGAAAAGGTGATCCGTGTATCCTTCTACGGGCTTCGAATCTCATTGATTTCCCCGATCCGGTGGAGCTTCTGGGTTTGACGCATATGGGATCTATGGAATTCCTCTACTTCTGACTTATTTGATCCTTTGTGAACCATGTGGATAACTTTAACTGGCTGGTTGGCGGCCGAACCTTTGGCCAGGGTGAGCGAGGACTGCTCTGATTGGACCCCTTCCTTGGCCACATAATCGGTCAATTCTCCTTTTGCTATCATTGCCTCCACCTATCTTCTGAGGCTCCGACATTTGTTGTTCTGGTGCCTGTACTCACTGTGGAAAGCGCAGTGTTTGGACATGTTCCTCTGGTCCATTGGTTTTCTGATGGAGGTGTCCGGAAGATCCCCTTGGTCTTGTTCTCCTGGTATAGTTTTCCGAGGCTAACTCTAAGGGGGGGGTCATTGTCCTCAAACCTCCGACATTTCTCAGGGATCTAGGATGGCACAGCAGCTACACTTGGCACTTTCGGTTGGGTGCCTTATCCTTGACCTTTGGTTCGGATGCCTTCGATTCGATGCTTGCGAAGGCTGCCCTCCATTGGCGTATGGCAAGCTCCTCTTCTATCCGGAGGTGTCCTTGTGCCTTGGAATTGAGTTCTCCAATGTCTGTTGGCGGCCTTTTGACTAGGGACTGATGAAACTTGATTCTTGAGATGGGTGTCATCCTGAAAGCCTCAACGGCTGAGTACTCATCTCAGTTATTGATCGAGGACATCTCGACATTGAAATGTGAAACGAAGCTCTTTAAGGATTCGCCTTTCTCCTGGATCATGGTAAATAGGCTGGAGATCGTCTTCTTTTGGCTTTGTTTGCTGAAGTACTGGCGATGAACAACTCACAGAGCTTGAGCCAGCTTCCAATGGATAGGGGTGGTTGCTTTTGGAATCAGAGTAAGGCTGCATCGGTTAGGCTGATTGAGAAGACTTTGCAGAGTAATATTTCGTTTTCGTTATAAATATTCATCTTCTAGTGGACTTGGGAGATGTGCTTGGTTGGTTCCTTCGTGCCATCAAACAGGGTAAACTTTGGTAGTCTGAACGTCTCCGGATAGGGCATGTTGGTTATCGCCAGGGTGAACGGTGACTGTACAACATCCAAGGATGCCTCAGTGGCCAGATCATTGGGAGTCTGTGCCTTCAGATCTTTGAGTACCTCCCTATGGAATTTAACCATTATTTCCTCCAATTTCTTCATGGTTAGTGTTTCGTCTAGGTTGTGCATCTCGATCACCTGTAAGGACGACTCTGCCTGATCCTCAAGGGTGCGATTAGACAATGTTGGATGACTGTAAAATCACATTCAAAATATTTTTGAATAAAATTATAATATAATATGATGGGTATATAAATAATTTTCAATTACCGTCACTGGAAATGACTTAAGGAGGTCAAAGTGTAATTATCCAAAGGAAGTGTAATATGTCAAAAATAAGAGGGGTTGAAAGTGTAATTTACCCAAAATATAAATAACCCAAAATTTATGTAAATATTTAATTGTCTCTTCATTAATTTCTTTCCCCTTTCCTGAAAAAGTAGTGACATACTAATAGGCAGAAGGCAGACCGGCGTATTGATGGATATGGAAATCAACCACTCTCTCTACTTATACACATCTCTTTCTCTGTCGATATAATATATACATATACATATATATATCTCTAAAACTGCGAGCGATCTAGGGTTTGAGAGAGGAAGATGATCCAGCTGCTATTCACGGTGATCTTCGCCGAAACGGCGTTGATTCTGCTCCTGCTCTTCAGAACCCCTCTGAGAAAGCTGGTGATCATGTTTCTGGATCGCGTCAAGCGAGGCACTGGTCCTCTCGTCGTCAAAACAATCGCCGGAGTTGTCTTCGCGGTCTTGCTCGTCAGCGTCTACAGCATGAGGGAGATCCAGAGTCGTTCTCTCGATGCCCTAAACCCCACCGACCAGGTCCTCGCTTCCAAGTATATGCTTGAAGCTTCGCTTATGGGTAACAATTTCTTCGTTGATTGCAATTATGGTGTTGATTTATTGGATTGATTCAATTGCTTTGTGATTGTCCGTGTATGTTGATTGTGGTGTAGTAGTTTCATCAGATTTCGATTTGATCATCTTTGAGAAGTATTGTAGATTGAGTGATGAAGAGATTATATATATATATATATATATATATATATATATATATATATATATATGTATTAGTGACTTTGAAGAGAAGAGCGAAATAAAAGTGTTTTGAAATTCGAAGCTATAAGTCGGGAATCGCTATTTATTATTTGGATTGAAAGCTTGCACTTGAGAGAGTGCCCAAGAAATCTTATCCTGGTGGTGGTGGTTCAATTTTGATTTTGTTAAATGATTGAAGGAAATTGATTGATAGTCAATGATTTTGGATTGCTACTAGTTCTGATTGTTGATAATTATTAAACTAAAGCAATATTAAGCTGTAGTTGGATTTGTGAGGAAGTATGCAAGTATATGTGGGACTAAGTTTGAGGACGGTCTTCTTTTATGGTGCTCATGAGAAATCAATCTGGATTTATTTTTTTTTTTTTACAAAATCAGATTTCCTAGATTTTGAAAGTGAACAAAAGTGACCATTTTAGTCATCTCTATTACTTAATACGATCTATTTAGTTCTAGCAATTCCGAAGTAAGCAGTATGTGGTAATACCTAAATAGCAGTAAGCAGTAAGCATTACTACTCACATATTTTCTGCTCCATATCTAGTGATGCTGCACAAAATTAGATGCTAATTTTACGATTTGATTTTCTATAGAAAATGGAAGGACTGTTTTCCCCAATGTGAAACTCACCAACTTTGCTATTATGGATCCCCCGACATTTTGCTTTGGAAGGTGAGGAGTATCACTAGGCTATAACTCTTGCTGGTAAAATGAAAGGAACTTCGGTTTCTGTAACTTTACGAAGTGAAGGAGTGACTTAAAGTGATAGCAAATTACTCAGATAAATACCTGTACATCGTGTAGAAAAGAAATAGAAAGTTCCACTGCTAGATTAGTTATAAAGAGAATGGAGCCTTTAGCTCAAGTGGTTACTTATCTTCCTCCAAATGCAAAGTTCAGGGTTCAAGTCCCGTTGTAATGAGTGAGTAAATTTTTTTTTTTTTTTGATAAGTATGAATATAAAAAACGCTCAAACGGGAGTGCATCCCATATACAAAAAGGCAAGGCCCTACGAGCCAAGAGAGCCCAAAGCTCTAACTTCTCATCAATGGAAATACAATAACGACCCTCCATCCAATAAAACAAATTAGAAATAAAGAGATCTTTGATCGAGTGTGAGTAAATTTAGCTACCAAATAAAGAAAGGGGAAGGAAGCAGTTGTTCTTAGTATTCTCGAGCGAGTATTTTCTTCCCAAGTTTACTGTTGGTTGTCTATTTGTTGAAGATGAACAAAGAAAAAATAGAATGGATGGAGAAGAATAATTATAATTAAGCAGGATATTGTATTTTCTACATAGGTCCTGAATGTACATCCCGTATTTGGTACATGATTGTTATCCTATGGGACTATGTCGTAAAGTGCCTAGTGAACTAAATGGACTAGTTTAGTGTTGTGGATTATGCTACAGGTTTTACTTCTAATACTCCGTGGAGGGTTTTGAGTTCTTGTGGTTGATGCTATCCTTCAATGCTCTGTTCATCTAGCATGTATTATTGAAATGATGTGTTTGGTGACATTTATTCCTTACAGGGGACACTTTTCAGTCATACAGACTTAGATATTGGTATTTCTGAAGGACTTTCAGCATGAACATGTAAGGGATATCTAACCACAAGCTTTACTTTAGGGGTGGACCAGATCTTTTTACTTGTAGGAGCTGAATTATTATCATGAAAGTAGAATTTGAACCATTTGGCTGTTATGTTATCTCTACTTGAGAATCTTTAAAAATGGATGTAGGTAGATTTTTTATTTATTTATTTTGATAAGTAAGAAATATCTATAAAAAGGCACTCAAAATGGGAGTGCGTCCCTCAATACAAAAGAGGGCGGCCTAAGAGCCAAGCAATCCAAAACAATCAATCTTTTCCTCCATAGATTAACAATATTGACTCTCCATCCAAAAAAAAAAAGAGGAGATAAAAAAGTCCTTGATAGAGCCAATCGGGGACTTGATCCACTTGAAACAACGCCTATTGTGTTCCAACCAAATACTCCAACCATAGACAAAGGGGCGGCCTGAGACCCCCCCAAACAACATCTGCAAGCATCAAGCACATAATGAATTGAAGCAGGCATTACCCACTAAGTACATAAAATTAGAAGAATCTTGTGGGTAAGTGCTATATTAGGAAAATTTTCTTCAGAAGGTGGACCTAAGAAGCATGAAAATAGATACCACAGGACATTGACATAACAAATCCTAAATAATTAGGCAACGGGCACAACAAAGAGATGTATATTTTTATGTAATTTAGTCCTTTTAAGAAAATAAGATTGATATTATTTTTTATGAACTCATTAATGAAAGAGGAATTGTGTTTGATGGGAAAACGAAAGAATGTATAAAGAGGGTTAAAGAAGAGAACTCCAAATAAAAAAGAGAGGATTGGGCTTTTGTTGGAATAAAAATTATGGTTTACTGAAAAATAAATGCAATAATTCATAGAAGAGAAAAAGTTCGTGTAAATGAGAAGAAAAAGGAAAGAGAGTTTTTTTATTTTTTATTTTTTGTTGTGAATAAAAAAATCTTTGGGTTGTGAAGAAAAGAAAGAAAGAAAAGAGGAAGAAGAGGAAGAGAGAAGCCGATAGACATACTATATCCACTGGGACGAAGCTTGGTGTTTGGTAAAGCAAGAGAGAATCTAAGATGGTCGTGCAAGAGTTTGAACTTTTAAATTAAAATGTATAAAGCATAAATCTCTGTTTTTTTTTTCTTTTTTCTTTTTTCTTTTTTTTTTTTTCATAAAACAAGTACTTTTAAGTGATTACAAATGACTATCAGATTACTGAAAGTTATTAAACACTTTTCATATTTACACTTCAACCCAGCTTTCTTTGTAAAAATTTCTAAAAAATATCCAAAATTTCCTTGTGACAAAAAATAAAAAAGCACTGAAGAATGGGACATGTGTTGTACACGTATCATATCTGCATCATGTTCAAATGATTATTTTTTTAAACATTCAGATGTTTTTTTTTTTAGAGAGTCCGACACATGTCCGCACATGTCGTTGTCCAACATGGATTCTAGCGTTGTAGGCATGTCCATGCTTCCCAGATGTGGACTTCCAAAACGTATTCTATAAGAACTCAATTTGAGATTCTTTTTAAGCTTTAGGGAATGATATGATAATGTTTATACTAGTTTGACACTTACATCTATAGAAAGTCTTATATATAAGGATTTCTTGGATTTATCACCATCATCATCATCAGTATTTTTTTTTCTAAACTCTTGCAAGTTTTCTTCACTTTGAGGTTTCTTGCCAAATTTTGGTGGCATGACTCTCTTTTGTCTCCAAGTAGTTCCATCCCTGCATTATTATTCATTTAGTTACTATTTATGCACATTAATTTCTTGAACACAATAGTTTTAGCTTAAAACCTGAATTCGCTGTTACTTTCATAGTTGACAATTTGAGCCTTCTTTTTATATGTTCAACTCTGGAAATATGTTTTTTAAGGATGGGTAGCTGCCTAATATCAATCCACAATTTAAACCAGAAACAATACCTTGTTACGTAGCCGGCATATTGCTTGGATGACACAACTTTTATATATCTATTCACACATACTAATGACACATATATTTATGAATATTAATTTATGTATCTATTGAGTAACACAATAAAGAATTTTATTTATTTTGTAATTTCATAATAAAGTTATATAAGTTAGAAAATGAAGCTATTCAAAATCAAACAACTTGAGTTATGTTCCATATCATGTTACTATCCTACCTGCTCACTATTTCTATATTTTCGTTCATTACATTATGTGACACCAGTTTAATGTCAATTTATTAAAGAAAAAGAGGTTCGGAACTTGGTGTATGCTTATAATATATCTTCAGGTTGTCGCATGTTTGTTTTTCGGGTAAAATATAGTGATCTCCCCTAAGATTTGTTCAGTTACACGTGACTGCCATGTTTGCCATTTATTACACTGTAACCCCTGAGTTTTGATGCATCATCTCAACGACTCTCCTCTTGTTATCTTAGAGTTAGATTTGTAAGTTTTGCACAAAGACTCAAAGATCCCGCTATTATAGGACGAAAAATGGCATAAAATATGGACAAATGCGCTTTGGTCAGGTGCTTAAGGTGGACTTTGATTTTGTAGAGGGGGTGCTCTAAGGAGAGGAAGAGCTCCTTGACATTATGGTGATCGACGACATTAATGTCGTGTTGGGTCTTGTCGACAGCTTAAAGGAGGGATAGATCAATGCCGCCTTTTGGGTGGCTGGTGGTGTGGTGGTAATGGGTACAATTCCAGTGCAGTTCGGCTATAGTGAAGAAATTTCTCATGTGTAAAGGACATTTCACATCAAAGTGATTTTTATTTAAATAGGATTCAAATATTATGTGTAAAAAGATCATTTTATACCCTTAATTAAAGTCTCTTAGATTACTAATGATAATAGCGGTACTTGGTGTAATAAGGACTGAACATAATATCCATGTGTAACTGAACCAAACCTCATGGGAGGTCAGCGTATTTTTCCTTCTTTTTATCTTAAGATAGAAAGTAGGATGTGTTGGTCAAGAGTCCGGAACAGTATTGTTAAAGGTGCGCCTAGGCTTTAGGCTCATTGAGGAGCAAGTCTTGCGGATGATGTGTGCGTAGGTCCGTCTTGGACAACATTTGTGCCTTTTTTATGGAATATAATGGTTTAATAATAATTTTATTTGTTCATTTCATCTTCTTTTTGTGCCTCATTTTTCTCAAGCATGCGCCCCTTGCCTTGCGCCTAGGCTCGAGAGAACCTCTGGTGCCTAAGTGCGCCTTTAGACTTTAATAACATTGATTTGGAATGTCATGACCGAGTATCTGAAATGTGTTGGCGAATTGTCCAACATAAGATCTGTTGGAAAGTGTCGCAACAGGTGTCTAAGATGTGTTCCCCAAGTGTCCAGAAGAATAAAAATTATTGTTAAATTTTGGACACAGACCATGAAGTGTTGGACATGTGTACTGGAGTGTCCATTGAGTCTAGGACACAACTCCTTCGTAGAATGTATATGCTTCTTAGTTTCTATTCTAGCTGTTTATTCAGAATTTTGTTCAAGCACATCATTGGATAAATATCACCATCTGGGGCCACTGCTTGTGAAAGTATTGTTAAGAAAAGCATTTTACTTCATTTGAGATTTATCATTTATAACCTTTGGCTCTGTATTTTTATTAACTAATCAGTTCAAAATATGTTTCATGGTTGGAAAGGTTGTAGTGAGCTTTTTTATTGATTCAGTAAACCCCTTAATTAATATACTTACCTCGTGTCAAGATGCAATGACTCCTGAATATGTGTTACAGTTTCTTTTATTTTATCAAATATTTTTTCCCTTTTCTTCTTCTTGGCACTTCTATGACGGGTTATAGTACATAATTGTATATATAGCAAGTGATTTTTTTGGTTCATGGTGGTCACTTGATTCAAGTAAAAGAGTTTGGCTTGGAATATTAAATTTTATGATGCTATGAAGGGCATGGAGCGGTACCCAGCTCATCAGATACACATGCGGGTTCAAAACTTATCAAATGAGGGTCTGGAGAACTGAAGACCAACCTAATTTAGAACTAAAAGAAAAAATGTTACGAAACTCAAAAGAAACAATTGTCATATTTGCACAGAGATTCCAATTTCTTTTTTTGTTTGGTTGTGGCTTTTGGTGTTCTTTGTTTCTCCCTAATACGGGTCAGATATTCTCTTACATTTGAAGACATTATACTGATATCGTTAGCGAACGCATTACATAGCAAGGGTTCCCGATACTTGCAGTATTCTTGTGTCAATGCCATGTCCTTATCCCCTCTAGGTGTCCATGCTACGCTCTTGATAGAAGAAGGGACAAATTATTATTATTATTATCTCTCTCTGCTTTAAATTTGTTTTGATAGGTGACAGTAATGCACTTATTCACTTTCAGTGCATGAGATGTTTTAGTATTTTATTTACATTAAAATCTGAATTCATAGGAGTGCATTGCATGCAGGTTTCTTGCTATTCCTCTTGTTTATGATCGATAAACAACATCATTACATAAGAGAACTTCGTGGACTCAGAAAGACCATGGAGGCTGCAAAGCAACAAAACAGAAGTTTCGGGGATGGCAAAAATGGAGGCGGGGAGGAGCACAAAGCTTTGGCTGAGGAGATTTCTACACTGAAGACGAAGATCTCTAAGTTGGAATCTGCCTGTGAGACGAAAGCAAAGGATGTAAAAGCGGCAGAAATCAATGTAGCGGCTCTAAAGAGTCAATCTGAAGGATTTCTTCTAGAGTATGATCGCTTGGTGGAGGAGAACCAAAGCCTTCGAGACCAACTGCAATCGATTGACCAGAGCTTGTCTCATTCCGATATCAAGAAGAATACATAAGGAGAGAGATACTTGGTTGCTGGCAATTCACATCTATCTATGTTTAAGAGAATTTCAGGTTTAAATCCTGACAGTACAGATGGTTCCCAAGAAATTATCAGTTTTCACACTAGAGACTGATTGGAACGATTGGAGTATTGTATTAGAAAGCTTGAGATTTTTTGTACTAAGTTTAGTGGACCATGATTTCTCTGCATCAATTTTCAATCCTGGTTTTATTGTTTCGATTGTTTAATAATCATGTGAGGTTGTAATAGTGGTTTCTAGCTGAAAACTTTGTTTAATAGGAAATTATCTGATTATGCTTTTCCCAGAGGTGCCATTTTGTAACCAATTTAAAGGCTAGATTCTGAATTGGTTGAGATTGTTAGCAAAAGCAAACTTCGAGGTTGGAAACTTTTGAAACAGTTATCAGAAACTCCAAAACAGAAAATTGTTTAAAGAGAACAATGGAAGAATCTAGAAAATAATTTACATATAAAGAGTTCCTTTCAATTTTTTTTTTTTTTTACATATATTGAGTTTTTTAGTAAACAGTTTTCAGAAAACTAAATCTAATGGATTCTTTATACATTTTCCAGAAAAATACAAAATTATATTTAAAATTGCAAATCAAGTCTTAAATTCCGCAAAGTGATTTTTTTTCCCTACCAGTATACACTGTTTTCACAAAGTGATTTTTTCCCATGACATTTTGTTGATTGTAAGTTGTTAAAAAGCTCATACCTTCTATACATTGACATGTCTATGCTTTTATTCCATGGCTATTGGTAAACAGTCACAAGATTTTATTTTTTTCCTGTCTTTTCTTAGAAGTCTAAATGTAAACCTGTTCTATTTAATATTTTTACCTCAAAACAGAGTTCTTGATTGGCTAACCATATTAAATGTAAGTGTTTTTTTTTATTTTTTTAAATCTGTTTATTGGAAATTAAAGTAAAGTTAGTAAACACAGTGGTGTATTTGAACCTTCAACTTCTTCATTTGAGGAGAAGAGGAAACATTGTTGGATTAAATTGGTAAAATAAAAATTGTGATATTTGGTAAAAATATCACTCTCTCACCACCAAAAGAATGTGGTATTTTAGAAAAATATCAGTATACTCATTCAGTCATGTGTTGGACTATGGAGTTCTCACCTTGCAAAGGAATTGGAAAATGGGTCCTGTGAAAGTAAATGGCATGTGTGGGGCCCAAATTTAGGTGCAGCCCAGGACCATGGAAGTTGCCCCAACAGGCTGGCCCAAAAATATTTTATACAATCCTCATTTCTTTCTTTTGTTTTTTGAAAGAAAAAAAACGCTTATATTATATTGGGGTTGGTTGATCATTTACTCCTTCCATTAAATATATTGTGTCCTTTCTGAAATAATAACCTGATTTTGCCCGTTCCCATAAATCAAATGAATATTATTTTGATCAAGGAACTCTTTAGGTATTGGATTCAAGTATGGCTACTCAAAGACAATGTTTTAGACATAACTATGTAAGATAATTTACAATATACCCCTTTGAATTTTTTTTACAATATACCTTTTTGGCTGAGCATCTTGAAAATTAGGTTGATTGAGTCCATTAAGTCGAATTAGCAAAGCTAAGAAGTGTTACTAACAACTTACAAGACAAATTGTTCTAAGTAGATAAGACTATGGTTGTGTTTGGCACAACTTCGGCATTTGTTTTTATACATAATAAAAAGAGAAGCAAAAGACATTTTAAAAAATTGGTACCCGCATCTCCTTCTAAAAATTGCGCCAAAAACTGTTCAAGACAGTTTTTTCCTCTAAAAATCCAAAAACAACTTTTGAAAAGCTAATACAAACAGTTTTTTATCGTTCGTGGTAAATTATCAGTTGTAGCAGTCTTCATACCCTTTTTCTCTTTCAATACATTATTCTCTTGATCCTCCATTAAACCATACAACACAATCTCAGGAAGCGTATCTTCAAGCACCACTTCCTATGGAGGAATAAGTGGAGGTCCAGGCGACTCTCTTGATGATCTCTCTGGCTACGAGTATAACGTAGCTTTTAACACAGTGATAACTTCCAAATTAGATCGCTGTTGATCCTCCCGATTTTCAAAATTCGCCTCCAATCTTTTCATCATAGCCTCCAAATCATTTCTTGCACTACTCTGAGGTACGATTTCTTCAACCATCTCATCAATATTATCTATGTTGAAACACTCAGCTGGTTCAAGTAGTTGATAGTTGATATAAAAAAAATTCATCCTCATCTTTAGGTTCCCAAAAGATAGGTCCATAGCCCATATTCTGCAATTAACGCACACGTTTGCCGTAGCCAAAAACGGTATTCTTAAGATAACAGGGATATGTCTCCTTGATATGTGGTTAGGTTCCAGCCTAATACCATAAAGTCTACAGGATAGTAGAAATATGTCTCCTTGTCCACTTGAACAATGACATCTCCAGAATTCCTCTCGATTGTTTAGTTGATATGTCTGCCAATTGAAGCACCATCGAGATAGGATTGAGCTCTCTAATGTGACGTCAGGTGTGTAAAAATATGTGATTAAAAATGACACTTTAACGACGCTAGGTTTTACCCTACGCAAGCGCACATATCGATTATAAAATAGCAATGGCTTAAGTAAGGGATATCGATCTCATAGAGACTGAGATTGTTCACTTTAGTAATTCAAAAACACTGAATTATGTTTTCTGAAAATGGTTTGTTTGGGTGGTCGAAGACCAAATTATCTATTTTAACTAAAATTATCTAGAAAGCAAAGTAAATTGGTTGTGATTCAGATCAGAGAGAAAACTAGGGTTTTCATCGCTCCACCACTAACCGCATAATATAGTTCCTCACTGTATCAACTGTAAGAGGGCAATCCATAACTGTGAATTAGGTCGTATCGCAAATAACTAAATACGACCCTAAAAAGGATTACCATCAACCGAATTGCAACAACCCATCTCATGACTGACCTAACTAATGTATGCCAATTATATTACTCTAATATACTCCTAATGCATGAAAATAAACTAAAGCATGTTTATATTAAATTGCCAAGGCATGACTTGTGTCAACATAGGGTTTCAAATTTTATTACCACAATTGTGTAGAAAACCATAATTAAGTATCCGAGTTCCAACCCATAGTGAATAATCATAGTTGTGTAAAATAATACATTCATTCCATCTAAGACAAGAATTTAGAATAAACATATAATTTTATATTGCAAATCAGTACGGTCTCTTAACTACTACAATCATCACAGTATGGTCAACAGTTTCCCCTCATTATAATTGAAAACAATGAAAGAACTACATTACTTAGCTAGCAAAACCCTAGATACCGAGTTAGTTGGTCATGGTGGAAGATGACTGTATCGATGATGTAGAAACGATCTCATGATCTTCTTCTCCGGATCTCTAGGTTTGAATATGGCTTTCAACAACAACAAGTTTGAACGTGAGAGAACTCTACGCATGAGCCAACCAACTTCTGAATAAACGTCTCTGAACTTCTAAACCAACATTAACCTCCCTATACTAATATATGAT
Source organism: Cornus suecica (assembly GCA_963922005.1). NCBI lineage: Eukaryota > Viridiplantae > Streptophyta > Magnoliopsida > Cornales > Cornaceae > Cornus > Cornus suecica. The sequence continues at coordinate 41,048,324 of OY998239.1, forward strand.
CGTGTATATATAGGCAATGGTATAAAGAAGTCATTTTTAGTATTTTCACTCTCTTCCTCATGCAAACCCTAAAATATGATATATATAAGTGTATATACATGTATACAGAGGTTTGAAGTCACAAACATGTCTTTGAATTGAACCGGGGGTAGAACAGGCAGAAACCATCGAAACTCACAAAAACTTGTCGCAGATACGTTTCAAGCGTACATCCCAAACGTAGGTCCAAGTGTAAAAATGTGATTTCTAGCCACTTTTTGAAACTGAAAGCGTAGGCCCAAGCATAGGTATTTTCTTCAAAACCACTTTTCTTCGTAAATGCACCAAAAGGACTGCCTTGAACCCACAATATTTTTTGCTGAAAATGACGGCTTCTGGAAGTGCCGTTTTTGCCCTTCGGGAGCCATTTTTGTCTCGAACTGCCTATTTGAATATAAATAACATGCACTTCAGTTATTTTACCAAAGTTAGCTTCATTTCTTCGTTAAGCTTCTGAAACATGCTTTAACACACAAACAACATAAAAATACCAAATAATGGAATGGAATGAGTTAACAATATTGAGTCAAGGGGTCAAAATGTCTAATATTTGACACTTATCACACCTCTAAACTTACATATTGCTAGTCCCTTAGCAATAAATTCAGGGAACTTTCTTGTGATGATTTCTAATCTATCTACTCTAACTAATCTAACCTATTCCATTGCTTTCGTGAGGGTCGACGATTACACTTAGCACATATAACAAGCCTTTTAAACCCCTAGGTTACCCCTAGTGGATGCGTGAAGTCTCGTGAAGGTTTCCAATGATGGTACCTACAAACATCTCAGTTCTCTATAACCACGCAATTATGAGTCCACATACAAGTTCAATTAAGTCATGATATAATGTAGAAGACAGTATGGATGCGAATACTCCCACTCACTACCGAACAATAATTATATTTAGTTTCGTATCATGAATGGTTCCTACTAAAGTGAATGATTTCGCTACTTTCTACTCTCAATCAAGACAATCTTCCATGATCTTGTGAACATTTGACTATGATATTTCAATTTGTCTTCTCCTACTTTATTGATCAAATTTTTGCCATTTTTTTTATTTATTAAAACATATCTTTCCATCTTTCCACTTTTATCATTTTTGTCTTTCTAAGTCTCTAGACTTTCTAGCGAGGATTTTTAGTCCCTACCAACTGGGTCCGAGCTTCTTCCATGGGATTTATGCTCATCAGTCTCCTCCCCTTTAAACGCGAATAGTGATATTGGTGATACTAAGGCCCGATTACTTAGATTGAATAACTGTTTTTCGCATTTTATTTTCTCAATTTGTTTTTCAATTTTTTCCATTTTAACCATAACATCTCCAATTTTATTGTGGCAAAATTATTTTTTTCAACTACATAGTCAAAGATCTACCTATTTCCCATAGTGAATGTGTGATTGTGCTTATAGGTTAAAGTCGTCATTCTTGATTTCAATTTCACTCACTCATGTAAAACCACATCACTCCACTAACTCGATCTAATCATTACTCTTATGAATGGGAATATCACATCACATACTACTCATACATCATAAACATGAATTTAATCAAATTGTAATGAAAATCAATCATGCGTGAAAACAAATAACTGCTTTAATTTTTTTTTTTTAATTTTCAAAATTTTCCGAAAATTTCCTTCCTCGAAATCCTATACCCTCACCCCCAAAATTAAATGAGACCATGTCCTCATGGTCAAAAAGAATATATGGGAATTGATATAGTTACCTTGAAGTTTACTTATGAATTCCAAAGCAAAGCCTGAATTCCATCCCCCAAACTTGATTTGGATCACCTGTAAATATATGTAACAAAACACAAATACCCACAATCATAGCAAGGGAAAAAGAAATTTCAAAAAAAAATATCCAGAATTTCACAAAAAAATTTCAAGGAATTAAAAATTCTCTTTTTATTTATTTATTTATTATTATTATTTTTAAATGATTTGGCCTTAAGGGTCTACAATCCTATAAAAATAAAAATAATAAAAATAAAAGCAAAGATAAAGATAAAAACGTGGCCCTAAGGGTTTACTCACGTATGGAAGATAATGTTCAAATTCATCAGCACCCGCCCATTCTCTACTCACAACTGCTCGAGTGTAACACCCCGTATTATTTTCCTTTTTTTTTGAAATTATTTCCGATTTATTTTTGGTTGTGACGTCACTTGTTCATGACGTTGTGGTTATTCTTGGTATTTCGCGTGTAAATTTTTCGCGTTTACGTTTAAAGTCGAATGGACGGCTTTACGATTTCTCCTTGACGACTTCGTTGATTTCTTCTTACCGACTACGCGATTTTGTTTCGACGTTTAACGTTTAGTATTTCGACTGGGTGGCGACACATTTTATGTGTCCGACGTTTAAGGGTTCCGATGAGTGAATTTTATACCCCGGATTATTTATTTCGGATTATTTTAATTATTTGACGTCCCATGAATTTTTGTGTTCGCAGAGTCGCATTTCGGGTTCGTTTCGACTAAACGGTGAAAAATGGGGTCATTTTATGATTTTGAAAAGTTGAAAAGTTACAATAATAATTAGTGCATGTTTGGATGTTGACTGTGCAGGAGACGTGAGGAACCAGCTCCACCACTTATCTCCTCACCACCACACCTATATTATATATATATATATATATAATATGAAAAGAAAAGGAAAAAGGGAAATTAAAAGAAATGAAACTTTGTTTCAAACAATACTTCATTCTTCTCATGGGCCCGGTCAACTATGCCCTATACCACATATAAATGTACATTATATGCTTAATTAAGTTGTTATAAGGAAAGGATAAAGTAAGAAGGAAATGAAGGAAGAAGTCACCAACATTGTTCCTCTCTCGTGGACCGGTCAAGGCTTGTTTAAGCCACCACCAAACAATCATGTTATTCATATAATAATACATGTGCTTATGTGACTTAAAGGAAAAAGAAAATGAGAAAATAGAAAAGAAGGAAACAAAGCAGAACCAACTCCTCACTGTCCGTTCCTGCACGAGAACGGGAGGGGAAATGAGGGAGCTTCTCTTGCGTGATTTTTTTTTTTTTTTTTTTTCCATTTTCTTGCGATCTCAACTAGCTAAGGCCATTACCCGACTCCCTTGAGTATGCTCCGAGTTCATGGCTGGATTTGGATCGTTGAAGGGAAGTCTTTTACCGATTGTTTAGGCTTCCGGTGCTTCGATCAGATTGATTTTCGGAGGGTAACTTCGTTTCAATGTTAAGTATGTCATACTAAAATTTTGAAATTTTTAGTTGAGCGGTTTGTTGGGAAATCGTGTTTATACGTACGAATTTTCGTTTAGGTTATTTTAGATTTGTCTAAATTTATTAAGCTATTGCTAATGAACTTCGTATATATCGTATAGGTCGTCGAGACGGACGTTTCGATATATTCAAAATTGTATTCGGACGACTTTGGTCAGCGGACCCATATTCGGACACCGACACTGTTCATGGTGGGTTCCATTTAGGCCAAAAATGGTCTTGGGCCAGAATTGAGCACATGTCTTAGGTGACGATTCAGAGTATTCGGTTCGGTTGCGGACGTGATGATTTAACGCGTGATGTGCGTTTTGAGGTGAGAAAAATATTCTCACTTCCGTATCATTTGTTGTTGTTTGGGTGTGCGAGTTATTATTTTAATTTAGATATATTTAATTGTGAATATAAAATATGTCTATCGGTGGGTTAGGAGCGAAGCAGGATGTAGAAACTAATTTGAAAAATTAAATAAATATTTTTTCTGCTAAATTAGTACATATTAGAACTGAATGAGAATAGGTCGTCTAGTAACCCCTTGAAATTGAAAGCGGGTTAGTAAAATTTGTAAAGTTTGGATGTGAACTTAGAACGTGATATTAGTTTTCCATGTTGCTTGTGTTTTACGGATTTTAACATGTTAGGGGATATTTGAAAATGAGGGACGTGAACCTAGAATGTTATTCTAGCTCTCCGATCTATGTGGATTATTGTTTAATAAATTTGAAAACATGTAAAAAGAGATGTGATTATATGCTTGTGAATATTTACGTTAATTGTATTGAAAGCATGTTAAGTGAAATGGAAATATTTTTCCTAGTAAATTAAAAGAAACATATTGTTTTGAACATGAATTGTGCGTAAGATTATACTCTTATGAATTATTTGCTTTATTGTGATTTAAAAGCATGTTAAGGGGTTTATGATATTCATGTTGGCATTTTGAGAATATTTTCATAAATATGATGTATTACATATTTATGTTGAGACATGATTTTTATTGAGGCCCTGTATACATATTGAGTACACCATGTCGTGTTGGTCTATACGGGTTGTGTAACCATGTGTGAGTTTGACTTGTGTCGGATAGTCGAATGTTTTCATAAATATGATGAGATACATATTTATATTTGATTTGTGTCGGATCATCGCAACAACTGGCGAGGAGGTGTCCCCCACCTACGGAACTAAAAAGCCGAGAATTGTTGATATAGGGTGGGTCGTCCCATTCTCAAAGTCGTGGGTTGTCTTGTGCATTTGATTTCCGGAGCCTAAGTCGTGGGTCGTCTCGTGCAACTGATATTCCTTGTTGAAAGTGAAAGATAGAAAAATCACTTGGGAATAATCGGTGCGCACTCTACATTCCTTCACGAGCTAGGAGTGAATGATAGAGATTATGGATCCATTGACCCTTAGAGTAGGGTGTGTGGTCGTGTGTGTACCACGGGTGTTGTTGAGTGACATTGCATTCATGTTGCATTTATGTGATTCTATTTGACATGTAGATCATGATAGTATGACATGTGGATTTTGGAGCAGGTTTATTATGTGATATTATTACTTATGGATTGTGGAGCATGTTAATTATGAATATTGCGAAATAAATTCATATTTTTATAAAATGTTCAACTGAAAATGGATAACGTGAAAATATGATTTACATGTAGTAAATGTTAAAGTATAATGAAATGTAAATTCTTATACTTGTGATTATGTACTTTTATGCCTAGGGGGGGGGGGGGTTAAGTATATTCATGTAGCGATCTCTTGGATAATTGAGGTTAGTGATGGACTATAGACTTTATTATAGGTTGAGGCCTTTGAGAAGACGGGTGATAGTCTTGTGGTCTTGGTTAGTTGCGTAGTACTAACCAAATAGATGTTTCTTTTACAATTTGAGGAACGTATCATCTATCATACTTTTGAGGCTTTTGAGTTGGTTATACGAGGTTATGATTAAACCTATCTGGGGGTGTAGTAATGGTCTCTTGATTCCGTTAGTAATCTAGAGAGTTAGTATCAAATGTGAATTTGAGGTTTGAATGAATCGGAAGAGGTATTGATTGGACCTAGTTAGTTCCGTGATATCGGCCACTAGTTTTCCCTTTTTATGATCTTAAGAGGTCTAGGTGATTTTATTATGTACTCGGGGTACTATAGCTTTGCAGTCTTGTTTCTCGTGCTTAGTTCATTCTCCTAAGTATTTATTTTATTATCCTTTGTATACTAGTATATGTTTTTGACTTACATGTCACTCCTTGAGCCGTCGGTTACGGCGTGGTGCCGAACCTCTTCCTTGTGCTGTCATTTGATTTTATGGAATTGGAAATGGATGATTGTGTTCTGTGAGTCCAATGCATTACTCTTCCTTCAGTGTCCTCTTGGACATTATAGGAATCCTTGGAGTTGTAGTTACTCTTATCGGGCTGTCTTTCGGAAATGGCGTTTTTCAAGTTTTGAAATCAAACTCTTTTTTATTTAAAGGAAAAACCTGTTTTCGCCTACCCCCGTATCCACGACATGTTTTTGTAATTTAAAAAGTGATCTTTGGATCTTCTTTAAAAAGAATTTTTACTTCTAAATGTTGGTGATGGCGAATGACGGAGACCGGGGGCAAAACGATCATTTTCAACGTTTGAGTTTTTAAAGAAAAACCAATTTTTATAATTCTCGAGATTCCGAGATTTCGAGACTTTTTTCTCCAGATCTCGACCTATAGGGTTCTAAAAGGTGTCTTCTTGTTTCACCTTTTCTTCTGATCATTTCTATGTCTTGGGTATGAGGCTTGTGTTGTTTAGTGCACACACGTAGTGTTGCCTTTTTATGCTTTTGGGTTCTTTTGTACGGGTGTTTCCCTAAACACCTGTGGTGTTTTTAACCTTGACATTGTTGTCTCGGTTATCTGTTGGTTAGCATTGTGATCTCTTTTCCCTTACTTTGTTTCTTGATTCTTATGTGGTTGTTCATGAGAGTAGTGTTCATGTACTCTCCGTGAGTTGATTGATTAGCTTTCCTTATCCATAGTGAGAGCGTTGATGATTTATTGATCATATTGGAGATACTATTATGAGATTCATATGGTAATATGATTGAGGTGATTCAATCATTGAGAGGTAGATATCCTCTAGGATTGGGAAGATGGTTCTTATATATATATTGTACATAGATATATATATTGATGACAATTGTGTTAGTACGGAAGGACGCAAGTGTCTTCCCTCCTGTGTTCTTGGGGAGTGGGTTATAAGCCTTTCTTGGTACTAGTTGTGGATTTTGTTTCATTCGGATATTAGAGGTGAGTGTGATTCATTATGGTTGGATCTTCTAGTTAGCGTTGTGAGCGCTTGATGATATGTTAGATTGGAGTTGGGTGTCATGTATTTAGCGTACGTTGTGAGACTAGTGTAGAGTACTGGAGTTGGTACTTGGAGTACTAGTCTTAGTAGTACCTTATGAGACTCATGTTGTGTACTTATATATATATCCCCTATATACTTATGTACGTTAGTATATGGGTGCGTGCCTTGTGATTTGGGGCCGGGATTAGTTATGTGTTACGTGTCTTGCTAGATGGTCTAACATTACCTAAACAGTCAGATGATGTGGTAGTTAGGATTTCGTTTTTCCTATTGAGCTTCTTTGCTCACAGGGTGTTTCATACCCCTGGTATTCCACACTAGTTTATAGGAAATGTTACTGCTACGGGCAGCATGCGGTGCAACGACACCTTTATTTTGTTTTCCTTGTTACAGGTTTTGGAGTTGCGTAGGGTGGTGTGGTTACGGTTGCAGAGCGACTGGATTGGGGACGATAGTTATCTATTGTTTCCTTTATCATTTAGTTTCCTTACTCATATTATATGAGACTGTTATGTATTTTTCTTGGGAGCCAGTCTGTTGGCATATCCCTATTGATGTATCTTTTATTTCCAGTATTTATTATTTTAGGATGTCATTGTATCTCTTCGGCACTATCATGTGCATTTTTGTATTCTTATTCGAACATTTGTTGCTCTGTTGATTATAGAGGGTTGTGTAGGGGTAGTAGTGGTTTCTTTCCACTACCTCGGACCTAGTAGGTTTATCAAATGTTTGGCTGTGTGCCATTGTTGTTATCAAATTGTTATTGGCAGGTTATTTTGTTGTGGTTGTGTTTCCGGGATGTTCCATTTACAAATGGAATTCTGCCGGATTTTCGTTGGATTCCGCTGTTGTATTTCTACCATTCAATTGGGTATGGAATATATCATTTTTTTATCATTATTCCATATGTTTTAATGGTTAATGATATCTTAGTTGGTCACTCATTGTATGGATCACACCCCAGATTACTCGGATGTCCCAGTTCGAGAGTCTTAGGAATTTAGGGGCGTGGCATCGAGGAATTGACATCTAGGCCATTATCACCGTCGAAATACACACTCTATACCCATGAGTTAGGGCATATAATGTTCTAAGCATCGTGTGTTCCCTCACACTAGTCCGAGTATTTGGTCGAATTTGAGCCGCAATGACACAATTCAAATAAAGAAGATCCGACTTCAACCACCAATTTTCACATGTCTTATCTCCTGGATCTAACATAGCACACAATTGTCACACCATCTCCTCATCCGTATGGGGCCATACCTGAGGGTAGTCCTTTAGTTTGCCTTCCAAGTGTCTCGGACTACCAATCGGTATATTCCACGTATCGGCAATACTTCTCTTTCCTATCACTATTGGAGCATTCCACCGAGTCACTTTAGCCGATATAACCTCAAATCTTGGCGGTCCAGTAATCATCATGTTTTGATAGAATCGTCAAACCAAGCCTGGATACACCTTTTCTTCCGCCGTTTGCTCTAAACTTCGTAATCCTTGTTCCTTAAGGATTTTCCTCCCGGGTGCAGTTAAAACTCGGTTCATCCTCTCCGGATGAAACACTTCTTCAAATTGTAGCCTGTACTTCAGAAATGATTTCGGTGTGGTTCTTCTTCGCTTCTGATTTATTGCTCCATTACTTGAACTTTTGGCCTCTACATACGATTCATCCTCCTCAATGAACTCCTCCGAATCAGAATAATTCTCATTATCACCATCCATCCTCACACTCACGGGATAGAAAAAAGAAGAAATAATAGAATGAGAAAATCTAACTGTATTGCCAAACTGTTGTGAATTGTGAATTATATCTACTTTATGGGTATATTTATAGATGGCTGCCTTAGTATCAAAAAGGAAAAGGATTGGAAACCCTTATTTAAGTAGGAAAGTGGAAACAATTCATGATCCAACTCCAACTTGTATTTTCATTCCACTTCCTTGTCGGACTAGGATTACTTTAAAATCTTTACAAAAATTCCTAAAAACACCTTAAACAAATCATAATACAAGTACATTTATAAACCAGGCAAAAACACCCCGCAAACGAGTCAAATTTTCAAATTTTCAAAATATATCTCGTGATACTCTATGTTACGCTTCAAGCGTAGGCTTGGCTTGGATTTTTTATTTTTATATTTTTCTTAAATGACCCCCTTCCGATGAATTCATATATTTATAAAACACATGCATCCCCAAACTTAAATGCATAAATGTCTGTATAGTGCGATTAAAAACTTGAAAGACTTCAAAATATCAGCACACTGAATATAAGCATAAAAATATGGGGACACAACAAACATGATACACCTGATCATCATAACTGTCATTTTATAAAATAAGAAAATATCAAAAACATGCAAAGAATGATCGTTAAAGCGGTCACATGAAATACCCTATCACAAAATCTATCCGCTACACGATTTATCTCTAATGTACCAAAAATAAAAGAAAATAAAATAAAAATCTAAACTAAGAATAGACTAAGCCTCATCATCCGAGGGCAGTGGTGTAGGTGGAAGACGTACAGCCAAATGTTTCCTCATGCCATTAACCTTATGACACAATTACCTATGATCTCGCCGGTGGGTCTGGTTCTCCTGATCAAATCTCTGCTCCAGCCTCTGCTCTAATCCCTGTATCTATGCCATAAGAGCATCAAAATGAGCTTGAGACAAAGTGACGGTACCACCCGCAGGCGCTTGTGGCATAATAACCTCCTCCTAAACTGTCAGCATCTGTGGCATAGCAACATCGTCATCAACGACATGAGTATCCTGAGCCATACCTGCATCAGCCTGATCGACATCATCGGCCTATGCTTGGGCCTGTGTATCCTGGCCTGGTAATAGACCAAACCCCGGTCTCTATGCCATAACATCATCCCCATGTAAGCGGGTCCAGACACCTATTCACATCCTTTTGGAATACAGAGACACATCCCTAAATCGATTTGGCTCACCCGCATCCATCTCGATCCCAACATCAAACATCAACTTCATCACTAAGCACGGGAATCGGACCTTGAATAAATGCTTCCGAACTTTAGACTCCGTATGCAAGTGGATGTAATATGCATGCAAACCCCCCCACAAAATCTGTGGAATAGAAATCCACTGCTCGAACTCGAAAGCATAGTGGAGGGCCGGAAATGGCGCATAACACATAGTCACGTGGTTGTGCGAAAGAATCTGTGAACGGACTATCATGTCCCAAAACCAGAGCCTCAGGTGATAGTTTGACTTCTTCGTGCAATTCCTCCGTCCATCAGCCCACTCCCCTGTAGTCTGAAGTGCAACAAGGTCGGCAATAGAAGGGAGTGCCTTTGGCATATATGAGAACTCAGCCGCTAACTCAGGCGGACACTCGTCAAGAATACCCCATGCAACAGCAATAGACTGGGGTGTAATCTCAAACTCAATATCTTGGACCACTGTTTATAGTCTCGTCCCCCTGCTGTAATGCTGCATGTGTAGCCAAAACTCCTACATCATGTCCTCACAAATATGCGGGGTGGTCGGCCCTCATATAGTAAATGGAAGGCCCTCAGTCGGCCTATCATCCAGGAAAGTACTATCTGTAGCCTCTCAAACACAGCCACCAAATAAGTAAGCTCCTGATGATACTTCTTCCGGATCGCCCGATCTAGTAAATCCTCAACCGATGCTGTCCGGGGGACTCGTAGAAAAGTAGTTAGAACACCAGGGTCACCCTCAACTGGTGGCTTAGGTACCCTCTCATCTGGATGACCATCATCATCTCCCTGATCAACATCATCCTCATGTGCACCACTATCACTCTTGGTATCCTCATCCATCTGCTCAGGTACAGGTGGCGACGATGGTGCACGTGGGGAAATTGTAAGCCTACCATATGGAAGGTGAAGATCACGACCCTTTGTGGTGCACAGATGTATCCTCATCCATCTGCTTAGGCACAAGTGCCTCAAAAGATGATGAATATGATGATGCCGAGTCGACATACTATGGTCTCGAAGCACGTGTACTCCAGCGATGAATAGGTGCTCAGTCGGAAGATGATGACCTCGACCTTTGCCGAACATCTCGCTCTACTGGTCTGGCCGCCTCGGCCACTTGCCTCGTCGGACCCTTCACTCTAGCCATGCCTATAATATGGAATTTTTGAAAAGTAAGTGATAATGTGCCGGACACCAAATCAAACTCAAACTATATCCAATATGATGATTAAACAAGTCTTCATCCCAAAAATTTGATATTCAATCCGCTTTCGAAGTTGAAAAACTTAACTGTTTGGAAAACATATCAAAACATGATTTTGATCGGACTTGTTTGTCAAGACTAGTTTAGAATAGTTAAATAAGTCATATGAAATCAAAATAATGGAACAAAACTCACCGAATTGAGAGAAACGATGATTTTCCCAAAATTGATATTCGAAGACTTTTAGAGTTCTTCACGCGAATCCGGATAACTCACCAACAAATCTGATGATCCGACATCAAGGAATGATGAGGAATCGGATGAGTAGATAGTAGAAATAAACTGTGGGAGAATCGATGGAGAAACGAGGGAAAGAGAGGAGTTCGAAATAAAAATGGGGGGAATGGCCTAACGGGTCTATTTTATAACAGGCCCGTCGTTACGCTTGAAGCGTAGGTCCACATGGCCTAAAAATATTTTCTTCATCTTCAAATGCCATCTTCAACCCTATGCATTCTCAAAGCTTCCTACACACCCTTATCCATCTTATTGGCTCAATTTAGCCTTCCTACTCAGATGATGATGGTTTCGCGACTCGATTTTATAGACTCGATCTTCAATACAGAAATGACTAAATTACCATCTACAAGTACAAACTAGGATCAAAAGCTACTCTCAATCACCTTGTACCAATATTTAACATCGTTGGTGCGACATTGCTGCTTCTCAACCTATATCATCGCGTTATGACAATACGACCAATGCTTTCAATTCCGGTCTTGGATCAATGTCCTCATAATAGGTCTTTGCCCATGTATCCCGAACCTTTTATCGAATCCTACTTCTCTGAAGGGATAAACCGATTTAACTCTGTGTGGTCCGTCCCATCTCTATCGTAGTTTACCTAGAGACAATTTCAGCTTTGAATTACATTACTGTTTTCATCTAAGCTCAAAGAACTTAAGACGAACATTCTTAGAATGATGTACTCTTGCAAATTAGTATGGTCTCTTAACTACTACAATCGTCACAGTATGGTCAATAATTTCCCCTCATTACAATTGAAAACAATGAAATAACAACATTACTTGGCTAGGGTTTTGCTAGAAAATCCTAGATACCGAGTTAGTTGGCTATGGTGGAAGGTGACTGCATTGATGATATAGAAATGACCTCCATGGTCTTCTTCTCTGGATCTCTAGGTTTGAATATGGCTTTCAACAACAACAAGTCTAAATATGGGAAAACTCTACGCATGAACCAACCAACTTCTGAATGAACGTCTCTGAACTTCCGAACCAACACCAACCTCCCTACACTGATATATGATCGTGTACATATAGGCAATGGTATAGAAAAGTCCTTTTCAGTCTTTTCACTCTCATTCTCATGCAAACCCTAAAATCTGATATATATGTGTATATACATGTATACAGAGGTCTGGAGTCACAAACACGTTTTTGAATTGAACCGGGGGTAGAACAGGAAGAAACCATCAAAACTCACAAAAACTTGCCGCATATTCGCTTCAAGCGTAGCTGTCCTATGCTTCAAGCATAGGCCCAAACGTACATCCCAAGCATAGGTCCAGGCGTAAAAATAAGATTTCCAACCACTTTTTGAAACTGAAAGCATAAGCCCAAGCCCAAGCGTAGGTGTTTTTTTCAAAACTAATTTTCTTCGTAAATGCACCGAAACGACCACCTTGAACCCATGATACTTTTTGCTGAAGATGACGGCTTTTGAAAATGCCATTTTTGCCTTCCGAGAGCCATTTTTGTCTTGAACTGCCTCTTTGACTCTCCTCTTTGAATAGAAAGAACATGCACTTCAGTTAATTCACCAAAGTTAGCTCCATTTCTTCGTTAAGCTCCTGAAACATGCTTTAACACACAAACAACATAAAAATACCAAATAATGGAATGAAAGGATGTAACAATATTGAGTTAAGGGGTCAAAATATCTAATATTTGACACCTATCACACTCCTAACCCTAGCTGCTAATAAAATGAGTAAGGTAATAAATTAATACTTGCACCAAGGTCAAGAAGAACTCTACCAATCTTTTGATCACCAATGACACAAGAAATAATGGGAGCACCGGGATCTTTACGCTTAGGTGGAGTATCACTTAGTAATAATGAGCTCACTTGTTCAGTCAACAAAATCTTCTTTGGGACCTTAGTTCTAATTTTCATTTTCTACGTACAAAGGTCCTTCAAAAATTTAGTGTAGGGTGGAATTTGGGCGATAATATCTAAGAGAGGTATATTGATCTTAACTTGTCAGAATGTGTCCAACATGTCCTTTTCCTTATGCTTGCCATATGAAGTCGACTTTCAAAGACGTTGAGGGAAATGTGCTGCCTCCTCATAATTTGCTATATTTGGCTTTTCTGGTAATGTTTGATCAATTTATTTTTCCTCTTGGGGTTGATCTCTTTGAACCTCTTCAATTACCTTTCTTTTGTTCATTTTTTCCTCGAACTGCTTCTCAACCCTACAATCCACTTCCTTTCCACTTCTTAAGGTAGTAACGACTTGAACTGTTTCATAATTAGGTCCCACAAACGAACCATGCTCTATTACTTGTTACTCTTTAGATTAGGCACTAATTGACTAGGTAATCTTCCTTCTTCAAGCCTATTCACTGCCTTAGCTAGTTGCCCTATTTGGGTTTCGACCTTAGCAATGTATTGGGAATGGGAGTTCAGCAATTGGATGGCTGACAGAAAATGATTAGATTGATTATTAAACTCTCTCAAGGCGCTCGTCATCTAGTCCTCAAAATCAGGTGATTTAGATGGTGGATCTTGATTTTGAAACTGGGGTTGATTTTGGTTAAAGGGTCGGACTGATTGGGTATTATTAGACTAAAAATTCTGAGTAGTGAATGATGGCTATTGGCTTTTGTTGAAACTTGGTTGAGGATTTTCAGTGTTCTGAGAATGATAGGACATGTATAGGTGATTCTGCCAACCCAAATTGTATGAATTGGAAAAAATATTATTGTTCGGGTTGGTTCACGCTGCATTCGCATCAACGACAACTATCCCATTGCCTTGATATTCATATTGGGAAGGGTCAGGTCCTATTGCTAAGACTTATGTAGGGGCTGACTGACTCAGATTAATGAATTGATCGAGCTTTTGTCCTAATGCGGCTACTTGTGACCTCACGTCATCACGTCTTTCCATTTTGAAAAGACCTTCAGATTTCCTATTGACTCATTCTCTACCTTGCATTTCAGACTCATGTCGGAGTGAGTTATCGCTCACATTGTCAAACAGCCTCAAGACTTCTTTTACTAGCTTCAGTGTTAACTGACCTCCCACTGCTGCATCTATCAATTTTTTATGAGTCTTATTAAGTCCAAGGTAGAAATTTCGCACCAAATCCTGATCCACAAATTTGTGATGGGGACACTTCCTTAAAATCTCATTGAACCTATCCTATGCATCGTGGAATTTCTCACTAGGCAACTCTCTAAAGTAGGTTATTGCATGTTGCGCCTCATGGGTTTTACCTATTAGATAATATTTAAGTAAAAATTTAAATTTTAGGTTTTCCCAATTAATTTTAATCGCTCTATCCAAGGCGATATACCATCTTTTAGCTTTCTCTCTTAAGGAAAAGGGAAATAATCATGCACGCAACGCATCAGTGTTTGGATTCTCGATTTTGGATGTCGAAGCCATCTATATGAATTCGTTAACATGCTGGTATGGATCATCATTCCAGAGTCCATAGAACTTGGGCAGCATGTTGATAACACTAGATTTGATCTCATAGTGTTTGACCCCCTCATATTCTGGAAATTCGGCATATGATTCATTAGCGGAGGGTCCATAGTACCCCTTCAAGGATGCCGGTATCAAAAGGAGATTGCCAACCGCTCATGCATAAGGCAAATTTTTAATTTTTTTTTTAAAAAATAAAACTTTCTACTTCTAAACTATTCTAATTATTAATAGAAAATAAAGCTGGAACTATGTGTTAAATTAAGCTATACTAAAACTCATAAGTGGTCCAACGACGCACTTTTCACTGCCTCGCTGATTCCCTTTACGTATTTCAGTGTACCTATCAATCACACAAAAATTCCAACTTTAAGTATACTACAATAACTCAATTATACTAAATTACTAAAGTTAAGAATATTGCCAAGTCCCCGACAATGGTGCCAAAAACTTTATGCGCGTCAATCGGGGTTAAAAATAATGGTTAAGAACGAACCTTTATGACGACAAGGTTTTACCTATCGCAAGCGCATGAATCGTATTGTAGTATAGGTCGGCTTGAGAAATGGAATATCGATCCCACGGAAACTTGGATTATTCACTCTAGCAATCTAAAACTATTGAATTATAGTTGAAAAATGTTTTGATTTGTTTGAGATCTATAGCTAACAACTAACTAAAAAATAGTATGTAAATTGTGTTTGTGATTCAGAGTAGAGGAAAAATTAAGGTTTTCATACTACACCACTAACCGCATAATATAACTATCTACTTGATCATTTGTAAGAGGGCAATCCATCACTGTGAATCAGACTGTACTGCAAATAGTCGAATACATCCCAAAAAGGATACCATCCACCGGATTCGCTACAACTCATCTTCGGATAGAGTGTGACTAGTACATGTCATATACTTTACTCTAATCTACTCTTACAACATGAAATTAAACTAAAACATGTCTATATCACCTCATCGATGCATGACCTGTGTAAATTTAGGGTTTCAGGTGTTAAACACCATTGTGTAGAAAATCATGATATGTTGGAGAACACCAGATAAACATGATTGGTTGAGATAATGCATTCATTCAATCTAATACAAAAATAGAATAAATATAAAATCCTCTATCATAAATAACTACGGTCATAGATCTACATAATCATCACATATGTGGTCTTCAGTTTCCCCTCGTTACAATTGAAACAAATAAATAAACTACATTACTTGGCTAGGGTTTTGCTAAAAAACCCTAGATACCGGTTTAGTTGCTCATAGTGGGAGGAGACTGCATCATTGATGTAGAAACGCCCTCCATGATCTTCTTCGATCTCTTGGTCTTGAATTACTCCCTTCTTCAAAATATGTAAATCTCCAAAGATAGTACTCTGAAAATTATGTAAATAGAATCTCCTTAAGTCTGGTTCAGACCTTGGTATTTATAGAAGTGATTGAGAAGAGTCCTGCTTGTATTAGATTTGTCCCTCTTGGAATAATATTCCTCTTTGATGTGTTTTTTCTCAATTCTGAGCCAAACCCCTCAATCTGATATAAAATACACCTTATACACGTGCTTAAAGGTATTGAAGTCAAAGATATGTCAAAGGAAGTCGAATTAGATTAGGATTCAAATTCTACAAATTCCAGCTTTCCTACGCATGGCCCCTACGCTTGAGCGTAGCTCCATGCGTAGGGCCTTTTTCGCCATACGTAGCTCGTGCGTAATTTTAATGATTTTAGCCACTTTTGGCTACTGTCTGCAAGGCTCATGCGTAGGGAAATTCATGGAAATCACTTTTTCCAATTCTTCCACCGTTAGAACCCTCTCGACTTCATTGGTATGTTACTCAAAGTTTTGGCTCCAAAAAATGTCATTTTTGCCCTCCAGGAGACACTTTTTGCTTGAAAACTCATCTTTTGCTCTCTTCTTAGATAGACACAAGCACATCATTTGTTAATTCACTAAAGTTAGCTCATTTTCTTCATTAAGCTCCAAAACAAAATGCTTAGACATGCAAACCGCATAAAAATACCAAATAGTGGAATAATAAGATATAACAATAGTGAGTTAGGAGCCTAGAATGGACAACATTCGGTACCTATTAATGAGAAAGATAATTTAATGGCACTTTTGTAATTGATCATAAGTTGTAATGGTTTTGGTCTTTTCTCACTTTAAGGTGTTGTCACATTCTTGGCCATTAGATCTCACTTCCCTCCCATGTTTAATCACAACCATTGGATGAGTGTTTCTTGTGAGTGGGAAATCTTTACATCTCTTTTGTCTTTTAAATCCAAGACTCAACCTCATCCATTGGATGTCATTATCACTTTTCCCATCTTTAATCTCAACCTTTGGATGTTAAGGCCTTGTTTGGCTAGTGTATAAGGGTTGTGTGTATTGATTTAAGTCTTCCATTTGCAAGCTTAATGTGCACCCTTGGATCCATTTATCTTTTTCTCCACATTTATTTGGACTCTTGGATTTGTGTTGAGATAGTGGAGAATCTCTACAATTCTCTTAAGTTTTCCACTTGAAGACTTCACCACTTATGAACTATCTGCATTTCTCTCCTATCCCTCTTGCTCTTCTCCACTTGTTGGCTTGATTTCATCACCTTAAACTTGGAGTTTGATGTTGTCTTCAACATGAAAGTTGTTCATGATGTTCTCCTCTTCGATTTTAAAAAAAATACTAGTAAGTGTTCTTCTCTCTTTGTGAGTTTCTCCTTCAAACCCTAACACAACAAGAAACTGAGCTTTTAGGGACGGTCCATTAGTGATACCCTAAAAATCTGTCACCAAAAACCTTATTGTTGGGGACTATTAATTTAGACCATTCCAAAAAATCTACCTTTGGGCACGGTTCTCCTTTACCGTGCTTGTTAAGTCCAAAATTTGGTTTTGAGCGGTAATAATTATTTTTTACCTTTGGGCATACATGATGCATGCTATTTTATTGTTTCCTTGTTTTAGTCTCGGGTAGGAGGCTTGATACTGACTTATGCACATGTAGTGCGATTCGTAGTACTTTGGGTGGGTTCAGAGTCATTGGAATTAAACAAATTTAACTGGGTCCTAAAACGTTTTCTTAAAAAAACCGGTTCAATCCTTTAGGGTTCAACATTTGTTTTTAAAAACCCGAGGGCCTCGGCATTCGTTTAGGACTAAATGACTCCGATACCTCTTTATTGTGCCTCGATAGGCGGTGTTAATTGGAGATTGTCCTTTGGTTGTCGAATCTAATTTAGTGGTAGAGTTTTTCCACTTATATGACTTTCGAGGATTGGATGGTAGTAGTGTGTATATACCATGCGACTCCTAATTAGTTTATAAGCCTTCTTTGTTATAGGAGGCCTTGGATAAATGACCCTTTGAGTGAACGGATTATTTCACTAGATATTGTGGATGAAAGGACCGAATTGAGGTTAGAATTTGTGAGAGTGAGACTCTCCAGGGATGATTTGGTAGCGGTACGATATAGAAGTGTAGTTCAGTTGAGTTATGGATGTAGTTGTGATTATTCCTTTCCTAAAATCCTAAGGAGTGACTTAATTATCTCCTAGGAACCTTGAACGGTGTGCTCGGTGCACGATGTGATGGGTAGTTAGTTCTTATGGTACCTCAGGGCGAGGGTGCATATTGAAATATATATATACACGTGGATATAATTATTTATCTATAGGGTTATATAGATATATATATTATATGAATAGATATATTTATTCGACGACGCTTGTATGCTTTTATAGTATAGAGACTAGTGGGTTGATATATGTTTCATACTTTATGACTTCTGGTGTAGCCTTGACTTATGATTTGGATTATTTGTGGGGCTATTTTGGGGTCTCGGATTGGCGTGGATGCTAGATGAGACGTCTGACTGACCTAGGATAGATGCATGCACACGGGATGGTTAGAGGTTCATGGCGGCTAGGGGTGTATTTGTTAGGGATATTTTTGGTGAGCTGTGGTTTTTGCTCACCCCCACACAGATTGCAGGTGGATGTAACATGACATGTACAACGACGACAATACGCGTGACTTGGGACGTTTTTATTTATATTTGCCCCTTTTATCCGTATTTATTATAGTGTATTCTTATTTCTCTTGGGAGTAATTTTGTTGGCCTATTCCCTTTTGGTGTATCTTTTATTTCAGATATTTATTATTTCGGGGTGCCATTATTCCTTTTTGGCATCACCATGTGGCTTTCTTTATAATTTCATTTGAGCATTTGGGGCTCTATCAGCTTTAGAGGGGTCGTGTAGAGGTAACGGTGTTCTTTTCCACTACCTCGGCCCTAGTAGGTTTCTGGAATGTTGGGCTACGTGCTATTGAGTTTATTTCACTACCTCGGACCATTATGCCTTTTTGGCATCACCATGTTTCGTTGTTTTTAGGTTGTCCGGATGTTCGATTTATAGACGAAATGCTGCCGGATTTATGTTAGATTCCCTATTGGATTTCTATGACTCAGGTGTACATGGAATACCTTATTTTCATTCTTATTCCATGAGTTTTCTTGTTATTGATGATTCTAGTGGTCGTTTCCACTGACGTCATACCTCGGGATTTGCTGATTCTCCGGATGGAGTCAAAGGAATAACGGGGCGTGACACAACGATTACACTTAGCTTATGTAACAAGCCTTTTAGACCCCTCGGCAACACCGAGTGGACGAGTGAAGTTTTGTGAGGGTTAGACATACTACCCACAACTTCTCCATTCTTTGTAATCACACATTCATGTATTCACATACTCATCAATCAAGTCATGATACAATGTATAAGATAATATAGATGCAAATACTCCCACTCATTACCTAACAATAATTATCTAGAGCTTTGTGTCATGAATGGTTTCCACTAAAGTAAAATATTTCGTTACTTCCCTCCGTGTTTTGTGAACATTCTACTATAATATTTCAATCTTTCTTTTTCTACTTCATTAATCAAACTTTGCCATTTTATTTTAAAAACTTATTCCTTCCATCATTCCACTTTTCATCCCTTTTTGTTTTTCTAAGCTCCGGACTTTCTAGCGGGGATTTTTAATCCCAACCAATTGGGCTCTATCTTCTTTATTGGGATTTATGCTCATTAGTTTTCTCCCTTTTTTATGCGAACACTCTGCTACTTTGTGGTAGGAGGCCCGGTTACTTAGATCGAAGAATTACTTTTTGCATTTTATTTTTCAAAATAAATTTTCAACTTTTTCTTCATTCCATCTATATCAACTCCCCATCTTCCCTTTTATTGTGACAAAATTAATTTTTCAACTACATAGTCAATGATCAGCTGTTTTTCCCGTAGTGAATGTGTGCTTGTGCTTATAGGTCAAAGTTGTCCTTTTAGGTTTCAATTTTACTAATCTATTCACCTATGTAAAACCACATCACTCCACTTAGCTCGATCTAATTATTAATCTCATGAATGGGAATATTACATCACATATTACTCATACATCATATACAAAAACTTAACTAAATTGTAATGCAAAACATGCATACGTGAAAAAAAAAATTTATTCAAAATTTTTCAATTTTTCAATTTTTTAATTTTTTAATTTTTTTTTTCAATCATTCCCTATACTAACTATACAACCAACTATTCCTTCGCCCAAAACTTAATTTAAACCATGTCCTCATGATTCACCATCATACTCATGAGAAAGAATATAGTTACCCTTTAAGCGCAGTTCTAGAATTTCCTCTCTTCATGTTTGTTTTCGCCCCCAAACTTGAATTGAGCTACCTGTAGAAATATTTAACAAATCACAAATGTCCAATATCATAGCAAGGGAAGAATAAATTCATCATCATTTTATGGAAATCATTACTCAATATAGCAAAAGGAATGATTTTTTTTAAATAAATAAACATGATTTGGTCTTAAGGGCCTACAATCCTACAAAATTAAAATAAAATCAACAAAAATTTGGCCTTAAGGATCTACAATCTCTAAAAATTAAAATTTGCAAAAATTAAATGACCTACTATTCTACAAACCGATGCTAGAAACTAAATTTCATAACCTAGGACCAATGTTTAATGTCTTTGGCACGATGACTCCCCAAAGGACTATCCAACACCCTTCCTTTCTTTCACACTTCCACCACATGTCGGAGCAAGTGTGGGAAATAAATCAGTTCACGGTGTCCATTGTGAACATTCAATAACAAGCAAGACATCAAGCACATAATAATCGTCACATACCTTATCTCCTTTGTCATGCTCAACACTCATCCCAATTTTAGTACTTATGTCCAACAATTCTTCTATCACTGATAAGGTAATGAATCCTTCATCACTTTATCAATTACATCAATTACATAGTGCTCATTCCATCATTGTTTATCTTCAAAGCACAGCTCATCGAGACATTGGATAAATATTGCTTTAGGTTCATATGGTGTCTCGTTTGACTCTTGTGGTAAAGGAATGGTTTGCGCACTCTCGTCACATGCAATGTCACTCTTAATTTCAATACTTTCCTCTATTTCATTGTACCCATTCTCCTCATTCTCAAAATTATCTACCACTTCATTTTGCACTTCCTCCATTCTCATTACAGCATCAACTAGTTGCTCTCCTTGAATTTCTAACCTAGTCAAAGCTTGAACATTAGACTTACAATTGATTTTCAATCTCTCTCAAGGTGCTCATCAGTTTATCTCCATTACCAGTTAATCTAGGCATCAGATTTTGATTTTGGAACTGGAGTGGATTTTTGTTGGAGAGTTGGAACAATTGGGTATTTTTGGATTCAAAATCCTGAGTACTGAATGGTTGTTGACTTCTATTGAAACTTGGTTGGGATTTTCAGTGTTTGGAAAATATGTATTTTCTTTACTGTATGTGATCTCCTCACAATTTTGAGGGGTCTTGATTTTGCTCAAAGATGCTAGGAACTTTTCATCAGAAGATAAGGAGTCTAGACAGGTGGTTGCTTTTGCTCTGATTTCACTCAATTTTGCTAATAATTTTTCTACAAAAGACAATGGCTCCGGACACGAATATGCACTTAACTCAAATTGGAATTGATTCGATGGTTGAGGATAATAATCTTGACTATATGGTCGATACCCTAATCCATGATCAATATATCGTGGATCCTCATTAATGCTTTGATATGAATTTCCTATACTTGATTGTTGGTATTGGAAATTGTGATGATCTCTCCAATCCGGGTTGTAAGAATTATAATATGGAACATTCGATGAATTGCTATAACTATTATAATTTCTTTTTCCTGACAATAAAAAAATCATGGGTTTTATGTCCTAAACGACGCGTTTTTACCTAAAATCAACTGAGCTCACTGTTATACAGTGATTTTTGTTCAATGGCTATTTTTCACTCAAAACCTCTCATCTTTTTTGAAAATCGAACTTTGTGATACCCCTTAATTTTCATGCATAGGTTGGCCAGGCCTATACAAAAAACTAAGGTGCATCAACACTCAATAATAAACAAGCATAGAAGCAAAAGACATATTTAGGAAATAATAGTCTCAAAAGTTTAATTCTCATAATAAACAAATTCAGAAATCCAAATTCCCAAAGGGTACAACTCGGGATCCCATATCGATGGACCCCTAAAACCATAAATGAAAAATATAAGCCCAAAAGAAAATACTAATATAGAGTCCCTACACTAAAACAAAGCGGAAAGCTGAATAACTCAAGAAGAAATGAGATGAACCCTCAACCCTGTGGCTGGAACTGCCGAAGACCTGAAATGTTAACAATAGTGGGTCAGACCCACGAGCAAAGTAGACTCTACATGATCCCAAACAGAGTACCCATAATCCTATCATCTAACCCAACCAAAAATAAGAGTAAAACTATAATTTATTTATTATTATTATTTTAAGCACAAATCCTAAATAACTACCGTCCTGAAAATAGGCAAACAAATAAAGTGTAACATAATTAAATCACAAAACAACATGCATATCAAATAAGATGATATAATTAACTAAACCACAAGTCCATAGGCAACTAAACCATGCCGAACCATAACCACGTACCCGATCTCCATGTCATGGTACAGATGAGACTGCATTGATTATTTACTAATTATTTCAGAATCACTCTATTGATTAAAATTTACTAACGACAAAATTCTCCTAAATTTTGACCCGTAAAATAATTACAAATCGGTCGACCGAAACCTCATAACCGGAATGTGCCTGGAACTATAATAATAATAATTATTACTAGCACTCCCTGCTGGGATACCAACCGCGACCGATAATTTACCTATCCATATGTATATTAATTTATACAAAACCTATGATATATATATATATATATATATTAAAGGAAAAAACATACTGTTATCCATTGTTACATGCTTTGTAAGACCCTCAGAGTTCCTACTGTAGCCATTTAATCATGGACAAAAATACTACATAAATTATATTCACTATAGGACTTTATGGAATATGACTACATAGATTACCACTATAGCTATATGGAATTGACTTAATCCATAGAATCCCACTAATGGTGGGGCCCGTTGACCAACAAGCAAGGAAAAAGATAAAAATATAAATGGATGTCCATTAACTTGATTCACCCATCTGTACATGTAAAGTATCTATTAAGAATTTAATTACTATCAATACAATCCACCTATACATATAGTAATCTAAATATATATGTATATGCAACAATAGAATAAGACCTAACATGACTTTTGATTTTTATTGACCCAACCATCCTCACACGAACATAGCGGCGATGGGTCCAAAACACATATTGTATATAATTAAATATTGCAGTGACACAGATACGAAGCATAATATAACTGTAATAACACAGGTTTAGACATATATGTATATATTTATATATATATATTACCAACTCCTCAAGAAATATTCGTATACATATACATATATAATTACACATGAATTTAACCAAAAATTATAAGTTATAGATGATGAGATTACGGGGCCAAAGGGGAAGAGAAGAACATTATACTTGATTGATCGTTGGGTTAAATCACACGCGAAGTGTAGGCCGATCGATGTTCTCCTCTCTCTTCTACGCGACTGCGATTCTGTTTTCTCCTCTATTTGTTTGACAGAAACGTAGGACTAACTTAGGGTTTTCTTTAATTTTTTATATAAATATATATATATATATATATATATATATTAATACTTCCAATGGGCCCAAAAATATAATATAACCCATTAGCTAATAAGCCCAACTAATTAACTCAAAGATATATTATAACCCATTAGCTAATAAGCCCAACCAATTAACTTATAATTAATTAATTAATTAAATTAAAAATATTCAATATAAATAAATAAAAATTACGGGCTATTACAGACTTTATGACAGTTTACACGAAAACTGTAGATTTTTTTTCTTTTTTATATTTTTAAAAATAAAAAATAAAAAATAAAGCTAAGATTATGCGTAAAATTAAGCCATACTAAAACTCACAAGTTCTCCAACAACGCAATCGTCATTGCTCTGCCGATTCCCTTTGCGCTTTTCAGTGTACCTCTCAAAACACACAATCCAACTTTAGATATAATAGAATACAAACAATTCAAGTATACTAAAGTACTAAAATTCAGAATATCCATTAGTCCCCAGCAACGACGCCAAAAATTTGATGTCCGCTCAGGGTGGTTAAAAATATGTATTAAGAACACACCCTGAAGACGGCCTAGGTTTTACCTATTGCTAGCGCACAAATTGTATTGTAGTATAGTTCGGCTTGAGAAAGGTTATCGATCCCATAGAGACTAAGTCGTATTCTGAATTTTCGTAAAATAAAACTCTCAAATTGCTAGAAAAATACAGTTTGTTGTTTGTGATTGATTAACTAATTAACTAAGAAAGCAAGTAAAGATAGATTAAAACAAAAACAATAGAGATAAATTAGGATTTTCATATTCCACCACTAACCGCATAACATAGCTATCTACTTGCTCAATTGTAAGAGGGCGATCCATAACTGTGAATCAGGTTGTACCGCAAATAGTCGAATACAACCCCAAAAAGGATACCGTCAATCGTATTCGCTACAACCCATCTCTAGATGGAGTGTAAGTAGTACATGCAAATTACTTTATTCTAATATACTCCTACAACATTAAATTACACTAAAGCATGTCTATATTATCTCGCCGAGGCATGACCTATGTAAACCTGGGCTTTTAAGTGTTAAGAACCATTGTGTAAAAAATCATGAATTAAGCATTCGAGTTCTAGCCCATAGTGAATAATCATGATTAAGTAAGATAATATATTCATTTAATCTAAGACAAGAATTTATAAAAAAAATAAGATATTGTGTCAAGAATAAAAACGATAACACATCTACTACAATCATCGCAGTATGATCACAACTTTCCCTCGTTACAATTAAAAACAAATTAATAACTAAATTACTTGGCTAGGGTTTTGCTAGAAAACCCTAGATACCGAATTAGTTGCTCATGGTATAAGGTGACTACATCATTGATGTAGAAACGCCCTCCATGGTCTTCTTCTCCAGATTTATAGGTCTTGAATGACTCCTCCTTGAATGAATCTCTAGAGCCTGTTCTAAAAATTATATGTGCATGGAAGCTCTAAAATTGTGTGAAGAGAAGTCCCCAACTTTGTTGCAAAGCTCGGTATTTATAGACAAAGCCGAGGGAAACCCTAATGGTTGCCCTTTTTGGTAATTTTACACAAAACCTAATCAGAACCCTATATTCTGATGTATATATATGTTTATTCAAGTGCATTGAGGTGTAAAGTCGCAGCCGCCACAAGGGGAATCAAGTAGGGGTCAAAACATGAATTTTAACAGTCTAAAATTGCTAAACCCCTATGCCTGGGGCGTAAGGCCTTTTCTGCTACGTCTGCTCCGAGCGTAGAAATGACACTTTGTAGCAACTTTTTGTTGCTGTGGGCGTAGGTCCGGTGTAGCAAAATACTCAAAACCAACGTTTCTTGGGAGTAGTGCCATTTGAACCCCCTCGATTCACTTGTTAAGATTTTTGAAGTTGGGGCTCGAAAAAATGACGTTTCTGCCCTCCAGAAGCCACTTTTCTCTTGAAAACACCTCTTAAGCTCTCCTATTGGATAGAAATATGTATGTCTTTAGGTAATTTACAAAAGTGAGCTCTTTTTCTTCATTAAGCTCCTGAAACAATCTTAAACACATAAACGGCATAAAATACCAAATACACAGAAGCGGAGTTGTCAGAGTACGGAGATCGGAGTGAGAGCGATCCAAGACTTTCAGATGTCGAGTGATAAGAGGTAAGTCGAAGTGATTTTGTAAGTCATAACTTCATAGAGTTTGCGTACTTCTTGATTCAGAGTACATCGATACCGGAGGGTATCCGTGGTTTTTACTTGGAGCGTTTCCAAGGTTTTCCACGTAAAAATATTGGTGTCATCTCTACTTTATTTTTTGCACCTATATTTATTATTACGTGGATTATATTGTGATAGAATTGAATTAAAATTGTCTATTCCGCAATTAATATTTTAATATTTCAAGTAATTCATAAAAAGCTTATTCACCCCCCCAGGCTTAGCTTAACGTCTTCTAGGTAATTTCAACAGTAAATCAGAGTGTTGCAATTTATTTTTACAAGGTACTTTGCATACATCTGTTGAAAACGTTTTAGATCTTATCCAAAGAAGAAACATTAGATGTGTGTACACATATTTAATTTCTCATGCATGCATTGGTTTTCTGTGATCTTCTTGGTTAGATATGTTCTTTTGTCACCTTAATTGTTGTCACTATACAGAAGAATTTGAACCACATGATTTTAGCATTGGATTGTTTTTGTATATTTCCAGGGCCGTCTCGGTAGTAAGACGATTTAGGCGGCCGCCTAAGGCCGCACCTTATAGGATGGCCCGAAAAATTTGGGTGCCTTATATATATATATTTTAAAACATGCCTTCATGTAATATTGTAAAAGATAAACTTTTAGAATGGATCTCCTTATAATGTTGTAAAAGATAAGTTTTTAGAATGGTATAATGTTGTAAAGATAAACTTTTAGAATGGGCCTCCTCATAATGTAATAAAAGATAAACTTTTAGAATGGACCTCCTAATAAATATTGTAAAAGATAAACATTTGAATGGACATAAATAGCCCCATTTTAAAAATTATATTTTTAGGACACTTTCAAGTTTCAACCTGTTCGCTTCAAAAATAAATCGGCCAATGAATGAGGCCGAAATATATTTTTCCATAAATCACGGGCATGCCAGAGCCCGTGACATGGTTCAAATGGTTCAAGGAAAATGTATAAACCGTCTCTTTTGAACAAATTTGTGAATCAGGCGATTTGCACGAGAGAGAACGAAAACTTGTGCGAAAACGTTCTGATGTCTTAGTAAAAAGGACTTTTGGTAACCGAGAATTAAACTACAAAATTTAATGATATTTTAATCGAATTTGCGAGATAATAAATTAAAGGAATGGTAAATGAAAAATGCAAGAATAATTAACGTGCAAGGAATTGAAAGAAATGGTATTGAAAAGTGCATAATATTGAAATTGGAAGGTAATGAAAATAATGCAAGAAAAATAAGGCTGCTATTGAAGCAAAAGGAATAATTTTTTTGTGATGGTCGAGGACCCATAAAATAGAGATATGCGTACATTATTTACAGCCTAAATTACTGAATTCATCCATAAGTAATTGTAACCTAATTCAGTATCCTAAATAATGTAGGATTCCATTATAATGTATATTTTCCTAAAGAAACAAAATCAAAAAAAATTCTAACTCTACGTAAACTTCCTATCCAAGAAAATAGGATAAATCACTACAATTCAAATAATTAATCTATTCCGAAATACAAACTCCAATTTGTTATACGGGTATCCGTTGGGTCGAAACTCCAAACGACCAGTGGACGATCTTTATGAATTTACGTGTTGACTCATTTAGGGTGTCAACAATGCTCCCCATTTCCATCACCGTTTTTGCTCAAAAATATGGGTTGTTGAATTTTTTCTTTAGCCCGAAATAATGCTAACACCGATTCTTTGTATGGACCATTTCTATTTTCAAGCGGCCATTTTTCATTCTGACTTCTATTTCCTTCATATTTCATGGCCACTAAACTCCAGTACCACTTCCCACATCACCCATTATACCCCAGCACATATATATATGATATATAAATATATGCATATATACGTATATATCTTTCTCTTCAAAATCAGACGACACTTTAACTTTACTAACCAAAGTCCCCAACCTCCTTGTTAGTCACTAATTGACCCTAAAGGGGGGGGGGGGGGGGGGGGTGAATAGGGTGTTCAAAAATATTTCAAACTCTTTTCGAAAATAAAACACTCTATAATAATTAATCAATTCTTCAATAGTCAAGTAAATATTTCAATGAAAAATTCAATTCAATTGATCTAATAAATAATCACAAGACTAATTATAGCATACAAATTATTGAGGTAAATATAGCATGTAAAATAATGAAGTAAAGAGATAGAGATAGAGATAGAGAGATTGACACTGTGATTTTTTCGAGGTTCGGTAACTCCTACTTCTCGGCTCAAGAACCCCTTCTTGAGACTTTTCTCGATCCTTTCAGTATGGCTCTTCTTTCACAGGTGGAATAACAAACATTTACACACGAGCTAACGAGCCCGTCATACAAGCAAAAGGAAAAATCCTTCTTGAAAATTAATGAGCTTCACTCACTCAAGGATCAGAATCCTTTTATAAAACAAGGAATCACTCAAGAACAAAAACACTAAAATATCCTAAAGTTTTTATGGAAGAGAGATCAATATAAGTTCAAGATTTTTTGATGATATTTCAACAACTCTAGATATGTATTCTCAAAGGATGAATTCAATGAATGAGTTTGAGAGAATAAGAAAATAAACTAGAGTTTAAAGCTTCAAATATTTGAGTTGAAAATCAAGCTTTTTGTTTCTTGCCTTCAATGGCTTTTCAAGGAGTGGTAGAGAAGAAGACGAAGATTTTTGTATTTTCTCGCACACTAGAACTACTCTTTTGCAAACCCATATCTCTTTCTATTTATATGGAAGCATTAAAGTTTTGAGATTGGATCTCACTATTAAAGAGGATAAAAGACCTGTTTGAAAAGGTTGAAAAAGTTGGCTTAACGTGATGGGAAAAATCTTTTGTAAAATTTACATTTAATTCTGAAAACAGTGCATTCAGTCGACTACAACTTTCTTTTCAAACGATCCTAATTCATCGACTTGCTTCAGTCGACTACAAGGATGGTTTAGTCGACTACAAGGCTGTATTTAGTCGACTTCAGAGTGACTTAGTCAACTCCTTCCTGATTCTCAAAAATGGTTTTAGCTTCGCCATGATCATGTCGACTATGAGAGATGGTTTAGTCGACTGCAGGTGCCTTTAGTCGACTACAAAAAGTGTTTAGTCGAATACAACCTATTTGCAAGTTTTTCCTTAAGCTTCGACTTGGTCTAGTCGACTATAGGATAGGTCCTAGTCGACTATGACTGCAAAAAAAATTGATTTTTGATTTTGTTTTTTTTCGTCCGTTTTAAGTTCAGTTATTTTATCACTTGAGCTTATAGGATTTACCAACACATAAAATACCTTGTTACAATGTTCGCACCCCGACCTATCTACCCCGAGTCTTGAGTCTTCGACTCTCACTTTTCATTGACCATTTTGTCCTTCCATTTTTGCGTTTGAATTCCTTTCTCGCCTTTCTCTTTTTGTGTTTGCATCCTTTCCGAATAATTTTCCCGTTCTTGCTGAAACGCTTAACTCAAGATCACATTAATACCAAACACGCTTGAATGGTTTGTTATCATCAAAACATGGATTTATTGTTTGAAGGTAAATTTCAAAGCCAACAATCTCCCCCTTTTTGATGATGACAAAACTGTTAGTCACTAATTAACCCTAGAGGGGGGGTGAATAGGGTATTCAAAAATAAGTCTAACTCTTTTTGAACATGGAACACAATATAATCAAAAATCAATTTCTCAATATGCAAGTGGATGATTCAATTTAAACTTTTATAATAATTAATTTCAAGACAAATTAGCATACAAGATATTCAAGCAAATATAGCATGCAAAATACTTATGTAAAGAGAAAGAGATAGAGAGATTGACACCGTGATTTTTTCGAGGTTCGGTAACTCCTACTCCTCGGCTCAAGAACCCCTTCTTGAGACTTTTCCCGATCCTTTCACTATGGCCCTTCCTTCACAGGTGGAATGGCAAACCTTTACAACACAAGCCTCTCGAGTTTGTCTCTCAATCAAGAGAACAACCCTCTCTTCAACAATCGGTGGACTTCACTTGTCCGAGATTACAAATTCGTATGTAATCAATAAAATCACTCAAGAACAAAAACACTCAAAACCCAAAGGTTTTTATGGAAGATAAATCAATATAAGCTCAAGTGTTTTTGGTGATTTTACAATAGCTCTAGAAATGTATTCTCAAAGGATATAATCAATGAATGATATTTGGAGAATAAGAAGAGATTCTAGAGGTTTTGATTTTCAAAGAAACTTGGAGAAAATCAGATTTTCAAAGCTTGGTTTCAATGGCTTTTGTAGAGAAAATTTCTGCAGAATTTTGAGAGCTTTTCTTTCTTTTCTTTCTCTTTTGTTTTTCAATCTCTTGGTATACAATGAACACATATCATTCTATATATATCAATACATTAGGGTTTTGTAGAATGAATATTGTAATTGAAAGACAAGAGCCGTTTGAATACCATTAAACACGATCCACAAAACATGAGAATTGTTTTCTGAAAATCTGCAGATTTTAAGCAATCTTCTAGTCGACTACTTCTTCATTGTAGTCGACTACAATGGTCCATCTAGTCGACTAGATTGAGTTCTAGTCGACTACTTTGGACCATCTAGTCGACTAGAATGAGTTCTAGTCGACTACAATGAGTAGTCTAGTCGACTCAAGCTTGTTTCAGTCGACTCTTTTGATGTGGATGAAAAACCAATAGCTACTGGTTGAAATAGTCGACTACTAGAAAATACACAGGGTGATTCTAGTCGACTATAACAAGAAAAACATTTAATAAAAATATTTTTCTTTCCGTTTAAGTTTGGTAAAGCGTTTTTCATTTCATTTGAGTTCGGTTCATTTTATACTTGAGCTTATACGATAAAATCGACACATAAAATTACCTTGTTACAATGATCGCTCCCCGACCTATCTACCCCGAGTCTTGAGTCTTCGACTTTCGCTTTTGCCGTTTAATTGATTTTCCTTTTTCGCTTCAATTTCTTTCACAGCTTTTCGCTTTAAATCAAACTTTCTTTCCGAGCTTGTTTTTCGAGTAGTTTCCTTTTCGAGTTTGATTTCTGAGTCGTTCACCTGTCTTTTGCTGAAAATATAAACTCGATAATTCATTAGTATCAAACACTCTTCAATGGTTTGTTATCATCAATTTTGGAATTGTTTGCCGAAAGTAAATTTCAAAGCCAACAAAAACATTTCGTGTTTATCTGGAAATGGTGAAGTATCAAGTGATACTCCCCCTCAATATGTGCATTACATGCTCCACCTTAGTAAATAAATTTTTTCAATTTCATACAATAGCATGGAGCCACACATAAACACGACTTGCATACCCAAAAGCAAATAAATTCTCCCCCTTTGGCAACATAAAAAAGGCGGGAATATGCGGTTGAAAACACAATTTATCTTGCTTATACATCAACCTCCAAAACCGTCTCAATTTATCTACGAATTTTTAAGAAAGATTCCCCTGGAAGAGGCTTTGTGAAAATATCCGCTAATTGATTTTTAGTATCAATAAAAATCAATTAAATATCACTTTTAGCTACATGATCACGTAAAAAATAATGTCTTATTTCAATGTGCTTGGTGCGAGAGTGTTGAATGGGATTCCTAGATATGAAAATGGAACTAATATTATCACATTTAATAGGTACATGATTGAAAACAAGACCAAAAATAAGTAATTACTGCTTAATATAAAGAGTTTGAGCGCAAGTACTTCTGGCCGCAACATATTCGGCTTCGGCCGTAGACAATGCAACGGAATTTTTCTTTTTACTTGACCAAGATAATAGGGAGTGTCCTAGAAAATGACATGTGCCGCTTGTGCTTTTTCGATCCACTTTGCATCTGGCAAAGTCGGCGTCCGAATAGCTAATGAGATCAAGTGAAGTACCCCGATGATACCAAAGTCCTAGATTGATTGTGCCACTAAGATAGCGAAAAATACGTTTCATGGCTAGCAAGTGAGATTCTTTAGGATAAGATTGAAAATGAGCACATAAGCATACACTAAACATTATATCCGGTTTACTAGCGGTTAAGTAAAACAAACTTCCAATCATGCCTCTATATTTAGTAGTGTCAACGCATTTACTATTTTCATCTTTGTCAAGCTTAATAGAGGTACTCATAGGAGTTATGGCATGTTTGGTAACCTCCATACCAAATTACTTTAGCAAATCTTTAGTGTACTTGGATTGACTAACAAATAAGCCATCCGAATTTTGCTTGATTTGCAAACCTAAAAAGAAGTTGAACTCACCCATCATGCTCATTTCAAATTCATTTTGCATACTTGTAGCGAATTCTTTGTAAAGAAGATCATTTGTTGAGCCGAATATAATGTCGTCAACATATATTTAGACAATCAACAAATTTTTCTTAATGATTTTTATAAAAAGTGTGTTATTAACTTTTCCTCTTGTAAAATCATTTTGAATAAAAAATTCACTAAGTCTCTCATACGAAACTCTAGGAGCTTGATTTAAACCATATAGGGCCTTAGTCAATTTGAAAACATGATTTGGAAAAAGTTGATTTTCAAAATCGGGTGGTTGCTTTACAAAAAATTCTTCTATGACACCATTTAAGAAAACACTTTTGACATCCATTTGATAAAGAGTAAAATTTCTAGATGATGCAAATGTAAGAAGCATTCTAATTGCTTCAAATCTAGCTACGGGTGCAAAAGTCTCATTGTAGTTAATGCCTTCCTCTTGATTATATCCTTGAGCTACCAATCTTGCTTTATTTCGAATGATCACTCCATTTTCATCCTTTTTATTTCGAAAAACCCATTTTGTGTCTATTATAGTATGATGAGCGGGTTGAGGAACTAAATGCCAAAATTGATTGCGTTCAAATTGGTTTAACTCCTCTTGCATGACCACGATCCCAGAATCATCACATTGAGCTTCGTGGAAGTTCTTGGGCTCGATTTCGGACACAAAAGCCATGTAATTGCATAAGTCTCTAAGTTGAGATCTTGTGCTAACACCTTGTGAAAGATCACCTATGACTTGGTCAAGAGGATGATTGTGTACAATCTTCCAAGATTTAGGAATTGAGCTTGTCAAGTTATCATTAGATTGATTCCCAACTTCACTCTTTTCCATTTGGCTACTTGATGAGTTGGAGATATTAAGGTTATTTAAATTATCCTCAATCCCTACAACTTCATCATCGTCTAGGTCAACTCTAGGTAATGGTAGTGGTGGTGATTCATAAAAAACAACATGTATAGACTCAACCATGGTTAGATTCCTCTTTTTAAAGACTTGAAAATCTCTACTTCTCGAAGAATATCCTAGGAAAATTGCCTCATCTGATTTGGAGTCGAGTTTTCCCAAGTTATCCTTATCATTTAACAAAAAACATTTACAACCGAACACCTTAAAATACCCAATATTGGGCTTTCGACCATTCCATAATTCTTAAGGTGTTTTTCCCAATTTCATTCAAATAATGACTCTATTTATAACATGAAAAGCGGTGTTCACCACTTCCGCCCAAAGGCTACGGGAAGGTTGTTTTAATTTAACATGGTTCTAACCATTTATTGCAATGACCTATTCTTTCTTTCAAGCACACCATTTTGTTGAGGGGTTCTAGGAGATGAGAGATCATGAAATAGGCCAAGTTCATCACATAATTTCTCTAAGTCATGATTGTCAAATTCCCTACTCCTATCACTTCTAATTTTCTTGATTTTCAAATCTTTTTTATTTTGAATGACTATAAAATTTGTCAAGAATGGAATGAGTTTCATTTTTACGAGCAAGAAAGTGAACCCAAGTGTATCTAGAGTAGTCATCGACTATAACAAGTACATAGAGTTTTCAGGCTAAGCTAGCCGTTCTCTCCGGACCAAAAAGATCCATATGAAGTAGCTCTAATTGTCTAGAAGTTGTAATGTCTTTCTTTCTCTTGAAAGAGGACTTTACTTGCTTGCCTACATGACACGCACTACATACTTTATCTTTTGAAAATTTAGTCTTTGGGTGGCCTTTGACTAAATCATTTTTAGATAAACGATGAATGAGGTCCATACTAGCATGTCCTAAGCGTCTATGCCATAACCAACTATTTACGCTAGATGTGACAAAACATTTAACATCTTGTTCATGCAATTTACATAACAACATAGTATACAAATTTTCGTTTCTTTTAGCATTGAACAATTGCTTTCCGTCTTTCTCAAATAAGCATGCATTGGTCTTAAAAATAACATCATAGCCATTGTCATACAATTGACTAATGCTAAATAAGTTATCCTTCAAACCATCAACCAAAAATACATTATCTATAGAAAGAGAGGAAGATATACCAATGATGCCAATTCCAATAATTTTTGCTTTTGAGTTGTCCCCAAAAGTGACGTTTCCTCCTTCATAGGATTTTAGATAAATGAACTTTGATTTGTCTCTCATCATATGCCTTGAGTATCTGCTATTAAGAAACCATTTTTTTTTACTTTGAGGCGGACTTCAAGCATACCTATAAAACAAATTTAAGTAACATTCATTGATACCCAATTTATTTTGGGTCCACTAGGGTTAGAGAGAGATGCAATGGTTCCTTTTGGAATCCAAATTGTTTTTGTTACAACATTCTTCTTTCTACGTAAGCATGCAATGGTTCCCTTTGGAACCCAAAGTATTTTTGTTATTACTTTCTTCTTTCTAAGTAAGCATGCCTTTGCCTTATGCCCCTTTTTCTTGCAATAATAACATGTAACATGTTTATGATCATTTAAGGATGCATGAGATGATTGTCTTGTAAATGGATGCCTTAGTGATTTCCTCTTTTTCAAAATAAGAACATCTTTGTCAAAAATATCCTATCCTAAACCACTTTTATCAAATGTTCTTATTTGTTTCCTAGTATAATGCTTAAATTTTCTATTCCTTTTGTGAATTTTACTAAGTCATTTATTTGATCATCTATAGTCTTTTTACATCACACATTATCCTTTTCTAGCTCAATGTTTTTATCATCCGTTACACTTGAAGAGATTATTGAAGAACATGTTGAACTACATGAAGACTTAGCTTTCTTAAGTAAAATGTGTTTCCTAACTAATTTTTCAAATTCATCATGCTATTCTTCAAATGCATCTTGTAATTCATCATAAGAAGAGAGAAGTTCATCATATGATAATTTATCTTTATGTAATGCATATGAATTTAAATATACCTCATTTTCATTTGACATGAGACAAAGGTTTACCGTTTCCTTGTCATTTTCCTTCTCATCTGAATCACATTAGTTATAATCATCCCATGAAGCATTTAGCCATTTTGTTTGGCCTTTTCTCGTTCTCTTTTTTGAGCTTGAAGCAATCGGACCTATAGTGCCCCGACTTCCCATAATTGAAGCAAGTTGGAGGCTCCCTCTTGCTAGGCTCGTCCCTTTGCTCGTTCCTCTTTATGAATCTACCGCCGTTGCCTTTATTTCTTTGAAGAAATCTTTTGAATTGTTGGGTGAACAATGCAATGTCCTCATATACCTTTTCTTCAACCGGCTCATTTGCTTCATTTTTTATAGAGGCTCACAAAGCTACACTTTTTCTCAGCTTGGTGTCTCTTCACAAGATTTTAAGGTGATTTCCCAAGTGAGAAGAGACCCGAAAATCTCATCAAGGCTCATGGTGTTGAGATCATGTGCTTTTTTGATCGCCGTCACTTTTGCATCCCATTTGGCCGAAAGGCTTCTAAGAACTTTGCATGAAGCATCGGATCTAGGCATAATTCTACCAAGATGCTTTAGTCTATTCAAAATATTTGTGAAACGAGACATCATGGAATTTACATTTTCATCATCTTTCATGGTAAATAATTCATATTCATGCATGAGTATGTCAATTTTGGATTCTCGTACTTGAGAGGTTCCTTCATAAGTTATTTCTAATTTATCCCACATTTATTTAGCCGTTGAACAAGTAGATGCACGATTAAATTCATTTGGACTCAATGCACAATTTAAATTGACTTTGGCTTTAGCATTGTAGGACATAAACTTACGGTCATCATTATCCCACTCATTGAGTAATTTGGGAACGGTTTTTTCGTGAACAACTTTGGTTAAAACAAAAGGACCTTCAATGATGACTTTCCAAATTTGGTAGTCAATAGTTTGAAGAAAATCTATCATTCTAGTCTTCCAATAGCTATAGTTTGATTCATCAAACCCTGGGGGCCTATTGTTAGATTGTCCTTCAACGTGAGTGACTAAATTTGAGGCCATGACAGTTCTCTAAGACGGTTAAGTCTAAAATTAATTGAGATTAGGCCCGGATACCAATTTTTAGTCACTAATTGACCCTAGAGTGGGGAGGGGGTGAATAGGTGTTCAAAAATATTTCTAACTGTTTTCGAAAAAAAAACACTCTATAGAAATTAATCAATTCTTCAATAGTCAAGTAAATATTTCAATAAAAAAAATTCAATTTAATTGATCTAATAAATTATCACAAGACTAATTATAACATACAAGATATTGAGGTAAATATAACATGCAAAATAATGAAGTAAAGAGATAGAGATAGAGATAGATAGATTTTCACCGCAATTTTTTCGAGGTTCGGTAACTCCTACTCCTCGGCCCAAGAACCCCTTCTTGAGACTTTTCTCGATCCTTTCAATATTACTCTTCCTTCACAGGTGGAATAACAAACCTTTACACACAAGCTAATGAGCCCGTCACACAAGCAAGAGGACAAACCCCTCTTGATGATCAATGAGCTTCACTCACTCAAGGAACACAATCCTTTTATAAAACAAGGAATCACTCAAGGATCACAATCCTTTTATAAAACAAGGAATCACTCAAGAACAAAAACACTCAAAAACCCTAAGGTTTTTATGGAAGATAGATCAATATAAGCTTAAGTGTTTTCGGTGATATTTCAACAACTCTAGATATGTATTCTCAAAGGATGAATTCAATGAATGAGTTTGAGAGAATAAGAAAATAAACTAGAGTTTAAAGCTTCAAAGATTTGAGTTGAAAATCAAGCTTTTTGCTTCTTGCCTTCAATGACTTTTGAAGGAGTGGTAGAGAAGAAGATGAAGATTTTTGTATTTTCTCACACACTAGAACTATTCTTTTGCAAACCCGCATCTCTTTCTAATTATATGGAAGCATTAGGGTTTTGAGATTGGATCTTAGTCTTAAAAAGGAGACAAGAGCCGTTTGAAAAGCTTGAAAAAGTTGGCTCAAAGTGATGGGCAAAATCTTTTGTAAAGATTACATTTAATTCTGAAAACAGTGCATTCAGTCGACTACATAGAGAGCCTTAGTCGACTACAACTTTCTTTTCAAACGATCCTAATTCATCGACTTGCTTCAGTCGACTACAGGGATGGTTTAGTCGACTACAAGGCTGGGTTTAGTCAACTGCAGAGTGCCTTAGTTAACTCCCTCCTGATTCTCAAAAATGGTTTTAGCTTTGTCATGATCAAGTCGATTGCAGGGGCCTTTAGTCTACTACAACAAGTGTTCAGTCAACTACAACCTATTTGCAAGTTTTTCCTTGAGTTTCGACTTGGTCTAGTCGACTATAGGATAGGTCCTAGTTGACTATGACTCTAAAAAAAACAAATTTTTGAGTTTGTTTTTTTGAGTTAATTTTGAGTTCGGTTATTTTATCACTTGAGCTTATAGGATTTACTAACACATAAAATACCATTTTTGTGCTTGAATTCCTTTGTCGCTTTTCTCTTTTTATACTTGCATGCTTTCCGAATGATTTTCCCATTCTTGCTAAAACGCTTAACTCAAGATCACATTAGTACCAAACACACTTGAATGGTTTTTTTATTATCAAAACATGGAATTATTGTTTGAAGGTAAATTTCAAAGCCAACACTGCTGTCTTCTTCATTTTTCTTATCTTCAATGCCATAGCTTCACCAATTCGGCCATGTCTCCTAGACTTAAACCAATTCCATGAATCCAGTTAACCAAAGCTTGATACTCATAAAATTCAAATTATTTAATACCTTAAAAGACCTATCTGATGCCCATCTCTCCAATTTCGTTCCCATTAATGGCATCCATGGTTTATGCCCCGTCTTTGCGAATTTGTTTCCATTTCAATTAACTCATTGCTATCTCATGGCCGAACCAATCTATCCCAGAGCTAGTTCGGTGGCATCGGTCACCCTCTATATTGCAACTGATACACTTGTGCTTGGCTCAAAATATATTTCAGCGACTTCCTTTATGTTGGCCTATGTCAATCCAATTTTCCTTTAATTTCTCGGTTTGCTTTGGGTTGGCCGATATTCTCTAATCTCCTTTCCCCCCGAGTCTGATTTGGGGTAATAAGCCGAAGTTAATCACTTGGACAAAAAACTAAATATCGGCCACTGTAATTATTGAGGTTACAATAAACAAAGGCCACTGTATTATTCGTGCCAAAATATGTTCGGTCAAAAATAAATCGACCGAATAATTAGGCCGAAATATATTTTTTTGTAAATCGCGTGAGTGCCAGAGCTGGTGGCGTGGTCAAATGGTTCATGGAAAACAAATAAACCGTCTCTTTTGAATTAATTTGCGAATCAGGCAATTTGGACAAATGTGAACAAAAACTCGTACGAAAAGGTACTAATGCCTTAATTAAAAGGACTTCTGGTAATCAAGAATTACATTACAAAATTTCATGAAAACTGAATCGAATTTGCGAGATAAGAAATTAAAGGAACAGTAAATGA
Organism: Cornus suecica; assembly: GCA_963922005.1. Lineage (NCBI taxonomy): Eukaryota > Viridiplantae > Streptophyta > Magnoliopsida > Cornales > Cornaceae > Cornus > Cornus suecica. Next base: position 41,086,935 of record OY998239.1, read on the forward strand.
AAAGTGCAAAAATAATTAATGTGTAAGGGATTGAAAGAAACGGTATTGAAAAGTGCAGAATATTGAAATTGCAAGGTAATGAAAATAATGCAAGAAAAATAAGGTTGCTATTGAAGTAGAAAGAATAAATTTTTTGTGATGGTCAGGGACCCATAAAATAGAGATCTGCGTACATTATTTGTAGCCTAAATTACTGAATTGATCCACAAGTAATTGTAATATAATTCAGTATCCTAAATAATGTAGGATTCCATCCTAACGTATCTTTTCCTGAAGAAACAAAATAAAAACAAATCCTAACTCTACGTAAACTTCCTATCCAAGCAAATAGGATAAATCATTACAACTCAAATAATTGTATAGATATTTTTAGTTTCATGAGTTTCTAAATTAAAATTAATTATCTGTTTTTTGTATTCATATGTTTTTATTAGAAACAATCCTTGAGTTTCCACATTAAAAATCCAAAAATATAATGTCAATGATTATATTGATATTAATTAAACAAACCTATTTTTATTTTGGTAAATACATTTGTAACACCCCGCGTTTCCTTTCTCTTTTCTAGAATTCTTTAGCAAGTGTTGCGGGAGTTGGACGTTTTCACGTAGTATTATTCTTTAGCAAGTGTTACAGTCCAATTGTATAGATATTTTTAGTTTCATGAGTTTCTAAATTAAAATTAATTATCTGTTTTTTGTATTCATATGTTTTTATAAGAAACAATCCTTGAGTTTCCACATTAAAAATCCAAAAATATAATGTCAATGATTATATTGATATTAATTAAACAAACCTATTTTTATTTTGGTAAATACATTTGTAACACCCCGCGTTTCCTTTCTCTTTTCTAGAATTCTTTAGCAAGTGTTGCGGGACTTGGACGTTTTCACGTAGTATTATTCCTATTAGCTTTTCCCTTTGCTATCCCCCTTTTATGGGTATTGTTATTGTATTTCTTGGGAGCCAGTTTGTTGGCGTATTCCTTCCTTGTATTTTGTATCCTTACATCATTGTAAAGATGTATTATTTTGGCACCTCGATGTGCCTTGTGTATCATTTTGTTTAGTTTCCGCTCAGTTGTGTGTGAAATTATTGTTATTAATAATATTCCATTCATTTTATTGTTATTTATGTCTTAGTTGGTCTGTCTATGCATGGATCACACCTCAGAGTCCTTGGATGTTCCGGTTTGGGAATCTTAGGATTTTAGGGGCGTGACAACATTCACCTAGTTTTTCAAATAAGTTGGTACAACTTTATTTACAATCATTTTTTTTGTTTCAACAATTTAAGAATATACATACAAAAAAAAAATGGGATCAATGCAATCTATGGTGGAGATCGTGAAAAAACACGACCGAAACTAACTTCAATAAATATTTTCTTTTTTTACTTTTTTTCCAAACTAAAAAATAAAGGTGTAAATTGCCTCGAGAATGTTGTTTTCAGGGTCTCCTTTATGAATTTTTGAAATTGTTATATTGCATTGTCCAAAAAATGTTTGTAGACAATAGAAAACTGAGGGCTGTATTACATGCTCTTTTGTCCTATAGTTTTATCAATAAAAAACTTATAGTTCTCTTTTTTAATATGGGAAAGAAAGAATGCTGTGAAATAAGCTACTTTATTTACATTTTGAGTATAGTAAGTGTGTATCCTTGTGGTGTATGATTTCTCACCATTTTTTATTTTCCACATATTAGGAACATAAAGAAATCAGAAGAGGACATACCATTATCTTTGTTGAGGTGGAAATGTTTTTGTATTAGGAGATTTTATCCCTTAAACCAGTTCATTGCAAATAACATTGGTTACCATTTAGTTGTTTTAATACTGTCCTGCTTGATTATATACGTGCTTCTATAAGTTAATGTAAACTCATACCAAAATGTTATTTTTCGGTTATGTATCTTTTAGCTATTGTGTTCCCTAATTTAAGCAACTTCATGTATACAAGATGTATCTTGATTCTTGAAAGAAATAACACTTTCATGAGTTTGGCAAGTTTGTTCTCGTGGTCAAGTCACTCAGAAGGGTGAAATTGATTGCCATGTTATACTGCTTAAACCTCCATTACAGTTTAATTTATGTGATTAGTAAGATCTACTAGGTCTTTATTATCCTATTGCATCCTATATTATTCTTTATGCAGTAGGGTAATGTGCCAAACTGTTGGTTTTTCTTTTTGCCATTTTTTTAGAATGTTGTTCATTGTTGGCTTGAATTTGTTTATTGAATATAGTATTAAATTATTATATTACTATGCAAATTTAACTTCAAATCGAAATTCTTATGTATTGTTGTTTTCATTTTGTTTTATGGAACATTTCTTATGATATATATTTTTTTTTCTATTTTGTTTGTAGGTTTTGACTTGGGCATAAGGAGGACTTGGACATTTATTCTCTTATTAGTTTTTGTAATAGTATTTTTGAATATATTGGAATGATTTATTTACAAAGACATTTATTGTAAAGAAGTATTCTTTCATTGTTGTTGTTTGTCTATGGTGTTGTTTGTCATTGTCACTACAGTGTTGAAGCTCAGGTTGCAAGGTTGAAGTTTTTATTTTGTAGATTTAGTGTTGTTCCATTTTGGAAGTTCCTGCAAGTACTCTATTGTTTGTATTTTAAATTTCACTTTCTCAGTACAAATGTCCTTGAATTATTTATGATTAATGGTGTATTATTTATGAGCTCTATATCTCAAGTTCTTTTACTTCAATTAGGTTTGCTTTTAATTATGATTATGACACTTTTCTTAATTTTGTTATAACTCTAGACAAATGTAAATGACAGTCAACTGTAAATAGTAACCAAAAGAAATCATAACAAAAAAAAAGAAAAAATTAGTGACAAATCAAACCATCTCAAATACTTATTCGGGATGGTTAAATTAATTATTTAAGATAGTTCACAACCATCTCTAAAGGTTATTTAAGACAGTTCAAAACCGTCACTAATAGTACAATTATTAGTGACGGTACAAACCGTCACTAAATGTCGGTTATTTGTGACGGTTGGGTTTTACCATCAGAAAAAAGTATTAAAAAAGCTTTTATTAGGCACCGTAAATTTTCAGTTTAGGGGTGATTTTGTGACTTTTAGGGACGGTTTTGACTGTTAGTGTAGTTTTTGTTTTTCATGATGAACCACCTTTTGATTCTTGATTTCCTCTTGTATTGAGTCTTGACTCATTGTTAGGAGAGTACGGTGAAGCTTTTCACCGTTTGGTTTCTTTGATTTTGGTGTTGGGTGGAGGCTTGGGTTTCTTGAGCTTACCTTGTGGCCTTGCTTTGTTTTTCACTTGAGGTAGGGGATTTAGTATTTGATGAAAAATAGTTTGAATGAGATATAAATTTGTATCACTGTTCAACAAAGAGTTGCGTCTGCAATTGGTTAGTTGCTGAAATAGTGTGACTGTTAGACAGAGAGTTGTGTCTGCAGTTGGATAGTTGAAGTGAAGAGTTGTGACTGTAGTTGGACAATTGAAGTGACTGTATGAAGATACGTATCTCTTCAGTCACCACTCTTCCAACCTGTGTATCTATTCATTCATAACTCTTGGTTGTCTATAAATAGGGTGTGCCACAGTTCATTTCAATACATCCCAATAATCATTTTCTTATTTCCTTATCTTTTCTCTGCATACATAGTAGTAAGTGTAGGAGAGAGTACTACACCAAGTTGGTTCACTTGTTTCTCCAGTTTGCAGTTCTGCCATTGGAGAAAGAAAGTTGATATACGCTATACAGACCGTCAGCAGTGTAGCGGGGCGAATCTATCTTAAGAACACATAATCTAATTCTAGACTCGTCCTAACAGGTTCTTTATTTTAATAATATATTTTGTTTAATATATATATAATTTTATTATATACTATATATATACATTCTATTTAATATATATATATATATATTATTATATTATGTTTAATATGTATATAAGTTTCTTATTAAATATTATATATATATTATTGTATATATATATATTGTGCTGCATTAAATATAGATATATACATTCTATGATACATAATAAATTATATTAATAATAATACCATAGGCACACATTTTGAACTACAATCTTAAGAAAAATTCGTTTAATATTATAGTATTAGTTGAATATTAAATTGTGGTATGTATATTACAACTGTGCATACTGTTCCTATCAGTCAGGGAAGAAAGCCCGAAAAGTTTAATGGGGCAAATATGACTGAGGTTGGGAATAAAAATAGGAAATACTCTGGCCAAGGTCCCAGCCAAGGACTGAACAAAAATTTTAATGGGAAATGCTTCGTTTGCGGTAACCAAGGACACCGTGCTAAAGACTATCGAAGTGTGAAATCCTAGAATCACTCCAGAAAGAAGACTGTAACACCCCGTGTTATTTTCCATTTTCCTAAATTATTTCCAATTTATTTACGGTTGTGACGTCACTTGTTCTTGACGTCCTGGTTATCCTTGGTATTTCACGTGTAAATTTTTAGCGTTTACGTTTAATGTCGACTAGACTACTTTACGGTTTCTTGTAACGTCCGGTATTTTTACGTGTTAATTTAAAAATTTTATTTAAACAATTAAGTGCTTATGTGATTATGTGCTTAATGTGTTTATGTGTTTTAGCATGCCTTACATGTTTTACGTGTTATAAAAATTGTACGTAGCATGTTGTATTTTCATTTTAAAATTATTGAAAATGATTTCGAGAAAGAAATGACCAAGGGGGAAATGAGTAATTTCAAATTTTGAGCACTTAATGGAAAGTGTAGAGATTTTGGGTAAGAATTAGGGCTTGAGTGACATTTTGGTAATTAGAGAGGATGACAAGGGGTAGAAGGGTAATAAAGAGTCTTGATGACACTCTTGTAATTAACCCTAACTTTGTTAGAATTTGGTCATTTCCACTTTTCATGTGTTGTCTCATTCCAAGCCCTTGATCTCATTCTCCCATCTTTGTTTTAGACCCTTGGATCATAAGGCCTTGTTTGGTTGGCACTTAAATGGAATAATCCATTATTGTTGGTCTTCCACTTGACAAGACCTTTTCTCAAACATTGGATGGTTTGTTGATTTCCACCTTTTTTCTAAGCCCTTGGATGATAAGGCCTTGTTTGGCAAAATAATGAGTTTTGTGATTTGTGTAATAAGTCTTCCACTAGGCAAGACTTATTCCTAGCCCTTGGATTCATTTCCTTTTTCCCCATCTTCATTTTGGACCCTTGGATGGTGAGAAGGGTTAGTGGGAAATCTCTACACTTATGAGTTTCTCTCATTTACAAGACATTCTCTCATTCACCAAAAATCTCTTACTCTCTCATTCTATCCTTGCTTGGTGTGGTCTAGGGTGGTGTTCTTGAGCTATTTTGGGTAAATTTCTCTCCTACTCTAGGGCTTTGTTTCCAAGAACCATAGCTTTCAAGTTCATGAATTCTTTTGTGCTAGTATTGATTTTACTCTTCCTTTTATTCATGTTTATGAAATGTTGAGTTTCTCTTCCAACTATCAAGTGAGTTCCAATTATGGTAGCTTTTGATTTCCTCTTGTGAAGAAGCTATAGGTGAGTTCATGGTTTCTTGATCTCTTGAATTCATTTTTTTCATGAAACCCTAATTTAGTACTCATTAGGGTTTGATTTGATTCTTGTGGTTGGAGCTAGAAGGATGATTTTTGGTTTTCTTGTGACAACATAGTAAATCTTGTTGTTTATGTGGTATGTTGATAGTTGGAAGCTAACCTATTGAGCCTTTGGAGGGGTAGCTTGAGTTAGACCTCTTTGGGGCATTCTTGAAATAGCTTGCTTGGAGTTGAGGTAGGGGAAAAATGATTTGTGTTTGTCTTTGTATGAGGGTGTGTGCATCTATGTGTATATATGCCGTATATATATATATATGCGAGTTGGTCTTGATAGCTTAGAATATGAATTAGGGCTTTGAGAACATGATTTGTGATATAAATTATGTTGTGATTTATTGCTTAACAAATGTTGAATTGTAAGCCTTGTGAGAAATTGAATGCAATATAATGTTATTTGATAGAAGCATGTATTGTGATGGCATATGGTTATGATAAGAACCTTTATGCATTGTGGGGTACACCATGTAGTGTCAAAAGCATAGGTGTAGGGTTTATATGGATTATGTATTCGAATGTGTACGTAGTCTTGTGTCGAATAGTCGCAACAACTGGCCAGGAGGTGCCTCCCACCTCGGGAACTAAAAAGCCTAAAAGGTGATGTAGGGTTGGTTACTGCCCCATCGTGGTGGTATGCGCCACTCTCGGATATTGGGAATAGGGTTGGTTGTTGTCCCATCGTGGTGGTATGTGCCACTCTCAGCATGGGAGTCGTAAGTAGGGTTCTCGTGCAACCGTCTTCTTTGTTGAAAGTGAAGTGTCAAAAACAATTGCGAGGAATCGGTGTGGTACTCTTTCTCTTTATAAATGAGTTGGGTATGTATATACATCGTTAACCTATATTGGGCAAGCGTATATTATGGGCTGTGTTGAGTTATATTGTACTTGAACTATCCCACATGTGTGATTATGATATTGATGTTGAAGCATGCTAGAATTGTGGTAAATTATTTTATGAGCATGTTGGGGAAAACTTACTTGTTTGGGTTCGATGGGGGTTCCGAATTGGTGTGAGAGCCATGTGGAACAAGAGACCGACCTAGGGTTAGTGGCATGAACCTTGGTTAGGTTGAACCACTCGGACTGCCGAGATGGAGGCAATGACGCTTCCTCTACTGGGCTAGTGAGCTCACCCCACGGCTTATATATTTCAGGTGATGATCCTATTGGGAGAGTTCCGTAGTCTCTCCGTGGACGTGTGGCTATATGTCCGCCCTTTTTGTGCATGGGAGGCGGACCATACTTATGTTGTTCAATAGTAGATTGATAAACATGTATCGATATGTTCCTTTTTCCCATGTAAAACAAACTTGTAAAACTACTTAATTTTGATCCGGCTAGCATGTTAGGCGGGGTGTTATTGCCTATGTACATCCCTTGGAGCGCTATGCGCGGGGATTATATTATTTTGGTGCACTTCGGTGCCGGATTGTATACATGTGTATTTTGAACAAATTATAACATGTTTTGACTTAGAGCGCTTCTATGTCAATGTTGAATCCTTATATTTGGAGTTGTAAATGTGAAATGGGTTATTTGCCAAAAATCGGAAGTATTAGGTGTTTGGCCGAAAACGGCGTTTTTCTAGGTTTTCAAACCAATCCTTTTGTGAAGAAGCTATAGGTGAGTTCATGGTTTCTTGATCTCATGAATTCATTTTTTTTCATGAAACCCTAATTTAGTACTCATTAGGGTTTGATTTGATTCTTGTGGTTGGAGCCAGAAGGATGATTTTTGATTTTCTTGTGACAACATAGTAAATCTTGTTGTTTATGTGGTATGTAGATAGTTGGAAGCTAACCTATTGAGCCTTTGGAGGGGTAGCTTGAGTTAGACCTCTTTGGGGCATTCTTGAAATAACTTGCTTGGAGTTGAGGTAGGGGAAAAATGATTTGTGTTTGTCTTTGTATGAGGGTGTGTGCATCTATGTGTATATATGCCGTATATATATATATGCGAGTTGGTCTTGATAGCTTAGAATATGAATTAGGGCTTTGAGAACATGATTTGTGATATAAATTATGTTGTGATTTATTGCTTAACGATTGTTAAATTGTAAGCCTTGTGAGAAATTGAATACAATATAATGTTATTTGATAGAAGCATGTATTGTGATGGCATATGGTTATGATAAGAACCTTTATGCATTGTGGGGTACACCATGTAGTGTCAAAAGCATGGGTGTAGGGTTTATATGGATTATGTATTCGAATGTGTACGTAGTCTTGTGTCGAATAGTCGCAACAACTGGCCAGGAGGTGCCTCCCACCTCGGGAACTAAAAAGCCTAAAAGGTGATGTAGGGTTGGTTACTGCCCCATCGTGGTGGTATGCGCCACTCTCGGATATTTGGAATAGGGTTGGTTGTTGTCCCATCGTGGTTGTATGTGCCACTCTCAGCATGGGAGTCGTAAGTAGGGCTCTCGTGCAACCGTCTTCCTTATTGAAAGTGAAGTGTCAAAACAATTTGTGAATAATCGGTGCGGTACTCTTTCTCGTTTTAAATGAGTAGGGTATGTATTTGTTAACCTATATTGGGCAAGCGTATATTATGGGGTGTGTTGAGTTATATTGTACTTGAACTATCCTACATGTGTGATTATGATATTGATGTTGAAGCATGCTAGAATTGTGGTAAATTATTTTATGAGCATGTTGGGGAAAACTTACTTGTTTGGGTTCGATGGGGGTTCCGAATTGGTGTGAGAGCCATGTGGAACAAGAGACCGACCTAGGGTTAGTGGCATGAACCTTGGTTAGGTTGAACCACTCGGACTGCCGAGATGGAGGCAATGACGCTTCCTCTACTGGGCTAGTGAGCTCACCCCACGGCTTATATATTTCAGGTGATGATCCTATTTGGAGAGTTCCGTAGTCTCTCCGTGGACGTGTGGCTATATGCCCGCCCTTTTTGTGCATGGGAGGCAGACCATACTTATGTTGTTCAATAGTAGATTGATAAACATGTATCGATATGTTCCTTTTTCCCATGTAAAACAAACTTGTAAAACTACTTAATTTTGATCCGGCTAGCATGTTAGGCGGGGTGTTATTTCCTATGTACATCCCTTGGAGCGCTATGCGCGGGGATTATATTCTTTTGGTGCACATCGGTGCCGGATTGTATACATGTGTATTTTGAACAAATTATAACATGTTTTGACTTAGAGCGCTTCTATGTCAATGTTGAATCCTTTCATTTGGAGTTGTAAATGTGAAATGGGTTATTTGCCATAAATCGTAAGTATTAGGTGTTTGGCCGAAAACGGCGTTTTTCTAGGTTTTCAAACCAATCCTTTTCGATTTAAACGAAAAACTCATTTTCGCCCTCCCCCGTAGTCCGGGAAATTTTCTTGTTTTAGAAATGATCCTAAATTCATTTTTACAAAGGTTTTGAATCTTAGAAACCGGCGATATTTAAAACGGAGACCGGAGGCAAGACGGATAAATTTAATGTCATTAGATAAATATTTTCGTTCGAAGTTCATGTTGTGTTAGAATGACTTGGATCATGGATTAACTGTGTATCAATTAAATATAGGTAGAGGAAATATTTTTAGTTGAGAATTCAATCACTTTTTGGGTTATTTTTGAAGCTTCGTATTGAAGCCACCGACTGTCGAAGAGCTGGCAGCCGACTGCCGGAAATATGGCCTTGCAGCTTCTTTTATTTTAGCTTCGACTTAGGGAAGTCAACTCTCCTCCATGGGGATATCGACTCTCGACATTGGGAAGCCTACTGTCGTACATGGGCAGTCAACTCTCGGATCTTCAGCCTTGTTTCGACCATTTTCAGAAATTCATTTCTCTCACCTCGCACCTTCGATTTAGGTCCTGTTTGTTTCTATGGGCTTTCCTATGTCCAAATTATCGGGATAAAATTTTAAATGACCAGTTTAACCCTGAAATGACTATTTTACCCTTGGTGAAAGAGGGGTACCACAACTTTAGTTTTGGGTCGGTGTTGTTTGACACCACCTTCGAAAATTCATATCTCTTTGTTCGTGGCTTCAAATTTGGTTCTGTTTATTCGCATTGCTTATGCTAGGTCCAAAGTTTGTAGTCGTAGTTGGAAATTACTATTTCACCCCTGATTTGATCATTTTACCTTTGGGTAAACATGGTGGGTTGGAATGTTTCGTTCCAGGTACCGAGTGTTTCGGTTTACCTCTTTTCCAATCCCGTGCGATATTTTTTTTTGGCATCTTTGAGATATTGTAGTTCTATTTTACCTGTTTATGGGTATTTGACGACTTAGAAAGGATTTTATTTCATTTCCATTTTTCCGCATTCACTCCCTTAGCTCTTACGCTCTGGTTTTGGAGTTTTAGGAAATTAGGGGCGTGACAACTTGGTATCAGAGCGATTTCTTTCTCTATGGAACGACGGGCGAGGGCCGTTATCAATTTTTGCTTCGTGGCCATTAGATTTCGACTGGCCACCTAGTAGTGTCGGTTCTTTTATCGGGCCGCATGTGCATATATCGGCATGACGGTATTATATTGTTGGGGTACCTTTGGGTTGGTCGTGCGTCAATCCTTCCTTCTTACTTTTGGGAGTTGGATTAGCTTATTGATGGTTTGGGATTTTCTTATCCTTTTATTTCATACGCCTTAGCTTTTTCCTTGCTTATCTTTGGGACTAGCTTCTCTTCTCTTGATGATGTCTGGTTTGTCTATGTGTTACTGAGAAGTAGTGTATACTTGGCATGAGTAAGTTGTGGTTATGAGGTCGCGATTGCTCAACGGTCGTTATCATTTGGCTCCACCCTCCTTAGCATAACGAACTTCGACTTCATTTTCATTTTGGACATGGATTGGTATCAACCGTCCTTGTGTGAATAGATTATTGTCAATATTTGACTTGTTAGAGGAGTGTGATGTGCGTTTAGGCTCACTTATTAGTGATGATTTTGATTGGGGATCTTGATATTGATTTTTGGTGGTGTTATAGCTAATAACTACTATGTAAGCTTTTAATTCCGGGAGTATGACTTGATGATTCACTTGAGGCATGATTATTGGCTAGTATGTGAGTGTTAATTATCAAAACATGATTTGAGGATTAGTTATGAGTATGATTATCTATCACGAAGATATTGCAGACTTGATAAATAGTTATTGGTATTGTAGGGTTTATGTTATGGTTAGAACATGAGTTTAGGCCTTCATTGACCTAGAAAGCATGGAAAGCGGAGATGTTTAGATTTTTGTGGATTGAGGTAAGAGGTAGTGTGATCTTAGCGCAATGAATGTTAGTTAGTACATGATTGCGGTTTCTATGAGAAAGGAATTGTGACTTGTAACCTTGAGGTTTATTAATGGCTGATCACTAGAGTTCATGAGTTGGATGAGTATAAGTTCCTCTGTCAACCCTTGATGTGTCGGGTGTTGATTGACAGTGTGGGTATTGCTGTAATGAGTTACTACGGTAGATTGCCTTGGTCTTTCATGTCATTGACCCTGTCGGTGTCTTCACGTGAGTAGTGATTTTATCACATTTCTTCTTTTCCTTCATCGCGTACTTAGAGTACGGTTATCCTTGCTTCGCGGTTGTGTAGTTGGGTTACTTCTACGGTTTTCAGTAATGTACCTCGTTACATGAGTTAAGGTTTATGGTGCCTAGTGTACGATTACGTTACCTAACTATGCTTATGATACGAGGAAAGTAGATGTTATTTCCATTAAGGCTAAGGACTTCGTCGATGTACGTTTTAGCTACCATGTTGCTATATTAAGGGTTTATTAGGGACATGTGACTTGTGTTACCTTTTGAGGTGTGGTTTATGGTAAAAACTAGTTGGATCATTGATTTTAGAGTTGGGGACTTGGCTTTGAAATAGACAGGTTTCACGGAGCAATGGAATTTTTGCACATTAGAGAATGAGTTATAAGGTATGATATGCTATGTTTTGCGGTAACATCTAAGTGGTATGGATCCTTATAGGGATTGTATGTAATGTATGAACTAGTTAATTGAGTTGATGCATGATTGTCGTTTAACCGGTAATTAAAGGATTTGATTGAGATATCTTCTTGGGAGACTTTTATATCTTATAGATTGGCGATTTGAGTAATCGAGGTTTAATCATAGCTTATCCATGAGACAATGGGTTGTAATAGAGATTTAATTGTGATTAGCCTTTGGAGATTCAAAGTGTAACTTTAGCATTATAATATAATGAGAATTAAACGAATGAATTGAGAATTTGAGGTTCAAAATAATTGATTCAAGAAGGCAATGATATAATGATTATAGAATTGAAATGTGAAGGAATTGTTTGAGGTCATTATGTGTATATTATTGATTTTGATCGTGATTGTGGATCTAGTGCTTTCATGGTTGAGATAGTGAATGGAGTGATCCGGTTATAGGGCCAAGGATAACCATTATTACATGAGGATTAGGTGCCCTTGAGGTTGAAGAATTAGTCTTCCTTACTGAGGTTAAGGTAGTACACGACTTGAGGTAGGATCGTTATGGTCATGGGAGTCTTGATAGTGACTATTAGACTTTTCGTCCTACCTTGAGGTTTGGAGTTGGGATTTGTCCCTTTGTGTTTTTGAATGATTATGGTGTAGCAGCCTACCGAGTGGGTTATCATAGGAGCTCAACGGGGTTCGCAGTACTTGTTCCATGTGTTATGCTTCTCATGTGTGAGCAAGATCCATCTCATATCTTAATATGGACGGGTATTATTGTTGTTACAGAAGTGTCCTACGGGGAGCGAGCCGTGTGGACATTAGTTGCTCGAGGGCGAGTTTTGTGAGGCAAAACCTTTCCATTAGTAAAGATCAAGGAAGTGATTTGTGAACGTGAGCGTGAAGTACGGGAAAAATACCCGGACTTGTTTTCTACTATAGGTACGTCTTGATTTCGGGGACGAAATCTCCTAAGATATGGAGGTTGTAACGTCCGGTATTTTTACGTGTTAATTTAAAAAATTTATTTAAACAATTAAGTGCTTATGTGATTATGTACTTAATGTGTTTATGTGTTTTAGCATGCCTTACATGTTTTACGTGTTATAAAAATTGTACGTAGCATGTTGTATTTTCATTTTGAAATTAATGAAAATTATTGAAAATGATTTCGGGAAAGAAATGACCAAGGGGTAAATAAGTAATTTCACATTTTGAGTACTTAGTGGAAAGTGTAGAGATTTTGGGTAAGAATTAGGGCTTGAGTGGCATTTTGGTAATTAGAGAGGATGACAAGGGGTAGAAGGGTAATAAAGAGTCTTGATGACACTCTTATAATTAACCCTAACTTTGGAAGAATTTGGTCATTTTCACTTTTCATGTGCTGTCTCATTCCAAGCCCTTGATCTCATTCTCCCATCTTTGTTTTAGACCCTTAGATCATAAGGCCTTGTTTGGTTGACACTTAAATGGAATAATACATTATTGTTGGTCTTCCACTTGACAAGACTTTTTCTCAACCATTGGATGGTTTGTTGATTTTCACCTTTTTGGACCCTTGGATGGTGAGAAGGGTGAGTGTAAAATCTCTACACTCATGAGTTTCTCTCATTTGCAAGACATTCTCTCATTCACCAAAAATCTCTTGCTCTCTCATTCTATCCTTGCTTGGTGTGGTCTAGGGTGGTGTTCTTGAGCTATGTTGGGTAAGTTTCTCTCCTACTCTAGGGCTCTGATTCCAAGAACCCTAGCTTTCAAGTTCATGAATCTTTTGTGGTATTATTGATTTTACTCTTCCTTTTATTCATGTTTATGAAAGGTTGAGTTTCTCTTCCAACTATCAAGTGAGTTCCAATTTTGGTAGCTTTTGATTTCCTCTTGTGAAGAAGCTATAGGTGAGTTCATGGTTTCTTGATCTCTTGAATTCATTTTTTTCATGAAACCCTAATTTAGTACTCATTAGGGTTTGATTTGATTCCTGTGGTTGGAGCCAGAAGGACGATTTTTGGTTTTCTTGTGACAACATAGTAAATCTTGTTGTTTATGTGGTATGTTGATAGTTGGAAGCTAACCTATTGAGCCTTTGGAGGAGTAGCTTGAGTTAGACCTCTTTGGGGAATTCTTGAAATAGCTTGCTTGGAGTTGAGGTAGGGTAAAAATGATTTGTGTTTGTCTTTGTATGAGGGTGTGTGCGTCTATGTGTATATATGCGAGTTGGTCTTGATAGCTTAGACTATGAATTAGGGCTTTGAGAACATGATTTGTGATATAAATTATGTTGTGATTTATTGCCTAGCAAATGTAAAATTATAAGCCTTGTGAGAAATTGAATACAATATAATGTTATTTGATAGAAGCATGTATTGTGATGGCATATGGTTATGATAAGAACCTTTATGCATTGTGGGGTACACCATGTAGTGTCAAAAGCATGGGTGTAGGGTTTATATGGATTATGTATTCGAAAGTGTACGTAGTCTTGTGTGGAATAGTCGCAACAACTGGCCAGGAGGTGCCTCCCACCTCGGGAACTAAAAAGCCTAAAAGGTGATATAGGGTTGGTTGCTGCCCCATCGTGGTGGTATGCGCCACTCTCGGATCTTTGGAATAGGGTTGGTTGCTGCCCCATCGTGGTGGTTTGCGCCACTCTCAGCATGGGAGTCGTAAGTAGGGCTCTCGTGCAACCGTCATCCTTGTTGAAAGTGAAGTGTCAAAAGCAATTGTGAATAATCGGTGCGGTACTCTTTCTCGTTTTAAATGAGTAGGGTATGTATTTGTTAACCTATATTGGGCAAGCGTATATTATGGGGTGTGTTGAGTTATATTGTACTTGAACTATCCTACATGTGTGATTATGATATTGATGTTGAAGCATGCTAGAATTGTGGTAAATTATTTTATGAGCATGTTGGGGAAAACTTACTTGTTTGTGTTCGATGGGGGTTCGGAATTGGTGTGAGAGCCATGTGGAACAAGAGGCCGACTTAGGGTTAGTGGCATGAACATTGGTTAGATTAAACCACTCGGATTACCGAGATGGAGGCAATGACACTTCCTCTACTGGGTTAGTGAGCTCACCCCACGCCTTATATATTTTTCTGGTGATGATCCTATTGGGAGAGTTCCGTAGTCTCTATTTGGACGTGTGGCTATATGTCCGCCCTTTTTGTGCATGGGAGGCGGACCATACTTATGTTGTTGAACAGTAGATTGATAAACATGTATCGATATGTTCCTTTTTCCTATGTAAAACAAACTTGTAAAACTACTTTATTTTGATCCGGCTAGCATGTTAGGCGGGGTGTTATTGCCTATGTACATCCCTTGGAGCGCTATGCGCGGGGATTATATTCTTTTGGTGCACTTCGATGCCGGATTGTATACATGTGTATTTTGAACAAATTATAACATGTTTTGACTTAGAGCGCTTCTATGTCAATGTTGAATCCTTTTATTTGGAGTTGTAAATGTGAAATGGGTTATTTGCCATAAATCGTAAGTATTAGGTGTTTGGCCGAAAACGGCATTTTTCTAGGTTTTCAAACCAATCCGTTTCGATTTAAACGAAAAAATTCGTTTTTGCCTACCCCCGTAGTCCGGTAAAATTTCTTGTTTTAGAAATGATCCTAAATTCATTTTTACAAAGATTTTGAATCTTAGAAACCGGCGATATTTAAAACGGAGACCGGGGGCAAGACGGATAACTTTACGAACATTAGATAAGTATTTTCGTTCGAAGTTCATGTTGTGTTAGAATGACTTGGATCATGGATTAAATGTGTATCAATTAAATATAGGTAGAGGAAATACTTTTAGTTGAGAATTCAATCACTTTTTGGGTCATTTTTAAAGCTTCGTATTGAAACAGCCGACTGCCGAAAAGCTAGCAGCCGACTACCAGAAATATGGCCTTGCAGCTTCTTTTCTTATAGCTTCGACTTAGGGAAGTCGACTCTCAACATTGGGAAGCCGACTCTCGTACATGGGCAGTCGACTCTCGGATCTTCAACCTTGTTTCGACCATTTTCAGAAATTCATTTCTCTCACCTCTCACCTTCGATTTAGGTCCCGTTTGTTTCTATGGGATGTCCTATGTCCAAATTATCGGGATAAAATTTTAAATGACCAGTTTAACCCTGGAATGACTATTTTACCCTTGGTGAAAAAGGGGTACCTCAATTTTAGTTTTGGATCGGTGTTGTCTGACACCACTTTCGAAAATTCATATCTCTTTGCTCGTGACTTCAAATTTGGTTCCGTTTGTTCATATTGCTTGTGCTAGGTCCAAAGTTTGTAGTCGTAGGTGGAAATTACTATTTCACCCCTAATTTGACCATTTTACCCTTGGGTAAACATGGTGGGTTGGAATGTTTCGTTCCAGGTACCGAGTGTTTCGGTTTATCTCTTTTCCGATCCCGTGCGATGTTTTTTTTTGTCATCTTTGAGATATTATAGGTCTATTTTACCCGTTTATGGGTATTTGACGACTTAAAAAGGATTTTATTTCATTTCCTTTTTTCCGGATTCACTCCCTTAGCTCTTAGGCTCGGGTTTTGGAGTTCTAGGAAATTAGGGGCGTGACATTTCTCTTTGACGACTTCGAGAATTCTTGTTACCGACTACACGGTTTTGTTTCGATGTTTAACGTTTGGTACTTCGATTGGGCGGCGACACGATTTGGTTTGGTCGAAGTTTAAGGTTTTGATTCGAGTTTTAGTAGGATCGGACTTGTTGTGGTTCCGATGACTGGGTTTTAAGGCCAGGGTTATTTTTATCGGATTATTTCATTTATTTGGCTTTCCAAGGGCTTAAGGGTTCACGAATTATTATTTGGAGGCTCCCGGTATTTTTCAGGATTTATCGTGTATATATTTGTATTTAATTGTAATTATATATATATTGTTTTGGGGGATATTTTATACTTTTGAATGATAAGAGGGTCAGTTTCGCAATATAGAGATATATGTCGGATGGGCTTGGTAGAAATAGGTTGCACAAAATTCAATTGAAAATTGAATTAATATATATATATATATATGTGTGTGTGTGTGTGTATACCTGAAAGAGACGACCACTGTTGTTTTCCTCTCATTCTCTCCGCGTGGCATTTGTTTCATCTTCTTCTTCCTTCTCCTTCAAGCAGTGGCGACCTAGCAGGGAGTGGTGGTCGCCGGACATGGCGATAGTGGTGGTGTGGCTGGTGGTCGGGTGGGAACTAGAGGTTGTGTGAGAGAGAGAGCTGAGGATCGCGCTCAGAGGCGCGACCTGGTGGGTTGGATGTTCGTCGGCTATAGTAGTGACGGTTGGCGGCGGCTGGTGGGGCGTCGGCGAGGGTAGGAGGTGTTGGCGCATGGGTGGAGTCGCGGTGGAGCAGCCGGAGTTTGTGCAGTGGCAACGTGCGATAGGGACTGTTCTGGCCTGATTTTACGACACAGATTAAGCTGACTTCCCGATGTCAGTTCGGGATGAAATTTTGAGGAAAACTTCGTATCGATGCTAGGTACGACGAACTAAAATTTTGTATTTTTTCGTTGAGCGATTTTTCTGGAAAATTTGATTTATAGGAACGTATCTTCGTTTGGGTTATTTTAGATTTGCCCAAATTTATTAATCTATTGCTAATAGGTTTCAGATATATTGATTAGGTCGTCGAGGCAGACGTTTTGATATATTCAAAATTTTATTTGGACGAGTTTGATAGGCGGGCTCCATATTCGGGCGTTGACACTATTCACGGTTGGCGGTTTCGGGGCTATTTTACGTGTAAATTAAGATGGGAAATTTTATTCTCACTTTCATATCATTGACTTGGTTTGGGTGTGAAAACCCATATTTATTTTAATTTAGATATATTAAATTATGAATTAAAAATATTTAAAATTAGGTTAGAATCGAAGCAGGAGCTAGAAATTAATTTGAGAAATTAATTAAATTATTTTCCTGCAAAATTAAATTAATACCTATTTGAATTGAATGAGAATAGGTGGTCTAGTAACCCATTTACATTTAAAATGGGTTAAAGTTTTTTATAAAAGTTCGACGTGACCTAGGACGCGATATTAGTTCCGCTTATGATATGTGGATTAATGTTTTAAGTGAATTAAAAAACATGTTTAAAGAAATGAAATTGCCTCCTTGTGATTTAAATGGTTTAATTGGAATAAAATTAATATTCTCGTGATTTATTGATTTAGTGATGTAAAAGCATGTTATAGAATATTGTTCATAAATGGGATGCATTGCATATTTATGTTGAGACATGGTTTTTATTGAAGCCCTGTATGCATATTGAGTACACCGTGTCGTGTGAGTACATGGGTGTTGGTCTATACAAGTTGTGTAACCATGTGTGAGTTGACTTGTGTCGGATCTTCGCAAACAACTGGCCAGTGGGTGCTTCTCGTTTCCCGCAGAACTTATCTTCTAAAAAATTGAGAAATTAGGGAGGACAAGGTCCAAAATTTGTTTTCACGAACCGTGTTTCGTGTGTCGATATTCCTTGTTAAGTATGTTTATCTCTCAAGTGAATGATCATTGCGGCCTCTACCTTACTTCGTGAGCCTGTATCCTCAGAGTAAATCGTATCCGTTGACCCTTAGAGATAGGGTGTGTGGTCATGTGTGTACCACGGGTGATGCTGCATTCATGTGATTCTATTTGACATGTAGATCATGATATTATTACCTGTGGATTTTAGAGCATGTTGATTATGAATATTGCAAAATAAATTCATAATTTTATAAAATGCTCAACTGAAAAGTGAATAATGTGAAAAACATGAATTAAATGCAGTAATTGAAAAAGTATAATAAGTTATATTCTTATACTTGTGATTATATACTTTTGTGCCCTTGGAGGGTTTAGTATATTGGTGTAGTGACCTCTTGGGATAGTTGAGGTTAGTGATGGACTATAGAGTCGATTTTATGTTAAGGCCTTAGAGAAGGCAAATAATAGTTTTGTGATCGTGGTTAGTTGTGTGACCTCTTTAGAGATTTGAGGTCAGAGAGTGATTCTAGTATCAATTATGATTTGAGGCCTTAGAGAAGGCGGGTGATGAGAATGTGAACTTAGTGGGTGTTGTTGTATAGGCCTTTAGGTGCTTTTCAACGTTTGAGGAAAGGGGTTATTAACCGTATTTTGAGATTTTGATTGGGTTAAAAGAGGTTCTGATTGAACTTATCTGGTGGTGTGGTAATAGTATCTTGATTTCGTTAGAAATCTAGAGAGTTGTATCAAATGTGAATTTGAGGTTAGAATGACTTGGAATAGATATTGATTTAAGCTAGTGAGTTTTGTGGTATCGACCATTAGTCATTCCTTGAGCCGTCGGTTACGGTGTGGTGTCGAACCTCTTCCTTGTGTTGTCATTTGATTTTGTGGGGTTGGAAACGGATAGTGGTGTTCCGTGAACCCAATGTGATACCCTTCCTTCTTTGTCCTCTTGGACATTATAGGATTCCGTGGAGGTGTATTCACTCTTATTTGGCTGTCTTCCGGAAACGAAATATTTCAAGTCTTGAAATAAACTCTTTGTATTTAAAAGGAAAAACCTGTTTTTGCCTATCCCCTTAGCCACGAAATTTTTTAGCATTTTATGAAATGATCTTAGGATCTTCTTTAAAAATATTTTTAACTTCTAAAAGTCGGTGATGGCGACTGACGGAGACCAGGGGCAAGACAGTCATTTTTACTGTGTGGTTTCTTAAAGGAAAACTATTTTATTACTTTTCTCGAGATTCTGAGATTTCGAGACTTCTTTCTCAAGATCTCGACCTGTAGAGTTTTGAAAGGTGTTTTTCTGTTCACCTTTGCTTTCGATCATTTTGAAATCTCGGGTTTGAGGCTTGTTATTGTTCAGTGCACACATATAGTGTTGCCTTTCCCTTCTTCTAGGTTATTTGATGTCACCACCTAGGTGATTGGAATTTTTCATATGTTAGGGGTATGGATGTCGAATGGATTGGTTCAAGTTTTAAAATATTTTTCTTAAAAACTATTGAATCCCTGAGATTCGTCTTTTTATAACTTTCACTCTCGGCCATTCCCTTTTGGTTTCCTTGTTTGGGTGTTTTCCCTAAACACTTGTGGTGTTCTTAACCTTGACATTGTTGTCTCGGTTATCTGTTGGTTTAGATGTAACACCCCGTGTTATTTTCCTTTTTCCTGAAATTATTTATGATATAATTTCAGTTATGACGTCACTTGTTCATGACGTTCATGTTATCCTTGGTATTTCATGTGTAAATCTTTCACGTTTACGTTTCAGACTTTTGCGGGACTACGTTACGCGAATTCTTGTTACCTACTACGCGGTTTCGTTTTGACATTTTGCGTTAGTCCTTCGACTGGATGACGACACATTTTATTGGATCGGGCTTGTTAAGTGTTTCGACGTTTGGGTTTCTACCCCAGTATATTTATTTCGGACTATTTTAATTAATTGGTGTCCCGTGGAATTACCAGTTCGCGTGATCTCACTTGGGAGTTGGTCCGTTATAATTTTGGATTTATGATGCCTATATAGATTATTGCAAATAATTATATAGAGGTGGGGTTGTTTTGTAATTTTCGATGATTGGAGGGTCCCTTTTGTAATATTGATATATATATGTATACACATATACATAGATCTGACCTAACTCCTCTATTCTCCTTCCTCTTCACGCGGCAACCTCACGTTACATTTCTTCTCCTTCTTCTTCCCCATGAGCGGCGACCACTTCCATCCTAACCATCATTTTGCCGCCGGCGAGAGAGAGAGTCGATCTAAGAGAGAGTGCAGGGTTCGCTGCTGGAAGCGCGACCTGGAGGAGCTACGGTTGGAGCAACGGTGAGTAGCGGCGAGGGCCGTAGCTGGTGGGTTTGGTTCACGCAGCTAGGCTGTGCAGTTCGCGCGACAGAGGAGGTTCAGCCAGAACTTCGGCCGACGATTTGGATGGCTTCCCGTTGTCGGTTTGGACCGATTTTGGTGAGTAGCTTCGTCTATACTTAGTATTCATCATACTTAAATTTCGTAATTTTTTGTTGAGCGGTTTGTCGGGAAATCACGTTTATAGGTTATGATTTTCGTTTGGGTTATTTTAGATTTACCCAAATTGATTAACCTATTGCTAATGGGATTCGTATATATATAATCGGTTGTCGAGGCGAATGTTTTGGTATATTCAAAATATTATTCGGGTAACTTTGGTCGGCGGGCTCCATATTCGGGCACAGGTACTATTCACGATGGGCCATTTCGGGTTGTTCTGTAAGCGTATATTTAGGTAGGAAATTAATTCTCACTTCCATATCATTGACGTGGTTTGGGTGTGAAAACCCTTAATTATTTTAATATAGATACATTAAACCGTGAATTTAAATATCTATATTTGAGTTAGAATCGAGGCAGGACGGAGGAATTAATTTGAGAATTTAATCTATTTATTTTCCCGCTAAATTAAATAAATTCCTAATTGAATTGAGGATAATAGGTGGCCTACTAAACCCCTTGCGAATTAAAATGGGTTAGTAAACTTTTGTAAAAGTTAAATGTAAACTTAGACGTTATGCTAGGTTCCCCTTACGAAACGTGGTTTATTTTCTTTAATTGTATTAAAAGCATGTTAAGAGAAATTGAAATATTTCCTTAGAAAATTAAATAAAATATGTTGTTTAAAACATGAACTTATTTTCTCACGATTTAAATGCCATTATTATATTTTAAAAGCATGTTAAAGAGATTTTGAGATTTATGTTGGTAGTTTCATGTGGATATTTTTATAAATCTGATACATTACATATTTATGTTGATGCATGATTTTTATTGCGTACACCGTGTATTGTGATTACATGGGTGTTGGTGCATGTAGTGCGTGGTTTCATCTTTTGTAGAGAAAAATTCAATTGGTGCGGGTAGACTTGTGTTTGTATCGTCGAAACAACTGGCAAAGGGGTGCTTCTTGCTCCCACGGAACTAATCTTCCGAGAAACGCAGACGATAGGGGGAGGACATATCATCCAAAGCCTATGTGCACAACCGTGTCGTGGTGGACGTATTCCTAGTTAAAAGTGTGAAGTGTCAAAAGCACTTGGGAAGAACGGTTAGATGAGTCTACCTTCCTTATTGAGCCTGCAGCCTTAGGGGAATGGTGGAGAAGGATCCGTCACCCTTTGGGAGGGTGTGTTTTTGTGTGTGTATCATGGGTGGTGTGGAGCCACCTTGCGTTGCATATCATTATGTGATTTCATTGATATGTATATATATGATGTTGGAGCATGTTAATTATGAATATTACGAATTTAATTCATATTTTATTAAATGCTTAACTGAAAATGAATAATTTGAAAACATGACTTTAAATGCGGTAATTATTAAAGTATAAATGAAACGTATATCTTTATACTTGTGGTTGTATACTTTAGTGCCCTTGGGGAAGGTTAAGTGTATTGGCATAGTGATCTATGTAATTAGTTAAGGTTAGAGATGGACTGTAGAGTTGATTTTTGAATTGATGCCTTAGAGGAGGTGGTTAATAATTTTTATGATTGTGGTTAGTTGTGTGATCTCTTTTGAGATTTGAGGTCAGGGATTGATTTTTGTATCAATTGAGAATTGAGGCCTTAGAGAAGGCGAGTGATGAGATGTTGAACTTAGTGGATGTTGTAGTATAGATCTTTAGGTGTCTTTCACCTTTTGAGGAATGGATTATCAACTGTATTGGAGATTTTGATTGGGTTAGAAAAGATTATGGTTGAGGTGATTTTATTAAGTACTTGGGGTACTGTAGTGTTGTTTCTTATGCTTAGTTCATTCTCCTAAGCATTCCTTGTACGGTGTTTTGTACACTAGTACGTGATCGTTGACTTCTATGTTACTCCCTGAGCCGTCGGTTACGGCATGGTGCCGAACCTCTTCCTTGTGTTGTCATTT
The DNA here is from genome assembly GCA_963922005.1 of Cornus suecica. Lineage (NCBI taxonomy): Eukaryota > Viridiplantae > Streptophyta > Magnoliopsida > Cornales > Cornaceae > Cornus > Cornus suecica. The sequence continues at coordinate 41,109,402 of OY998239.1, forward strand.
GATTTCGTGGGGTTGGAAACGGATAGTTGTGTTCCGTGAATCCAGTGTAGTACTCTTCCTTCCTTGTCCTCTTGGACATTATAGGAATCCGTAGAGTTGTGTTCACTCTTATTTGGCTGTCTTTCGGAAACGGATTTTTCTAAGTCTTGAATTAAACTCTTGTATTTAAAAGGAAAAATCCGTTTTCACCTACCCCCGTAGCAACTAAAAGTTTTAGCACTTTATAAAATGATCTTAGAATCTTCTTTAAAAAGATTTTTAACTTCTGAAAGCCGGTGATGACGACTGACGGATACCGGGGCCAAGACGGTCATCATTTTTACTATGTGGTTTCTTAAAGGAAAACTATTTTATTACCTTTTTGGGATTATGAGATTTCGAGACTTCTTTCTCAAGATCTCTCTCTGTAGTGTGTTGAAAGGTGTTTTCTTGTTCACATTTGCTTCGATCATTTTAAGTCTCGGGTTTGAGGCTTGTTATTGTTCAGGGCACACATATAGTGTTGCCTTTCACTTCTTCTCGGTTGTTGATGTCACCACCTAGGTGATCTGAGTGTTTCTTACGTTAAGGGCATAGATGTCAAATGGACTGGTTCGAGTTTTAAAAACATTTTTCTTAAAAACTATTGAATCTCTGGGATTCATCTTTTTATAACTTCCACTCTCGGCCATTCGCTTTGGTTTCCTTGTTCGGGTGTTTTCACTAAACACTTGGGGTGTTCTTAACCTTGACGTTGTTGTCTCGGTTATCTGTTGGTTTAGTATTGAGACTTGTTTTCCCTTGCTTTGGTTTCCTTGTTCGGGTGTTTTCACTAAACACTTGTGGTGTTCTTAACCTTGACGTAGTTGTCTCGGTTATCTATTGGTTTAGCATTGGGACTTATTTTCCTTTGCTTTGGTTCCTTGACTCTTATGTGGTTGTCATGAGTGTGGTGTTCAGGTACTCTTCGAGATTCGACCGTTTAGTGTTCCTTATCCATAGTAAGAGCGTTAATTATGAGGTCGATGTGATGATGTGATTTATGGTACTGATGATGAGATATGATTGTGGTGATCCAGTCCTTGAGAGGTAGATTTTTTCTAGGAATGGAATGAGGTTTATTATATATATATATATATATATAGATGACGATTGTGTTAGTACGCAAGAATGTGAGTGTTTTTCCTCCTGTGTTCTCGGGGAGTGAGTTATGAGTATTCGTTGGTACTAGTGGTGGATTTTGATCCTTGTGGATATTAGAGGTGAGTGTGTTTTCCCTCTGTTGGATTTTCTGGTTAGCATCGTGAGCACTTGATGACTTGTTAGATTGGACCTTAGCGTCGTGTACCTAGTGTACGTTGTGAGAGTGGTGTAGACTACCAGTGTTGGTACTTGGAGTATGAGTCTTAGTCGTACCTTATAGACTCATGTTGTGTATTTATATATATATATATGTATATCTATATCCCCTATATACTTATGTACGGTAGTATATGAGTACGTGCCTTGGGGCTTTCGTGGCTGGGTTATGTTTTGGGCTATATATCTTGCTAGATAGTTTAGCTTTTCCTAAACTGCCAGAGGATGTGGTAGTTAGAGTATCTTTTCCCACTGAGCTTATTTGCTCACAGGGGTATTTCATTTGCCCCCTGGTATTCCCACGCCAGGTTGCAGGAAATGTTGCGGCAACGGACATCATGCGGTGTAACGATAGTTCTCTTTTGTTTTCCTTGTTACAAGTCTTGGAGTTGTGCAGGGTGATGTAGTTACAGTTACAACATGACTGGTTTGGGGGCGATAATTATCTTCTGTCAGCTTCCTTACCCATTTTTTGTGGGATTGTCTTATATTTCTTTTGGGAGCCAGTCTGTTGGCATATCCCTATTGATGTATCTTTATTTCCTGTATTTATTATCTCAGAATGTTATTGTATCTATTCTGCACTACCATATGCTGCGCTGTATTCTTATTCGAGTGTGGCTCTGTTGATTATAGAGGGTTGTGTAGGGGTTTTGGATTCTTTCCACTACCTCGGCCCTAGTAGGATTGATGAATGTTGGGCCTGTGAGCCATTGATATTATCGAATTGTTATTGGAAGGTTATTCTGTTGTGGTTAGGTGTCCGGATGTTCCATTTAAAAACGGAACTCTGCCAGATTTTTGTTAGATTCCGCTGTTTTGTTATATCATTTTTCCCCTGATATCAGTCAGAGGATGTGATAGTTAGGATATCGTTTTTTCCACTGAGCTTATTTGTTCACAGGGGTATTTCATCCCCCTTAGTATTCCCATACTAGGTTGCATGAAATGTTATGACTACGGGCAGCATGCGGTGCAATGGTAGTTTTCTTTTGTTTTCATTATTATAGGTTTTGGAGTTGCGCAGGGGGATGCGGTTACGGTTGCAACGTGACTTGTTTGGGGACGATAGTTATCTTATGTTAGTTTATTTACCCATGTTTTGTGGGATTTTCGTATATTTCTCTTGGGAGCCTGTCTATTGGCATATCCTTATTGGTGTATATTTTATTTTCCTGTATTTATTAATTCAGGATGTCATTGTATCTATTCGGCACGACCATGTGCATTTCTGTTTTCTTATTCGAGTATTTGTGGCTCTGTTGATTATAAAGGGTTGTGTAGGGGTTTTGGTTTCTTTCCACTACCTCGGCCCTAGTAGGATTGATGAATGTTGGGCCTGTGAGCCATTGATATTATCGAATTCTTATTGAAAGGTTATTCTGTTGTGGTTAGGTGTCCAGATGTTCCATTTACAAACGGAACTCTGCCAGATTTTTGTTAGATTCCGCTGTTTTGTTCTATCATTCTATTGGGTATGAAATATACCATTTTTATAATTATTCCATACGTTTTCACAGTTAATGATATCTTAGTTAGTCGTTCGTATTAAGGATCACATTCTGGGTTCCTTGGATGTCCCGGTTCAGGAGTCTTAGGAATTTAGGGGCGTGTCTGTTGGTATCAGAGGATACTATTGAGTTTCTAGTATTTTTTTATGCATGGAGTATATTTTTCATTGTTATTTCATGTATTTCCTTGTTATTGTTGAATCTAGTGATTGCTTGACTTATGTCACCTTTTGGAAATTCGCTGATTCTCCGGATTAGGGTTTCAGGAATTTTAGGCGCATGATAGCATGGTATCAGAGCATTTTTACCCTTTTCTAGGTGTTTGATGACTGAAGGTCATTGGTTCTCATCCTTTTTACTTCCGCATTCACTCCCTTAGCTCTCAGGCTCGGGTTTCGGAGTCCTAGGAAATTTGGGGTGTGACATTAGCATTGGTAAGTCTTTTCCTTTGCTTTGTTTTGGTGACCCTTAGGTGGTCATTCATGAGAGTAGTGTTCGTGTGCTCTCCGTGATTTGATCGGGTGGTTTTCTTCGCCTATAGCGAGAACGTTTAGTGATTTGATTGACCCTATTGATCATAACATTATGAGGTCGATGTGGTGATGTGATTTATGGTATTGATGAAGAGATATGATTGAGGTGATACAGTCTTTGAGAGTGAGGTTTCCTCTAGGAATGGGATGATGTTTCATATATATATGTATATTTATATAGATGACGATTGTATTAGTACACAAGGACGTGAGTGTTTTTCCTCCCGTGTTCTCGAGGAGTGGGATTTGAGCTTTCCTTGGTACTAGTTGTGGATTTTGATTCCTGTGGATAATAGAGGTGAGTATGGTTTCCCTCTGTTTGGATCTTCTGATTAGCATCGTGAGCGTTTGATGATTTGTTAGATTGGACCTGAGTGTCGTTTACCTAGTGTACGTTGGTGAGAGTAATCTAGACTACTGGTGTTAGTACTTGGAGTACGAGTCTTAGTCGTACCTTATAGACTCATGTTCTGTACTTATATATATTTATATATAAATTCATGATATATATACTTATTTACGATAGTATATAGCTACGTGCCTTGTGGTTGCATAGCTGGGATTTGTTGGGCTATGTATCTTGCTAGATAGTTTAGCATTACGTAAACAGTCAGAGGATGTGATAGTTAGGATATCATTTTTTCCACTGAACTTATTTGTTCACAGGGGTATTTCATCCCCCTTAGTATTCCCATGCTAGGTTGCAGGAAATGTTATGACTACGGGCAGTATGCGGTGCAATGGTAGTTTTCTTTTGTTTTCATTATTATAGGTTTTGGAGTTGCGCAGGGGGATGCGGTTACGGTTGCAACGTGACTTGTTTGGGGACGATAGTTATCTTATGTTAGTTTATTTACCCATGTTTTGTGGGATTGTCGTATATTTTTCTTGGGAGCCTGTCTATTGGCATATCCTTATTGGTGTATATTTTATTTTCCTGTATTTATTAATTCAGGATGTCATTGTATCTATTCGGCACGACCATGTGCATTTCTGTTTTCTTATTCGAGTATTTGTTGCTCTGTTGATTATAAAGGGTTGTGTAGGGGTTTTGGTTTCTTTCCACTACCTCGGCCCTAGTAGGATTGATGAATGTTGGGCCTGTGAGCCATTGATATTATCGAATTGTTATTGGAAGGTTATTCTGTTGTGGTTAGGTGTCCGGATGATCCATTTACAAACGGAACTCTGCCAGATTTTTGTTAGATTCCGCTGTTTTGTTCTATCATTCTATTGGGTATGAAATATACCATTTTTATAATTATTCCATACGTTTTCACAGTTAATGATATCTTAGTTAGTCGTTCGTATTAAGGATCACATCCTGGGTTCCTTGGATGTCCCGGTTCCGGAGTCTTAGGAATTTAGGGGCGTGTCTGTTGGTATCAGAGGATACTATTGAGTTTCTAGTATTTGTTTATGCATGGAGTATATTTTTCATTGTTATTTCATGTATTTCCTTGTTATTGTTGACTCTAGTGATTGCTTGACTTATGTCACCTTTTGGAAATTCGCTGATTCTCCGGATTAGGGTTTCAGGAATTTTAGGGGCGTGATAGCATGGTATCAGAGCATTTTTACCCTTTTCTAGGTGTTTGATGACTGAAGGTCATTGGTTCTCATCCTTTTTACTTCCGTATTCACTCCCTTAGCTCTCAGGCTCGGGTTTCGGAGTCCTAGGAAATTTGGGGTGTGACATTAGCATTGGTAAGTCTTTTCCTTTGCTTTTTTTTGGTGACCCTTAGGTGGTCATTCATGAGAGTAGTGTTCGTGTGCTCTCCGTGATTTGATCGGGTGGTTTTGTTCGCCTATAGCGAGAACGTTTAGTGATTTGATTGACCCTATTGATCATAACATTATGAGGTCGATGTGGTGATGTGATTTATGGTATTGATGAAGAGATATGATTGAGGTGATACAGTCCTTAAGAGTGAGGTTTCCTCTAGGAATGGGATGATGTTTCATATATATGTATATTTATATAGATGACGATTGTGTTAGTACACAAGGACGTGAGTGTTTTTCCTCCCGTGTTCTCGAGGAGTGGGATTTGAGCCTTCCTTGGTACTAGTTGTGGATTTTGATTCCTGTGGATATTAGAGGTGAGTATGTTTTCCCTCTGTTTGGATCTTCTGATTAGCATCGTGAGCGCTTGATGATTTGTTAGATTGGACCTGAGTCTCGTGTACCTAGTGTACGTTGGTGAGAGTAATCTAGACTACTGGTGTTGGTATTTGGAGTACGAGTCTTAGTCGTACCTTATAGACTCATGTTCTGTACTTATATATATTTATATATAAATTCATGATATATATACTTATTTACGGTAGTATATAGCTACGTGCCTTGTGGTTGAATAGCTGGGATTTGTTGGGCTATGTATCTTGCTAGATAGTTTAGCATTACCTAAACAGTCAGAGGATGTGATAGTTAGGATATCATTTTTTCCACTGAGCTTATTTGTTCACAGGGGTATTTCATCCCCCTTAGTATTCCCATGCTAGGTTGCAGGAAATGTTATGACTACGGGCAGCATGCAGTGCAATGGTAGTTTTCTTTTGTTTTCATTATTATAGGTTTTGGAGTTGTGCAGGGGGATGCGGTTACGGTTGCAACGTAACTTGTTTGGTGACGATAGTTATCTTATGTTAGTTAATTTACCCATGTTTTGTGGGATTGTCGTATATTTCTCTTGGGAGCCTGTCTATTGGCATATCCTTATTGGTGTATATTTTATTTTCCTGTATTTATTAATTCAGGATGTCATTGTATCTATTCGGTACGACCATGTGCATTTCTGTTTTCTTATTCGAGTATTTGTGGCTCTGTTGATTATAAAGGTTTGTGTAGGGGTTTTGGTTTCTTTCCACTACCTCGGCTCTAGTTGGATTGATGAATGTTGGGCCTGTGAGCCATTGATATTATCGAATTGTTATTGGAAGGTTATTCTGTTGTGGTTAGGTGTCCGGATGATCCATTTACAAACAGAACTCTGCCAGATTTTCGTTAGATTCCGCTGTTTTGTTCTATCATTCTATTAGGTATGAAATATACCATTTTTATAATTATTCCATACGTTTTCACAGTTAATGATATCTTAGTTAGTCGTTCGTATTAAGGATCACATCCTGGGTTCCTTGGATGTCCCGGTTCAGGAGTCTTAGGAATTTAGGGGCGTGTCTGTTGGTATCAGAGGATACTATTGAGTTTCTAGTATTTGTTTATGCATGGAGTATATTTTTCATTGTTATTTCATGTATTTCCTTGTTATTGTTGACTCTAGTGATTGCTTGACTTATGTCACCTTCTGGAAATTCGCTGATTCTCCGGATTAGGGTTTCAGGAATTTTAGGCGCGTGATAGCATGGTATTAGAGCATTTTTACCCTTTTCTAGGTGTTTGATGACTGAAGGTCATTGGTTCTCATCTTTTTTACTTCCGCATTCACTCCCTTAGCTCTTTGGCTAGGGTTTCGGACTCCTAGGAAATTTGGGGTGTGACATTAGCATTGGTAAGTCTTTTCCTTTGCTTTGTTTTGGTGACCCTTAGGTGGTCATTCATGAGAGTAGTGTTCGTGTGCTCTCCGTGATTTGATCGGGTGGTTTTCTTCGCCTATAGCGAGAACGTTTAGTGATTTGATTGACCCTATTGATCATAGCATTATGAGGTCGATGTGGTGATGTGATTTATGGTATTGATGAAGCGATATGATTGAGCTGATACAGTCCTTAAGAGTGAGGTTTCCTCTAGGAATGGGATGATGTTTCATATATATGTATATTTATATAGATGACGATTGTGTTAGTAAACAAGGACGTGAGTGTTTTTCCTCCCGTGTTCTCGAGGAGTGGGATTTGAGCCTTCCTTGGTACTAGTTGTGGATTTTGATTCCTGTGGATATTAGAGGTGAGTATGTTTTCCCTCTGTTTTTCCACTGAGCTTATTTGTTCACAGGGGTATTTCAGCCCCCTTAGTATTCCCATACTAGGTTGCAGGAAATGTTATGACTACGGGCAGCATGCGGTACAATGGTAGTTTTCTTTTGTTTTCATTATTATAGGTTTTGGAGTTGCGCAGGGGGATGCGGTTACGGTTGCAACGTGACTTGTTTGGGGACGATAGTTATCTTATGTTAGTTTATTTACCCATGTTTTGTGGGATTGTCGTATATTTCTCTTGGGAGCCTGTCTATTGGCATATCCTTATTGGTGTATATTTTATTTTCCTGTATTTATTAATTCAGGATGTCATTGTATCTATTCGGCACGACCATGTGCATTTCTGTTTTCTTATTCGAGTATTTGTGGCTCTGTTGATTATAAAGGGTTGTGTAGGGGTTTTGGTTTCTTTCCACTACCTCGGCCCTAGTAGGATTGATGAATGTTGGGCCTGTGAGACATTGATATTATTGAATTGTTATTGGCAGGTTATTCTGTTGTGGTTATGTCCGGTTGTTCCATTTACAAACAGAACTCTACCGGATTTTTGTTAAATTCCGCTATGTAATTCTGTCATTCATTTGGGTTTGGAATATACCACTTTTATCATTATTCCATACGTTTTCAGGGTTAATGATATCTCAGTTGGCGCTCATTGTAAGTATCACATCCTGGATTCCTTAGATGTCCCGATTCAGGAGTCGTAGGAATTTAGAGGCGTGTCAGTTTGGTATCAGAGGATACTATTGAGTTTCTATTATTCGATTAGGCATGGAGTTTATTTTCCATCATTATTCCATGTATTTTCATGTTACTTTTGACTCTAGTGGTCGCTTGACTGACGTAACCCTTTGGAAATTCTCTAATTCTCCGGATTAGGGTTTCGGGAATTTTTGGGGGGTGACGAAGACTACAACATTTCACGTTAGCAAGGAGGAGAGGTTAGCAACTGATGTGTTAGAGCTAAACCTTTCAGCAGTAGTGTTAGAATCAACCTTGTGAGCAACAAAAGAGAATGGTTAGTGGACATAAGAGCTACTTGATCGGCTTAGTAGGTCGGCTAAAAATATGCTTAAAAATAGAACCTAATGCGACATCATTTTGCATATCGCAAACGTATGAGTTAGTTCGTAGTATAATATAGCTTGGGACAGGGTTTATCGATCTCACATGGACTGGCATTGTTCTACCCCTAATATACTAGTATAATCGAATTACGAATGGAATTTGGTTGATTTGTTGAATATATCTACTTTTATGAAAAAAATTAACTAAGTATAACATAAATTAAATATGGAGAAATTCAATAGAAATGAAGCCTAGGGTATGTATAGCGTCACCTCTAGCCTTATAATATAGTCATTTTATTCATAACTTTGTAATAGGGAGACACATCTCTCGTGAGTCAGAGTAGTATTGTTACAAGCGAGTACCAAGTCCCCAAAAGAATACACTTAATCTAACTCAGCCACAGACCGTCTTCAGAGTAAATCTAATTAGTACATGCAATTACACTATACTACTCCTACGTGCATTAAATTAAAACATGCTTATTTCATATTCCCTTAGCATGGTCTGTCCAAGTCAAGATTTCATGTTTTAAGCACTATCATGTAGAAAACTACCCTCTTAACCTTCGAAGCTCTAGCTCGTAGTGGTTAAGTGTAGTTGTGTAAAATCAAGCATTTAATCAATCTAAGACAAGAAATAGAAGGAATGCAAGACTTTATATAAAATTCTAGTGTGTTCTCTCATCCACATGATCATCACAACTGTGGTCTTTTGTTTCACCTTTTTACATAGAGATGAATAAAAATACAACTATCTTACATGGCTAGGGTTTCTAGTACCTGGTTAGCCGTCCATGGATGTTGATGCTCGCATCGATGATGTTGACCTTGATTCCATGGTGAGCTTGATATTCTCGTATATTGACTCTTCCTCTTATTCTCTCTGTATTGCTCTCTCTAAATTTTATTTACGTCATATTTTATTGCCGAGAAGAGTCCCCAAAACTGATGTTGAACTCCTATATATATAGATGCCTTATAACCCACTTCTCAATTGATTAATGTTGAATCTTTTTGTCGACGTATTTTTCCTCTAACCCTGAAGTTAAAACATATCAAAAACTACCTAACTATACTTCACATATATAATGAGAAGAGTTGGTGTGCATGCAAGGTCGATCTGGCCCCACATAAAATATCTAATTTGTCCTGGGATCTATCCTAGGGTAAGTTTCGTAAATTCCCGTACGTGAGTCTGGGATCAATACCACGAATATGGATCGATCCAGAATAGTTTCGCCAATTCTAGTACATGAGACTAGGATCAATCCCATATTCTAGGGATCTATCCCAGAGTAACTCTCGCCAATTCAAGCGCCTGAAGGTAGGATTGATCCCAAAAACGTGGGATCGATCCTAAAACAACAAATCTTTTATTTTTGTTTGAAATTCGATCCATGCGTCTTGGTTGCTTCCGCTTGCCTCCAATGCACTTGTTTTGTCTTTTTAACTTCCTTTTAGTCTATTTTTCCACCTCATTTTATCTCGGCATTGGTTCTTGAATGGTTATGAGTTAGTACTTTAGTTAATTCACCAGATTTAGCTCACTTTACACGTACCGAACCTGAAACATGCTTAAACATACAAATCGCATAAAAATACCAAGGTAGTAAGATATATAAACTAACAATAACGAATTAATCGCCTAGAATGTGTAACATTAGGCTCCTAACATTACTTGTCATATCTGCTCAAAAAAAGGGATGTTCACGACATATGAAGAAATAAAAAATGGTGAACAACAGTACATGTAAAACTCCAATACTGTCAAGGTTGAAGGACAAGGTAAGATAAAGTTGCTTATGACCTTAGGAAAAGAACTCACTCTGAATACTGTACTGCATGTCCCAGACATTAGAAAAAACTTGATTGCTAGTTCTCTCTTGAGCGAGAATGAGTTCAAGCTAGTCTTTGTTTCTGATAAGTTTGTACTTACTAAGAATGGAGTGTATGTGGGAAAAGGGTATTTAAGTGATGGATTGTTCAGATTCAGTGTAATGACTATTATACCCAAAGTTAAAAATAACACAGTTAATTCTGCTTACATGATCGAGTCATCTAAAGTATGACATGGTAGGTTTAGACATGTTAATTATGATACTATTCGTAGATTAATTAACATTGATTCTATACCTAAAATTAAGTTTGATATAAATGAAAAAAGTCAAACTTGTGTTGAACCAAAATTAACTATAACTTCATTTCAGTCTATTGAGAGAACCACTGAACCTTTAGCTTTAACTCATAATGATATTTGTGACATTAAAGCCGTGCCAACCAAAGGTGGGAAAAGATATTTCATTACGTTTATTGATAATTGTACAAGATACTGTTATGTATACTTGTTAAGGAGCAAAGATGAAGCCTTGAAAATGTTTAAACAATACAAAAATGAGGTTGAGAATCAACTTGGCAAAAAGATTATGGTTTTAAGAAGTGATAGAGGTGGTGAATATGAAGCACCATTTACTGAAATTTGTTCAGAACATGGTATTATTCACCAAACTACCGCTCCTTATTCACCTCAACAAAATGGTGTATCTGAATGGAAAAACCGTACACTAAAGGAAATGAAGAATTCCATGTTGATAAGTTCTGGATTAACCCATAATATGTGGGCGGAAGCTGTGCTTTCTGCGAACTACATTCTCAATAAGTTACTTCAAAAGAAAAGTAATGTGACACCTTATGAATTATGGAAAGGTCGAAAACCTTCCTATAAATTCTTAAAAGTGTGGGGGTGTCTAGCAAAGGTTAAGGTTCCTACACAAAAGAAAGTAAAGATTGGACCCAAAATCGTATATGGTATTTTCACAACCTATGCACATAACAGTAGTGCATTTCGATTTCTTGTGCATAAATCAGACATTTCTGATATTCATTTCAATAGGATTATTGAATCAAGGAATGCTTATTTCTTTGAGGATATATTTCCTTGTAAAGAAATAAAAGAGAAAAATCATCTTAAAAGAAAGTTTGATATTGCCAATAGCAATATACAAGAGGATGGTCACCAAGAGGTTATAGCCAATGAGAATCGGGATGAACTTAGATGTAGCAAGGGAGCTAGAATGTCTACTATGTTTGGTCCTGAGTTTCTAACTTATATAGTGGAGAATGAACCACAAAGCTTTATGGAAACAATGTCTTCTCCATAAGCTCCTTCTTGGAAAGAGATTATAAATAGTGAAATTGAATCCATTACGGAAAACCACACTTGGGAGCTAGTGGATTTTCCTCCTAGATCTAAACTTTTCGGGTATAAGTGGATTTTTAAGAGGAAGATGAAGGTTGATGGTTCAATTGATAAATATAAAGTCAGGCTTTTTTCTAAGGGATTTAAGCAAAAGGATGGCTTAGATTATTTGAATACTTATTCACCAGTGAGTAGAATAACATCTATTCAATTGTTACTAGTTATTGCAGCATTGAAAAATTTAAAAATACATCAAATGGATGTTAAAACAACTTTCTTGAATGGTGAATTAGAAGAATAAATTTATATGGAACAACTTGAGGGTTTTGTAGTTCCAGGCCAAGAAAAGAAAGTGTGCAAACTGGTAAAATCTTTATATGGATTAAAACAAGCACCTAAACAATGGAATGGAAAGTTTGACAAAGTTATGTTGTCAAATTGATTTAGAATCAATGAGTGTGATAAATGTGTTTATGTGAAAAACATTTAACATGGATATGTCATTGTATGCCTATATGTTGATGATATGCTAATTATTGGTAGCAATAATGATATCATTAAAACTGCCAAAAAGATGTTGACCAAAAGTTTCAATATGAAAGATTTAGGCGTGGCTGATGTCATACCAGGAAACAAGATTTCTAAAACATCAGATGGTCTAGTATTATCTCAATCTCATTGTATTGAGAAAATACTAGAAAGATTTAATAAAGAAGACATCGTTCTTGTTAAGACATCTATTGATGTAAATCTTCATTTATAAAAAAATACTGGTTCTAGCGAATCTCAATTAGAGTATTCTCGCATTATAGGAAGCTTGATGTATTTAATGACTTGCACACGACTAGACTTAGCATACTCAGTTAACAAATTGAGTAGATATACGAGTAATCCGGGGAAACTCATTGAATTTCAATAAAAAGGGTCTTGAGGTATTTGAGATATACCAAGAGTTATGGATTACATTATAACATATATCCAGCAGTACATGAAGGGTATAGTGATGCAAATTGGATATCTGATACAAATGATTCAAAGCCCACAAGTGGCTTTGTCTTCACGATTAGGGGTGGAGCCATATCTTTGAAATCTTCGAAACAAATGTGTATTGCCAGATCCACTGTCACGCCCCAAATTTCCTAGGACTCAGAAACCCGAGCCTAAGAGCTAAGGGAATGAGTACGGAAGTAAAAATAAATGAGAACCAATGACATTTAGTCATCAAACACCCACAAAAAGGGTAGAAATGCCGTGATACCATGTGGTCACGCCCCTAAAATCCCCGAAACTCTAATATAGAGAATCAGCGAATTTCCAAGGGATGACGTTAGTCAATTGACCATTAGAGTCAACAATAATAAGGAAATATATGGAATAACAATGAAGAATATACTCCATGCCAAACCGAATACTAGAAACTCAATAGTATCCTCTGATACCAACAGACACGCCCCTAAATTCCTAGAACTCCCGAACCGGGACATCCAAGGAATCCAGGATGTGATACTTAATATGAGTGACCAACTAAGATATCACTAACCATGAACACATATGGATTAATGATAGAAATGGTATATTTCATACCCAAATAAATGATTAAACAAAACAGCGGAATCTAACGAAAATCTGGCAGAGTTCTGTTTGTAAATGGAACATCCGGACACAAAACCACAACAATTTAACCTGCTAATAATAGTTCAATAATGACAATGGCTTCCAAGCCATACATTCATCAATCCTACTAGGGCCGGGGTAGTGGAAAAAAACCAAAACCCCTCCAAACCCTCTATAATCAACAGAGCCACAAATGCTCGAATAGGAATACAGAAATGCACATGACAGTGCTAAATAGATACAACAACATCCTGAAAGAATAAATACAGGAAATAAATGATACATCAATAGGGATACACCAAGAGACTGGCTCCCAAAAGAAATATAAGACAATCCTATAAAACATGGGTAAAGAAACTGACAGCAGAAAACTATCGTCCCCAAACCAGTCGCGCTGCAACCGTAACCGCATCACCCAACGCAACTCCAAAACCTGTAACAAGGAAAATAAAAGAAAACTGCCGTTGCACTACATCCTGCCGTATCCGTAACGTTTCCTGCAACCTGGCGTGGAATACCGGGGAGCAAATGAAATTCCTCTGTGAGCAAACAAGCTCAGTGGGAAAAGATACTCTAACTACCACATCCTCTGGCAGTTTAGGTAATGCTAAACTATTTAGCAAGATATATATAGCCCAATAAATCCCATCCACGCAAACCCAAGGCACGCGCTCATATGCTGCCGTAAACGAGTATATATATATATATATATCGGGAATATATATAAATATAAATATATCTATAAATACACAACAAGAGCCTATACGGTACGACTAAGACTCGTACTCCAAGTACCAACACCGGTAGTCTACACTACTCTCACCAATGTACACTAGGTACATGACACCCAGGTCTAATCTAACAAATCATTAAGCGCTCACGACGCTAACCACAAAATCCAACAGAGGGAAACACACTCACCTCTAATATCCACAGGAATCAAAATCCACCACTAGTACCAAGCAATACTCATAACTCACTCCCCGAGAACACAGGAGGAAACACGCTCACATCCTTGCGTACTAACACAATCATCATCTATATATATATATATATGTACAATATATATATATATAAGAAACATCATCCCATTCCTAGAGAAAATCTACCTCTCAAGAATTGGATCACCTCAATCATATCTTTTCCTCAATAACATAAATCACATCATCACATTAACCTCATAACACTATCATCAATAAGATTGATCAAATCACTACCACTCTCACTGTAGGTGAGGAAAACAACCCAATCAAATCACTAAGAGTACACGAACTCAACTCACAAGAACGACCACCTAAGGGTCACCAAAACAAAGCAAAGGAAAAGAGTTCCAAATGCTAAGCTAATAGATAACAGAGACAACAATGTCAGGTTAAGAACACCACAAGTGTTTAGAGAAAACACCCAAACAATGAAACCAAAGCAAAGGATAAAGAAGTCCCGATACTAAACCAACATATAACCGTGACAACAACATCAAGGTTAAGAACACCCGAAAAAGGAAACCAAAAGCGAATGGACGAGAGTGGAAGTAATAAAAAGATGAATCCTAGAGATTCAATAGTTTTTAAGAAAAAGGTTTTAAAAACTCGAACCAATCCATTTGGCATCCATGCCCCTAACGTAAGAAAACTCAAATCACCTAGGTGGTGACACCAACAACCAAGAAGAGGGGAAATGCAACACTATATGTGTGAACTGAACAACTACAAGCCTCAAACCCGGGACATAGAGATAATCCGAAGCAAAGGTGAAACAAGAAACTACCTTTGAAAACTCTACAGGACGAGATCTTGAGAAAGAAGTCTCGAAATCAAAAAATCTTGAGAAAAGTAATAAAACAGTTTTCTTTTGACAAACCACACAGTAAAAATGACCGTCTTGCCCCCGGTCTCCGTCATTCGCCATCACCGGCTTTCAGAAGTTAAAAATATTTTTAAAGAAGATCCTAAGATCATTTTATAAAGTACTAAAGCTTTTAATTGTTACGGGGGTAGGCGAAAACGGGTTTTTCCTTTTAAATACAAAGAGTTTATTTCAAGACTTAGAAAACACCGTTTTCGAAAAACAGTCAAATAAGAATGAACACAACTCCACAACATCAAATGACACCATGAGGAAGAGATTCGGCACCACGCCGTAACCAAAGACTTAATGAGTGACAGATAAGTCAAAGACATGTACTAGTACACAAAGTACAGTAAAAGAAATGCTTAGGGGAATGAACTAAGCATTAGAACCAAGACTGTCAAGCTACAGTACCTCACGTACTTAATAAGATCACCTGAACTATAACCTCTTCTAACCCAATCAAAATCTCAAATACGATTGATACCCATTCCTCAAAAGGTGAAAGGCACCTAAAGGTCTATACAACAACTTCCACTAAGTACACAATCTCAAACCCGCTTTCTCTAAGACCTCAAATCTCAATTGATACTAAAATCAATCCCTAACCTCAAATCTCCAATAAGGTCACACAACTAACCACAATCACAAAACTATTAACCGCATTCTCTAACGCATCAACTCAACATCAAGTCGACGGTCCACCACTAGCTTCAACTAGCCATATAGATCATTATACTAATATGCTTAACCTCCCTCAAGGGTACTAAGTATACAACCACAAGTATAAAGATATACGTTTCATTTATACTTTAACAATTATCGCTTTTAATTCATGTTTTTCACATTATTCATTTCCAGTTGAGCATTTATAAAAGTATGAATTTATTTTACAATATTGATAAATAACATGCTCCAACATCATATATACAGATCAATGAAATCACATAATGATATGCAATGCAAGGTACTCAAAAACCGCCTGTGGTACACACACATATAAACACACCCTTCCCAAGGGTACGGATCATTCTCCACCATTCCCCTGAGGATACAAGCTTACTAAGGAATGTGGACTCATCGAACCGTCAATCCCAAGTACTTGTGACAGTTCACATTTTTATCCAGGAAGACATATCTCCACGACGCGGTCGTGCACATAGGGCCTTGGACGATATGTCCTCCCCCCTATCGTCTGCGTTTCTCGGCTTTTTAGTTCCGTGGGAGCAAGAAGCACCCCCTGACCAGTTGTTTCAACGATCCAAACACAAACGTCTACCCGCACGCAAATGGAAGTAGACCACACCAATTGAATTTTCTCTGTAAATGGTGAAACCATGCACTACATGCACCAACACCCATGTCTCACAATACATGGTGTACACAATAAAAATCGTGCCTCAACATAAATATGTAATGCATCATATTTATGAAATATCCACATGAAAATACCAACATAAATCTCGAAATCTCTTTACATTCTTTAAAATACAATAAAGACATTTAAATCTTGAGAAAACAGATTCATGTATTAAATAATATATTTTCTTTAATTCTTTAAAAAAATATTTCCAATTCCTCTTAACATGCCTTTAAACAATTTAAAACAAATAATTCACGTAACGTAAGGGGAACCTAGCATTACGTCTAAGTTTTCACGTCTCTCACGTTCACATAACCCCTAATGCAGTCAAACAGGGATTAATATCAATTCCTAAGTCCACGTCTAACTTTTACAAGATTCAACTAACCGATTTAATTCTCAAGGGGATTTCTATGTCACTTATTCCTATTCAATTCAAATAGGAATTTATTTAATCTCGTAGGAATATAATTTAATTAATTTCTTAAATTAATTCCTAAGTCATACTTCGATTCTAACCTAATTATAGATATTTAAATTAACAATTTAATATATCTATATTAAAATAAATAAGGGTTTGCACACCCCAAACTACGTCAACGATACGGAAGTGAGAAATATAATTTCACACCGAATTTTACGTTTACCGAACAGTCCGAAACAGCACAGTGTCGGCGCTCGAATATGGAGCCCGTCGACCAAAGTTGTCCAAAAAATATTTCGAATATATCGAAATGTCCGTCTCGACAACCTATATAATATATACGAAGCCCATTAGCAATAGGTTAATTAATTTGGTTAAATCTAAAATAACCCAAACGAAAATACTAAACTTCAAATCAAATTTTCCAAAAAACCGTTCAACGGAAAATTATGAAATTAAAGTGTGATGAATACATGGTACAGACGAAGCTACCCACCAGAAATCGGCCTAAACCGACAACGGGAAGTCGCCGAACTGGCCGCCCAAAGCTCCGGCCGAACCGGCTAGCTACCCCACTGCGCGACTCAGCTGCACCACCCTGCGCCACCGCCTGCTACCCTCGCCGACGCCTACCAGCACCACTGAGCTCTGCCATCACCGCCGCTCCTCCAAACCGCCGCCCGCGTCGCCGCATCTACACATCATCGACAGGTACGCAGCTCCCTTTCTCTCTCTCAGCCGACTCTCTCTCTCTGTCTTTCGCCGGCGACCATGGTAAATACGAAGGTGAGGAGCAGATTCAGCCGTACGTGAAGAGGAAGGAGAAGAGGTGGTCTGCTGGTTGGAGAGAAGGAACAGATGGAGTTGGGTCGTGTATATGCATATACATATATATGATATATTGCACAACTAGCCCTTCATTTACCCATAATCACGAAATAACCCCAACTCTATATAGTTATTTGAAATAATCTATATAGGTATAATAAATCCAAATTTATTACGGACCAACCCTCAAATGTGATTACGCAAACTGGTAATTACACGGAACACCAATTAATTAAAATAGTCCGAAATAAATACACCCGGGTAGAAACCCAAACGTCGGAATGCCTAACAAGCCCGATCAATTAAAACGTGTCGTTGTCCAGTCAAAGTACTAAACATTAAATATCGAAACGATACTGCGTAGTCATCAAAGAGAAACCGTAATGTCATCCAATCGACTTTAAAAGTAAACGTGAAAAATTTACACGCGAAATACTAAGAATAAACAATGCGTCAAGAACAAATGACGTTATTACTGAAATTAAATTTGAATTAATTTCAGGAAAAAGGAAAATAACACGCGGTGTTACATCCACTATGGAATCTGAATTCATTGTTTTAGATAAAGCTGGTGAAGAAGCTAAGTGGCTTCATAATTTCTTAGAAGATATTCCAAATTGGCCTCAACCTGTGCCGACAATATGTATACATTGTGATAAACAATCGACGATTATTAGAGCTCAAAGTAATATGTATAACGGTAAGTCTCGGCATATACATCGAAGATGTAACACCGTTAAACAACTGTTCTCTAATGGAATAATATGTATAGATTATATAAAGTCAAAAGAAAATTTAGCAAATCTATTTACAAAAGGTTTGACTAGAGAACAAGTGTATAGTTCATCGAGGGAAATGGGTTTAAAGTCGAAAGCTAACGAGTCATCTTAATGAAAACCTAACCTAGTTGACTGGAGATCCCAAGATCTATGTTCAAAGGGTCAACAAAAATTCTGAATGACTCACCAGAAGCACTAGGAAAAAATAAATCTTCTACCCATTTCTATGATGAGACAGTGCAATATTGATGATTAGGATACGTTATGCTTTTAATGACTCTTATATCTTGAAAATTCAAGTGGAATATTGATGTCTATCTAGAAGGGGTAAAAATAGTTGTTAAAAACAACCTCTTATGACAGCGCTAGGTTTTACCCTATGCAAGCACACATATCAATTGTAGAATAGTAATAGCTTGAGTAAGGGATATCAATCCCACAGAGACTAAGATCGTTCACTTTAATAGTTCAAAAACAATGAGTATATTTCTGAAAATTTATTTATATTGGTGCTCGAAGACCAAATTATCTAAATTAACTAAATTACTCTAAAAAATAAAGTAAATTGGTTTCTGATTCAAAAGAGAGAAAAACTAGGGTTTTAATCGCTCCACCACTAACAACATAACATAGTTTTTATTAATGTAACAATTGCTAGAGGGAGATCCGTAAACTGTGAATCAGGTCGTACCACAAATAGCTAAATACGACCCCAAATAGGATTACCATCAACCGGATCACGACAACCCATCTCATGACTGAACTTATTAGTACATGCCAATTAAATTACTCTAATCTACTCCCAATGCATGAAAATAAACTAAAACATATCTATATCAATTTGCTAAGGCATGAACTGTGTCAACCTAGGGTTTCAAGCTTTATTACCACAACTGTATAGAAAATTATGAATTAAGCATCCAATTTCAAGCCCATAGTGAATAATCATAGTTGTGTAAATTAATATATTCATTCCATCTAAGACAATAATTTAGAATAAATATAGAATTTTGTGTCAAGAATAAAAACGATCTCTTATTTACTCCAATCATCACAGTACGGTCATAGTTTTCCCTCGTTACAATTGAAAACTGTAACACCCCGTGTTATTATCCTTTTTACTGAAATTATTTATAATTTAATTTCAGAAATGACGTCACTTGTTCGTGACGTATTATTTATTCTTGGTATTTGATACCTGTAAATTTTTCGCGTTTAGTTTTAAAGTCAACTGGATGACTTTACGGTTTCTCTTTGACGACTACGCGAATTCTTATTCTCGACTACACGGTATCGTTTCGATTATTTCGGTTACGGTAATAGTACTTTTACGGATCCGGTGTGAAGCGTATTAATTTACCTTCTCGGTGTTCCGGTTGTTGGATTCCTAAACCGGTATATTTCTTTCGGACTAATTTGGTTATTGGGCGTCCTGTGGACTTACAGGTTGACTCAATATTAATTGGAGGCTTCCGGTAAATATTGGGATTTATTATATATATATATATTGAAGAAGGGTCATTTCGCAATTTAGGAAGGGTTGCTTTTGCAATTAGTACATATTTATGTATAGATGTATACGCTTCACAGACCTGCTACTCTCCTTCTCTACACGCCATCAGACGACCTGCTACCATCTCTCTTCCTTCTCTTCACGCACGGATCGAGCTGCTTCTCACGCCTCCATCCTCCATGGTCGCCGGTCAGGCGAGAAAGAGAGAACGGCCGGCTAGGCGAGGCGCGGCTATGGAGCTTGCCGCAGCAGCAGCTGCGGCTGGAGCTGGAGCAAGGACGGAGACGCGACGGCTGTCCAGAGGAGCGGCGGTGCTGGGTGGTTACGACGAGCTAGTGGCGGAGCTGGTGGTCGCACAGGGGTCGGCGACTGTAGCCCTGGTGCAGTTCGTTCGACAGGACCGGTTCGGCCGGACTTTGAGTGGCCGGTTCGATGACTTCCGGTGATCGGTTTGAGCCGATTTTCGGTGAGTAGTTTCGTACCTACGTAGTATTCGTCATATATTAATTTTGTGATTTTACGTTGAACGATTTGCCCGAAAATCGCATTTATAGGTTATAGTTTTAGTTTGGGGTATTTTAGATTTAACTCAATTAATTAACCGATTATTAATGGGCTTCATATATATCGTATAGGTTGTCGAGACGGACATTTCGATATATTCAAAATAGTTTTTGGACGATTTTGGTCGCGGGCTTCATATTCGGGCGTCGGTACTGTGCTGTTTCGGGTTGTTCGGTAACGTATAATTAGGTGGAAAATTATATTTCTCACTCCGCATTATTTGAAGTAGTTTAGGGGTGCAAAACCCTTATTTAATTTATTATAGATATATTAAATTGCTAGTTTAAATATCTATAAATTGTTTAGGATCGGGATGGGGCTTAGGAATTAATTTAAGAAAAATTATTAAATTATTCCTATGTGATTAAATAATATTCTTATTTAAATTAAATAAGAATGGACGGCTTAGAAACCCTTACTAATTTAAATGGGTTATTAGAGATTCGAAAAGCTTAGACGATGTGATAGGATCCTTTTGGTATACGTGAAATAATTGTTTAAATTATTTAAAAAGACATGTTAATTGAAATTGAAATATTTTCTAAAGAATTAAAGAAAATATATTGTTTAGAACATGAATCTATTTTCTCACGATTTAAATGCTTTAATATATTTTTAAAAGCATGTACAGAGATTTGTGATTTATGTTGATATTACCATGTGGGTATTTTTATAAATATGGCGCATTACATATTTATGTTGGACATGATTTTGTTGCGTACACCATGTATTGTGAGACATGGGTGTTGGTGCATGTGTTGCATGATTTCACCATTTGCAGAGAGATTCATTTGGTGTGGTCTACTTCCTTTGTGCGTGAGGCACGGGTAGACGTTTGTGTTTGGATCGTCGTGACAACTGGCCAGGGGGTGCTGCACCCACGGAACTAATCTTCTGAGAACGCAGACGATATAGGGGGAGGACACATAGTCCAAGGCCCTATGTTCACGACTGGGCCGTGGTGGACGTCTTCCTTGGTTAAAAGTGTGAAGTGTCAAAAGCACTTGGGAAGAACGGGACGATAAGTCTACATTCCTTAGTGAGCTGTATCCTCAGGGGAATGGTAGAGAACGATCCAGTACCCTTGGGAAGTGTGTGTTTTTGTGTGTGTGTACCACAGGCGGTCTGTGAGTACGGTGCGTTGCATATCATCATGTGATTTATTGATATGTATATATATATATGTTGGAGCATGATTATTTATGAATATGCAAAATGAATTCATTTTATAAAATGCTCAGTTGAAAGTGATAAATGTGAAAACTGGAATTAAAAGCAGTAATTATTAAAGTATAAACGAGGCGTGTGTCCTTATACTTGTGTTGTATACTTTTGTGCCCGTAGGGGAGGTTAAGTATATTGGTCTGGCGACTTCTGTGGTTAGTTGAAGTTAGAGATGGATTGTAGAATTGAGGTTGAGTTGATGTGGAGTAATGCCTTAGAGAATGTGGTTAATAGTTTTGTAATTGTGGTTAGTAGCCTTATGATTATGGTTAGTAGCCTTGTGATCGTGGTTAGCAGTCTTGTGACTGTGGTTAGTAGTCTTGTGATTGTGGTTAGTAGTTTGGTGATTTTGGTTGGCTGTGTGACTTGTTAGAGATTTGAGATCCGAGATTGATTTTAGTATCAGTTATGATTTGGGGCCTTCGAGAAGGCGGGTGATGAGATTGTGAGTTGTAGTATGGACCTTTAGGTGCCTTTCACTTTTGAGGAATATGTTATCAATTGTAACTGAGATTTTGATTGGGAGATAAGAGGTTATGGTTGAGGTGAGTTCTATTAAGTACTTAGGGTACTGTAACGTGGTTTATAGTGCTTAGTTCATTCCCCTAAGCATTTCTTGTACTGTGTTTTGTACACTAGTACGTGGTCGTTGACTTGTATGTTATTCCTTAAGTTGTCGGTTACGGCGTGGTGCCGAACCTTTTCCTGGTGTTGTCATTTGATTCTATAGAGTTGTGTTTTCCCTTATTGGCTGTCATTTCGAAAACGGTGTTTCCTAAGTTTTGAAGTAAACTCTTGTATTTAAAGGGAAAAACCCGTTTTCGCCTACCCCCGTAGAAATGAAAAGTTTTAATACCTTATAAAATGATCTTAGGATCTTCTTTGAAAAGATTTCAACTTTTAAAAGCCGGTGATGGCAACTGACGGAGACCGGGGGCAAGACGGTCATTTCTACTGTGTGATTTTCTAAAAGAAAACTATTTTATTACTTTTCTTGGGATTCTGAGGTTACGAGACTTCTTTCTCAAAACCTCGACTTGTAGAGTTTTGAAAGGTGTTCCATTGTTTCACCTTTGCTTCCGATCATTTTTTTTAGTCTCGGTTTTGAGGCTTGTCGTTGTTCAGTGCACACATATAGTGTTGCCTTTCTCTTTTCTGGGTTATTGGTTTCACCAGCTAGGTGATTTGAGTTTTTCTTACGTTAGGGGCATGGATGCCAAATGGATCGGTTCGAGTTTGAAAACATTTTTCTTAAAAACTATTGAATCTATGGGATTCTTCTTTTTATTACTTCCACTCTCGGCCATTCGTTTTTAGTTTCCTTGTTCACTTTTTGTGTTCTTTCTTTGTTCACTTGTGGTGTTCTTTCCTTGTTTGGGTATTCTTAACCTTGACGTTGTTGTCTTGGTTATCTGTTGGTTAGCATTGGGAACTCTTTTCCTTTGCTTCGTTTTGGTGACCCTTAAGTGGTCGTTCTTGGAAGTTGAGTTCTTGTACTCTTAGTGAATTGATCGGGTGGTTTTGTAGCTTATAGTGCAAGTGTTAGTGATGGATTTATCCTGTAGGTGACTTATTGACTTGTTGGAGATAGCATTGAGGTTTTTTCATAGTGAGATGATGGGGTGATCCCATCCTTGAGGTACAGACTTACTCTAGGAGAGGGATGAGATTTGTTATATATATATATATTGATGATGTTGTGTTAGTACGCAAGGGCGTGGGTGTTTTCCTTCCTGTGTTATCGGGGTGTAGGATTTGAGCCTTCCTTGGTACTATTGGTGGATTTTGTTTCCTTGTGGATATTAGAGGTGAGTGTGATCTCCTCTGTTGGATCTTCTGTTTGGTGATATGAGCACTTTGTGACTTGGTTAGATTTGACCTTAGTGTCGGGTACTTGATGTACGTTGGTGGGAATAGTGTAGACTATTGGTGTTGGGTACTTGGAATACGAGTTTTAGAGACTCGTGTTGTGTATTTATATATATATACGTGTAGATATATATATACATATTCCCTATATACTTATGTATACTCGTTTACGATAGTATATGAGCGTGTGACTTGGGTTTGCGTGAATGGGATTAGTTGGGCTATTTATATCTTATTAGACGGTTTAGCTTTAACTAAACTATTAGAGGATGTGGTAGTTAGAGTATTCTTTCCCACTGAGCTTATTTGCTCACAGGGGAATTTCATTCGCCCCCTGGTATTCCACGCCAGGTTGCAGGAATTATACGGCTATGGGCAGGATGCAGTGCAACGGCAGCTTTCTTTTGTTTCCTTGTTACAGGTTTTGGAGTTGCGTTGGGTGATGCGGTTACGGTTGCAGCACGACTGGGTTTGGGGACGATAGGTATCCGCTTTCAGTTTCTATACCCATTGTTATGGGATTGTTATGTATTTTCTTTTGGGAGCCAGTCTGTTGGCATATCCCTGTTGATGTATCTTTTATTTCCTGTATTTATTCTTTCAGGATGTATTGTATCTATTCCACACAGTTAGGTGCTCTTCTGTATTTTTATTCGAGCATTTGTGGCTCTGTTGATGTTAGAGGGTTTGGAGGGGTTTTGGTTTCTTTCCACTACCTCGGCCCTAGTAGGATTGATGAATGTGGGGCTTGGAAGCCATTGTGATTATTGAATTGCTTTGGGCAGGTTATTGTGTTATGGTTGTGCATCCGGACGTTCCATTTACAAACGGAACTCTGCCGGATTTTCGCTAGATTCCGCTGCTTTGTTTATTATCCATTTGGGTATTAAATATACCATTTCTATCATTAACCCATGTGTTTTCTTTGTTAATGATGTCTTAGTTGGTCATTCGTATTAAGGATCACATCTTGGATTCCTTGGATGTCCCAGTTCGGGAGTCTTAGGGATTTAGGAGCGTGTCTGTTGGTATCTGAGGATACTCTTGTGTTTTTAGTATTCGGGTTGGCATGGAGTATATTCTTATTGTTATTCCATGTACTTCTTTGTTATTGTTGACTCTAGTAGTCGCTTGGTTTGCGTCACCCTTTAGGGGCGTGACAGCATGGTATCTGGGCATTCATTGCAACCCTTTGTGGGTGTTTGATGACCTTCAGTCATTGGTTTTCATTTGTTTTTCGTTTCTTTTTACTTCCGCAATCACTCCCTTAGCTCTTAGGCTCGGGTTTCGGAGTCCTAGGAATTTGGGGCGTGACAAAAACAAAGATAAGAACTACATTACGTGGGTAGGGTTTTTCTAGAAAACCCTAGATACCGAATTAGCCCCTCATGGTAGAAGGAGACTGCATTGTTTATGTAGAATCGCCCTCCATGGTCGTCTTCTTCGGATCTCTGAGTCTTGAATGGCTCCTCCCTTTTAATAATATGTGAATAGAAGTTCTGAAACTATGTGAAGAGAAGTCCCCTAGTTCAGTAGTAGACCTTGGTATATATAGGCAAAGGTAAGGGAAACCATAAATTGCCTTCCTTTCTTATCAAGAGTAGGATTCCCCTTTTATGTGATTTCCTTCCAAACTGAGAAAAACTCTTCAATATAATGTATAATATGTCTAAAATGTGTTCATATAGGTGTTGGGGTCGAACTCAAAGTCATCTGGGTCAAAATGGATCAATCTGGGTCATACTAGGATTTTGGACGAATCTGAAATTTCCAACTTTTTCCTAAAGGACACCTCTCACTCTTTTAATCATATCTGGAGCTACATACATTGGATGGAGGTATGTAATATATCGTTGGAAAGCTAAATTCAAGGTCTAGATGATAGGCTTAAGAAGCACCCCATTTAGACTTTGTTTGACCGAGATATGACTGCCTGAAGTTGACTGAAAACACTGTAGCTACACTTTAAGCGTAGAACTTCACGTTCTAGCCACTTTTTGCTGATGAAAATGTAGGCTTAAGCGTAGATTTTTCATGAAAACCACTTTTCTCGATAGTTGCTTCGTTTGAACCCCCTCGATTCCCTTAGTATGATTCTCGGAGTTGCAGCTCCGAAAAATGACGTTTTCGCCCTCCGGGAGACACTTTTTACTTGAAAACTTGAAAACACTTCTTTTGCTCTCCTCTTGAATAGAAATGAACATGTCCTTGGTTAATTCACCAAAGTTAGTTCTTTTTTTTTCATTAAGCTCTTGAAACACGCTTAAACACATAAACAACATAAAAATACCAAATAATGGAATGTAAGGACATAACTAATGCAAGATAGGGGCTGAAAATAGACAATGTTGAGCACCTATCAGATATGGTAGGATATTCTTAATAAGAAGTCACCTATATGAGTGTGAAATGGGTCTGTTTCTATGAAACTTCCATAGCTAAGTTGTCTAGTGCACTCATGAAGTACTAGGTGTTGTTCAGGGCTATATGAACATATCCGTGAGAACCAATTTTGTGCTGAAGGAAACTATATGTTTGCTATTGTATTGGTTTACATCAATGGCTGAATAGTTTAAGACATCATGTTCACTGATTAGCTTGTAAATTCGATAGTAATACACTAAGGAAGGTTTAAGGCCATAAACTACCTCTCCTGATGCAGTAACTTTCCAATTGTACTATCTCTAGTGTCTGCATTTTCATCATCATTTATTTGACACTAATATCTCATTCATGTGGGGGATTGTTAGAAAATAATTTGAATGAGATATAAATTTGTATCACTATTCAACAAAGAGTTGCGTCTGCAGTTGATTAGTTGTTGAAACAGTGTGTAGCGTTCGGTATTTTTACGTGCTAATTTAAAATTTTATTTAAACAATTAAGTGCTTATGTGATTATGTGCTTAATGTGTTTATGTGCTTAACATGACTTACATGTTTTATGTGATATTAAAAATTGTAAGTTGCATGTTGTATTTTCATTTCGAAAATAATGAAAATTATAGAAAATGATTTCAAGAAAGAAATGACCGAAGGGTAAATGAGTAATTTCATATTTTGAGCACTTTGTGGAAAGTGTAGAGATTTTGGCTAAGTGTTGGGGCATGAGTGGCATGTTGGTAATTAGAGAGGATGACAAGGGGTGAAAGGGTAATTAAGAGGCATGATGACACTCTTGTGAATAACCTTAAGTGGCATGTTGGTAATTAGAGAAAATATTGATCATTTTACACTTTTGGGGTGTTGTCTAAATTCTAGCCATTGATCTTCTTCTCCCATCTTTGTTCACAACCCTTGGATCATAGGGCCTTGTTTGGTTGATACTTAAATGAAAGAATCCATTATTCTTGGTCTTTCATTTGGCAAGACTTCATGTCAACCATTGTATCCTTTACTCATTTTCATTGCTTTATTCTCAACCTTTGGATGGTGAGAACGGTGAGTGGAGAATCTCTACAACACTTAGGTTTTGTTCACTTTGGCAAGACTTCATTCTCTTACAAACACTTGCTCTCTCTTTCTCTCCTTGCTTCTTGGGGATAACTCTTGTTGGTGTTCTTGAAATCTTTGGTAAGTCTTCTATCCCATTTTAGGGTTTTGGTTGCTAAGAACCCTAGCTTCATGTTCATGAATTTCTTTGTGGGGATATTGATTTGAGTCTTCTCTTATTCATGTTTATGGAAGGTTGAGTTGCCTTCATCTACCATACCTCTTGATTTTCATCTTGTGAAGAAGCTAGTGGTGAGTTCCATAACTTGTACTCTTAAGATTCTATTTCTTCATAGAAACCTAAAATAAAAATCATTAGGGTTTGAATTGATTCTTGTGGTTGGAGCCACTTTTGTATAATTTTTGGATTATTGCAACACCATAGTAATCTTGTGATTCATGAATGGTTTATTTCTAGTTGGAAGCTATTCTATTGAACACTTGGAGTGGTTGCTTGAGTTGGACCTCTTTTGGGCATTCTTGAATAGGCTTGCTTGGAATTGAGGTAGGGAAAAAACAAGTTGCTTTCATTTTTGTACGATAGTGTGTGCGTCTATGTGTATATATGCCATATATATATATATATGCGATTTGAGTCTTGATAACCTAGACGATGAATTAGGCCCTTGAAAGCATGATTATGTGGTATAAATGCTTGTTGTGGTTTATTGCTTATAATTGTGATATTATGAGCATGTGGATAATTTTGACATAATATATTGCATAAAGATAAAAAAACATGTATTATGATGGACCATGGTTATATGGTGTACAATATATTGCAAATGAGAAAAAACATGTATGATGATGGAGTATGGTTGATATGAAATCATTGAGGCATATTAAGTACATCGTGTAGTGTAAAAAAGATGGTGTTGGTATATGTGGGTCATGCAATCATGTGTGGGTGGTTTGGTTTCAGATCATAACAACAACTGGCCAGGAGGGGTTCACCCCTACGGAACTAGTGAGTCCGAAAAGTAAAACAATTTAAGAGTCGTAAGAAAGACTCATATTCTTGACTTTGGTGGTCATGGCGCACGGAGTTGCAATCTGGGCTCTCGTGCAACTGCCTTCCTTGTTGAAGTGATAGAGAGAAAAATTACTTGGGAAAAGTCGGTGCGGTACTCTACATTAATTGATGAGCTTGTATCCTCAAAAGTAAATGGACAGAGTATGTATTCGTTAACCTGAGTTGGGCCCCGTATGTATCATGGGGTGTGTTGAGTCATGGTGCATTTTGAACTATCATATATGTGTGATTATGATATTGATATTGAAACATGTTATAATTGTTAATAATTATGATATGAGCATGTTGGGGACTTATTTGTTGGGTTCGATGGGGTTCTGGATTGGCGTGAGAGCCATGTGGAATAGGAGACCGACTTAGGGTTAGTGGCATGAACCTTAGCTGGGTTGTACCACTCATACTACCGAGATTGAGGCGATGACGCTTCCTCTACTAGGCTAGTGAGCTCACCCCATGCCTTATATAGTTTTCAGGTGATGAATCCGTTGGGAGAGTTCCGTAGTCTTACAGTGGATGTGTGGCATTATGTTCGCCTTTTGTGCATGGGTGACAGACCATCCTTATATTTTGTTGGGCATTAAGTTGACAAACATGTATCTATATGTTCCTTTTGTCCATGTAAATCGAATGTGATAAACTATTTTCTTTTGACCGGCTAACACGTTAGTCGAGATATTATTATCGATGTACATCGCTTGGAGCGTTATGCGCGGGGATTAGGTTCTTTTTGTGCACTTCGGTACCAGATTGTGCTAATATGTATTTTGTATAAACTATAACATGTTTCACTTTAGGGCAATGGAATGTAAACTTTAATCATTTCATTTGAAGTTGTGAATGTGAAGTGGACTATTTGCCATGGATTGTGATTTTTAGGAGTTCGGTCGAAAATGACATTTTTTTAGGTTTTCAAACCAATCCTTTCATTTTGAATGGAAGAACCCGTTTTTGCATACTCTCGTATCCCCGGCAAAATTCCTTGTTTTAGAAATGATGTTAAACTCATTTTATAAAGTTTTGATTTTTTTATAAACCGATGGTTGTTAGAACGGAGACTGGGGGCAAGACAGTTATTTTTATGGAATGTATTTTTGACAAAAATAAACCGAGTTTAGATTTTATTTTTCATTCTTAAAGTTCCTAAACTATTTGAGAACTTAGTTTCATGATTCCTACGGGTTTAAAGCTGTTTGAAAGTCAGCTTTGGGGTTTCTAAGGAAAGGTAGTCGACTTACCCTTCTGGGCAATCGACTGGCTCATTTTGAACTGCCAGTGGACAAGGTTTGAAAGGCATTCTATTGGCTTTGTAACCCAGTCGACTAGGTGGTCCTGTTCATGTCCGTTTTGACCCTATTTTACTATTTTGCTTATATCTCGAGCTACGGGTGTCGTATGGAGGTGGTATTTAGCTTTTTAGAAAGAGGACTTAAAGATATTTATGTTAGGCTTATGAATGACTTCATTAAATTCATTTTTGAGGCCGTAATGGTTGTTTGAATGTGACAGTATGTTTTGAACTTCGGCACGTCGCAACACCCGATTTTCAAAATGTCATAGTTTTCTTTTCACACCTTTAAATTTGATTCCGTTTGTTCCTATGACTTATTTTAGGTCACAAACTTGTCTTTATACGTTGAAAGTACTATTTTACACCTAAAATGAGCATTTTACCCTTGAGTGGGTCTGAGTGCTTAAATGGTCCGTTTAAGTTGCTTTAGTTTCATTTCGCTCCTATTTCGATCTTGAGTGATCTTGTTTACATATTTTAGGCATGAAATGATATTTTTACCCTTGTGTGGGTGTTTGATGACTATAGGTCATTTGTTCTCATTTTGTTTTTACTTCCGCATTCACTCTCTTAGCTCTTGGGCTCGGGTTTCCAAGTCTTAGGAAATTTGGGGCATGACACAGTGTGAGTGTTAGGTAGAAAGTTGTGTCTTTAGTTGGATAGTTGAAGTGAAGAGTTATGACTGCAGTTGGACAGTTGAAGTGATTGTATGTTTGATACCCCCTAATTTTCGTGCATAGGTTGGCCAGGCCTATACCGAAAACTAGGCCGCATCAACACCCGATAATAAATGAACACAGAAGCAAAAGACATATTTAAGAAATAACATAGTCTCAAAAGTTTAATTCTCATGAATAAATAAATTCAGAAATCAAAACTCCCAAAGGGTACAACTCGGGAATCCATATCTATGGACCCCTAAACCTTAATGAAAACAAGTGTCTAAAAAAATATAACTAAATTGGGTCCCTACACTGAATTGAAGTCAAAATGGATGAACTTGTGAATAAATGATAAGCGACCTCAACCATGTGGCTGAAATTGCCGAGAACCTGAAACAACAAAGGTGGGTCAGACCCACGAGCAGAGTAGACTCTACATGATCCCAAACAGAGTACCAAATAATCCCATCATCAACCCAACCAATATAAGAGTAATACTATAACTTTAAATACCACTCCTAAATAAATATCCTCCAAATAAAATAAAAATAAATAAATAACTAACACATAAACAAACAAAGTGCAACCACAAGGCATAAAACAAAACAAATAAAGTGCAACCAAAATTAAATCACATGTCAATAGGCAACTTAATCATGCCTTACCATAACCACGTACCCGACAACTTATCCATGACTAGTCGACTATAGTACAGATGAGACCGACTTATTAGTCAGCTCATTGTGGTTTCCTCCATTCCACAATAAAATACTAATAATAATAAAAATAAATAAATAGATTAATAAACACCATTTATGTCGCATGTGAAAGGATTTATTAATTCTTTCACATTATACACTAGATCACCATCTCAATATCTCAATATTTTATCTTTGAGACTTGAACCAATTTCACCCATCAAAAGAAATATACGCATGTCATATATATATACCCACGCATTTTATAAAAGATCGATTTACAGAACATGTCCACGTTTAATAATAAATATCTATCGTACTTAATTGATCTGCCAACAATAATTCCAATTGCCTTTTCGTAACCAATTTATTCAAAGGTAATCCAAGGAAATCAAACTGTTCATTGTGGTTACTATTGACTCCCATTAGATGAAAAGTTAAGGGATTTGACATTTAACATTTTATTCTATCCTGTTTTATTTTATAATTATAATTATAATTTATTATTTATTATCATTATATATATATATATATATAACTTCCTGTTATTATCATCTCACCTTTAATAAGCTACTAGATATATATGTATATTACTATATACAGAAGCATTCCTATATACATAATAACAATATGAATACAACTAGCTGTAGATGACAATGTTATACCACGTGAAAGTCCATTGCCCATCACCAAGCCAAACTCAGCCTCCATTCTCAGGTTATATTCTTATTACATAATTTAATTTCTTTATAACTTTGGTTAGAAAATTCAAAGTCAACAACCTTTCCACACACCTAGAGATATGAACATGCATATATCTATAAACTAATCTGATCATTGAAATTGAAAGTAGGAGCATATCAATCCATCACATACCACCCAACATATCAATCCATCACCTAGCAGTAACAAGTCGGTTGCACAAAATACAAATATGGCATACATGAAAGACTACAGCGACACAATTTTATGAAACATACATATTAGCAGACAACATATATATATATATATTACCGCACGATTCTATACATATATATATGAGCGCTTAAACACAGATTCGAATATATCACATATATATATATATATATATAAATATGTATGCACACAAATTTAACAAGATTGCAATATATTGAAGATGTGACTGCAGGTTCAAAGGGGAAGAGAAGAACATTCTACTTGCCTGATCGTTGGGCTAAATCACGCAGGAACTGTAGGCTGCTCGATGCTCTCTCTCCTCTCTCTTCTACGCGACTGCGATTCTGTTATCTCCCTCGACTAGTCTGACAGAAACGTATCCCTAACTTAGGGTTTATTTTAGTTATATAAATATATATAATATATATTTATTTATTTAATCCTTCCGATGGGCCCAAAAACATAATATAGCCCATTAGCTAATAAGCCCAAATAATTAACTCAAAAATATACTATAGTCCATTTAATTAACTTATAATTAATTAATTAAATTAAATTTACCCAATCAATATAAATAATAAAAATACGGGGTATTACATTCTCCCCCCCTAATAAAGGAATTTCGTCCTCGGGATTCACTACATACCTGAACGAAATAGCTCTGGATACTTTGCACGAATTTCATCCTAATTTTCCCAAGTGGACTCTGCCTCATTGTGATGGCTCCACTGAACACGCACAAGAGGAATGATCTTCTTACGAAGTACATGCTCCTTTCGATCGATAATGCGATAAGGTTGCTCCACATAAGTCACATCCGGCTCCAACTCGATCTCTCCCACATCAATATGCTGATACACATCCTCATCTCGTAAGAATTTCCGCAACATTGAAACATGGAATACATTATGAACCCTGTGCATAAAATCTAGCAGTGTTAATCGGTACGCCACCGGTCCAATCCTGTCAGTAATCATAAAAGGACCCACAAAACGAGGTGACAATTTCCCCTTCTTTCCGAACCGCATTACTCCCTTCATAGGAGACACCTTGAGTAAAACCTGATCCCCCACTCTGAACTCCAAAGTTCGAGTTCGCCGATCAGCATAACTCTTCTGCCTACTCTGGGCAGTCCTCATACGGTCCCGAATAAGAGGAATCTTTTCTGAGGTGTCCTTAATGAACTCAGGACCAAATAATCTGTTCTCTCCAGCCTCCAGCCAACACACCGGAGATCTACAGAGTCGACCGTACAATGCCTCAAATGGTGCCATACCAATAGTCTTTTGATAACTATTGTTATAGGCAAACTCTGTAAGTGGCAAATAGAACTCCCAATTGCCCTTGAAATCAAGGACACAAGCTCGAAGCATATCCTCCAAAATCTGGTTAACCCTCTCAGTTTGACCATCTGTCTGTGGATGATAAGCTGTACTAAGGTGCAACTCTGTACCCAAAGCCTGCTGAAAGCTCGCCCAAAACCCAGATACAAAGTTCGGATCTCTATCCGATATAATAGATAATGGAATCCCATGAAGCTTCACTATCTCTGCAATGTAAAGCTTTGCCAACTGCTCCGAAGTGTAATCAGAACGAACAGGTAGAAAATGGGCAGACTTTGTAAGTCTATCAACTATCACCCAAATGGAGTTATGGTTCCGATGTGAGGTAGGTAACCCCTCAATGAAATCCATAGAAATGCTCTCCCATTTCCACTCAGGCACTGGAAGTGGCTGCAATGCTCCTGGTGGTTTCTGGTGATCGATTTTAACCATTTGGCAAGTACTACACTTAGAGACAAAAACAGCTATGTCTCTCTTCATACCAGCCCACCAAAATTGACGTTTCATATCCTGGTACATCTTATCCCCTCCGGGATGCACTGCAAATGGAGAGTTATGAGCCTCTCCCATCACATCTCTCCTCAAGTCATGAATAGGAGGAACAACTAATCGACTCTTGTACCTCAACCCCCCATCTGAACCAACTGAGTAAAATGGAATCTCTCCTGATGTCAACTCTGCAATCCTATCTATACACTGCTGGTCCGCCCGTTGGGCCTCAATCACTCTTCGAATGATGACAGGTGTCACCATAACACATGCCGCAAAAGCGTCAGCTAACTCATCAACGGACCTCAACGCATTCCACTTAGTCTCGAACAAGGCTGAAAGACTAGCATAGGGTAGACGACTGAGGGCGTCAGCCACTACATTAGCCTTCCCTGGATGAACTGAATGGAAAAATGATAGTCCTTCACAAATTCCAACCATCTGCGCTGCCTCATATTCAACTCCCTCTGCGTAAACAGATACTGCAAACTTTTGTGATCACTGAATAATCTGAAAGCCTCACCTAGGAGGTAATGTCTCCAGATCCTCAATGCAAAAACCACCGCTGCCAACTCCAAATCATGGGTAGGGTAATTAAGCTCATGTGGCTTGAGCTTACGTGAACCATAAGATACTGGTCTCTCCTCCTGCATCAACACACAACCAAGACCCTGTAACGATGCATCAGTGTAGACAAGATACTCAACCCCACTCTGTGGAGTGGCCAGAACAGGTGCAGAAGTCAACTTAGTCTTTAGTTCATCAAAAGCTGTCTGACAGTGATCATCCCAAACAAATGGCACACCCTTTCTAGTCAAGTTGGTGAGCGGACCGACGATCTTAGAGAAACCCTGAATGAATCTACGATAATAACCTGCCAATCCCAGAAAACTACGGACTTCTGAAGGTGAGGTAGGTTGTCCCCATTCCAGAACCGTTGAGACCTTCGCTGGGTCCACTGCAATCCCCTTCTCTGACACCACATGACCCAAAAACTTCACCTCTCTCTGCCAGAATGCACATTTCTCAAACTTTGCATACAACTGGTGCTCTTTAAGGGTCTGTAACACCGTCTGTAGATGTCTGGCATGCTCCTCCTCAGACCGAGAGTAGACCAATATGTCATCAATGAATATAATAACAAATTGATCTAAAAATGGCCTGAATACTCCATTCATCAGATCCATAAAGACAGCTGGAGCGTTGGTCAACCCGAAAGGCATAACACGGAACTCATACGACCCATATCTGGTGAGAAATGCTGTCTTGGGTACATCCTGCTCCCTAACATGAAGTTGATGATAACCAGACCTCAAATCTATCTTCGAGAAGTATGTGGCTCCCCTCAACTGATCAAATAAATCATCAATCCTAGGCAACGGATACTTGTTGCGGATTATGACTTTATTCAGCTCCCTGTAATCGATACAAAGACGAAGAGAACCATCCTTCTTTTTCATAAATAACACCGGTGCTCCCCAGGGTGAAGTACTCCTGCGACTAAAACCCTGGCAGAGAAGCTGCTGAATCTGTTCCTTCAACTCCCGCATCTCCATCGGTGCCATCCTATATGGTGCCTTAGCAATAGGCCTGGTGCCTGGAGCTAAGTCAATAACAAAGTCAATATCACGACTCGGTGGTAACCCTGGAATCTCCTGAAAAACATCCTGAAAATCACGTACTACGGGAATACTATCCATGGATACAGTGATCTCCTCCTGGGTCTCTGTATCAATATAAAATAAATGTCTACTAGACCCTCCATGTGGACGAGGCATAGCAATCAAGGACATCTCCTGACCCGGTATCGCAAAAACTATCGTCTTACCATGACAGTCCAACTGAGCATGGTAGTGAGATAACCAGTCCATCCCAAGTATCACATCATAAGAGTGCATATCAAGTACTAACAAATCAGCTAGAAATCTAAGCTTGCCAATATCAATAGGGACATGTCCACAACTCTCTCGTAAAATCGCATCAACACCTACTGGCGTGGAAATACTGAGGGGTCGACTACAAGACTGAGTCAATAATCCAGATAAAGAGACAAATGACTGAGACACAAAAGAATGTGATGCACCAGTATCAAAAAGAACTCGACCGTGTCTACCATAAATAGGAAACATACCCTCAATAGCCTGAGGTGCCCGAGGATCATAAGGCATGATGTTGTACACCCTGCCATAATGCAACTGTTGTTGTGGCTGCCCCTGTGGTGGTGGGGGTGCTGGTAAAGCTGGGTACACCAAGTTCTGAATACGTGGAATATGTGGTGTCGGTAATGGTGGTGGCTATTTCTGCCCCTGCTGACTAGTCTGACCCTGCTGGCCGTGCTGACCTTGAGTAGCCTTGGGACATCTCTTAGCAGAGTTCCCAAACTCCCCACAACCATAACAATGTCCTTTGAAAGGACCTAAAAATCTCCTCCGGAAGTTTCCCTGTTGCTGACCTTGTCCAATCTGAGGTGCTCCACCCTGCTGCCCCTGATGAGAAGTCATCTCCTTATTAGTATCATTGTTACCCTTCTACTTTTTCCAAGGCTGGTACCTCTGAAATCTACCCCTATCACTGTGGCTGCCACTCTGACCATTTCCATTATCCACTATCTGACTGGTGGAGTCCTTGTCACTGCGCTTCTCCCCCTTAGTTTTCTGGTAGTCCCTCTTGATCTGACAATGTTGTAGTGCTGCATCCACCACTTGAGCATAAGTGGTGTAAGCTGGATTACCCACAATCACCTGCCGAATGCGCCATGTCAAACCGTGCACAAAGCAATTCTTCTTTTTCTCCTCTGTGTTGACCTCTTCGGGTGCAAACAAAGATAAACTAGTGAACTCCTGCTCATACTCTGCTACAGTCTTATCTCCCTGTTGTAAATCAAGAAATTCTCTTTTCTTAGTTGCCCTTACTGCAAAAGGGAAATATTTATCGTCAAAGCGAGCCTGGAACTGAGCATAGGTCAATGTGGCTCTCTCCTCTGAGGTGGTAACTGACTCCCACCACTGCAAAGCATCGCCAACTAACTTAAAAGTAGCAAGCATCTGCTTTTGGACCTCTGTATACTCAACCATACGGAGATGACGCTCAATATCCTTCCGCCACTGGTGAGATACTTTTACATCAGTGGACCCTGAGAACTCTGGTGGATGACCCTTCGTGAAAGTATTCCGAACTTTCTCCCATGTAACAGGTTGTACTGCCTGCTCAACAACGGGAGCTTGCTGAGGAGGCGGAGGATGAGGCTGCTGATTTTGAAGAGCGGTCGCCACCCCTGCAGCAACAGCCTGAGCAATGATAGTTGCGAGATTAGGGGGAAGTTCAGCATTGCCATCCTGAGCATTGCCCTGACCCTGATTCGCATTCCTTCTCCTACGAGGCGGCATACTGAAATAACAGTAATACGAGTCGTTAATACCACAACAACAGACATAAAAGAGTACAATGAATCCTAAATTTAGGCTCTAGAAATATCAGAATACGCAACGCGGAAAACCTAACGAAAACATCCCTAGGACACTTGAACCCGGAGTGCTCTGATACCAACTGTGATACCCCCTAATTTTCATGCATAGGTTGGCCATTTTGAACTGCCAGTGGACAAGGTTTGAAAGGCATTCTATTGGCTTTGTAACCCAGTCGACTAGGTGGTCCTGTTCATGTCCGTTTTGACCCTATTTTACTATTTTGCTTATATCTCGAGCTACGGGTGTCGTATGGAGGTGGTATTTAGCTTTTTAGAAAGAGGACTTAAAGATATTTATGTTAGGCTTATGAATGACTTCATTAAATTCATTTTTGAGGCCGTAATGGTTGTTTGAATGTGACAGTATGTTTTGAACTTCGGCACGTCGCAACACCCGATTTTCAAAATGTCATAGTTTTCTTTTCACACCTTTAAATTTGATTCCGTTTGTTCCTATGACTTATTTTAGGTCACAAACTTGTCTTTATACGTTGAAAGTACTATTTTACACCTAAAATGAGCATTTTACCCTTGAGTGGGTCTGAGTGCTTAAATGGTCCGTTTAAGTTGCTTTAGTTTCATTTCGCTCCTATTTCGATCTTGAGTGATCTTGTTTACATATTTTAGGCATGAAATGATATTTTTACCCTTGTGTGGGTGTTTGATGACTATAGGTCATTTGTTCTCATTTTGTTTTTACTTCCGCATTCACTCCCTTAGCTCTTGGGCTCGGGTTTCCAAGTCTTAGGAAATTTGGGGCATGACACAGTGTGAGTGTTAGGTAGAAAGTTGTGTCTTTAGTTGGATAGTTGAAGTGAAGAGTTATGACTGCAATTGGACAGTTGAAGTGATTGTATGTTTGATACCCCCTAATTTTCGTGCATAGGTTGGCCAGGCCTATACCGAAAACTAGGGCGCATCAACACCCGATAATAAATGAACACAGAAGCAAAAGACATATTTAAGAAATAACAGAGTCTCAAAAGTTTAATTCTCATGAATAAATAAATTCAGAAATCAAAACTCCCAAAGGGTACAACTCGGGAATCCATATCTATGGACCCCTAAACCTTAATGAAAACAAGTGTCTAAAAAAATATAACTAAATTGGGTCCTTACACTGAATTGAAGTCAAAATGGATGAACTTGTGAATAAATGATAAGCGACCTCAACCATGTGGCTGAAATTGCCGAGAACCTGAAACAACAAAGGTGGATTAGACCCACGAGCATAGTAGACTCTACATGATCCCAAACAGAGTACCAAATAATCCCATCATCTACCCAACCAAAATAAGAGTAATATTATAACTTTAAATACCACTCCTAAATAAATATCCTCCAAATAAAATAAAAATAAATAAATAACTAACACATAAACAAACAAAGTGCAACCACAAGGCATAAAACAAAACAAATAAAGTGCAACCAAAATTAAATCACATGTCAATAGGCAACTTAATCATGCCTTACCATAACCACGTACCCGACAACTTATCCATGACTAGTCGACTATGGTACAGATGAGACCGACTTATTAGTCAGCTCATCGTGGTTTCCTCCATTCCACAATAAAATACTAATAATAATAAAAATAAATAAATAGATTAATAAACACCATTTATGTCGCATGTGAAAGGATTTATTAATTCTTTCACATTATACACTAGATCACCATCTCAATATCTCAATATTTTATCTTTGAGACTTGAACCAATTTCACCCATCAAAAGAAATATACGCATGTCATATATATATACCCACGCATTTTATAAAAGATCGATTTACAGAACATGTCCACGTTTAATAATAAATATCTATCGTACTTAATTGATCTGCAAACAATAATTCCAATTG
The DNA here is from genome assembly GCA_963922005.1 of Cornus suecica. Lineage (NCBI taxonomy): Eukaryota > Viridiplantae > Streptophyta > Magnoliopsida > Cornales > Cornaceae > Cornus > Cornus suecica. Next base: position 41,148,256 of record OY998239.1, read on the forward strand.
CCTTTTCGTAACCAATTTATTCAAAGGTAATCCAAGGAAATCAAACTGTTCATTGTGGTTACTATTGACTCCCATTAGATGAAAAGTTAAGGGATTTGACATTTTCCATTTTATTCTATCCTGTTTTATTTTATAATTATAATTATAATTTATTATTTATTATCATTATATATATATATATATATAACTTCCTGTTATTATCATCTCACTTTTAATAAGCTACTAGATATATATGTATATTACTATATACAGAAGCATTCCTATATACATAATAACAATATGAATACAACTAGCTGTATATGACAATGTTATACCACGTGAAAGTCCATTGCCCATCACCAAGCCAAACTCAGCCTCCATTCTCAGGTTATATTCTTATTATATAATTTAATTTCTTTATAACTTTGGTTAGAAAATTCAAAGTCAACAACCTTTCCACACACCTAGAGATATGAACGTGCATATATCTATAAACTAATCTGATCATTGAAATTGAAAGTAGGAGCATATCAATCCATCACATACCACCCAACATATCAATCCATCACCTAGCAGTAACAAGTCGGTTGCACAAAATACAAATATGGCATACATGAAAGACTACAGCGACACAATTTTATGAAACATACATATTAGCAGACAACATATATATATATATATATTACCGCACGATTCTATACATATATATATGAGTGCTTAAACACAGATTCGAATATATCACATATATATATATATATATAAATATGTATGCACACAAATTTAACAAGATTGCAATATATAGAAGATGTGATTGCAGGTTCAAAGGGGAAGAGAAGAACATTCTACTTGCCTGATCGTTGGGCTAAATCACGCAGGAACTGTAGGCTGCTCGATGCTCTCTCTCCTCTCTCTTCTACGCGACTGCGATTCTGTTATCTCCCTCGACTAGTCTGACAGAAACGTATCCCTAACTTAGGGTTTATTTTAGTTATATAAATATATATAATATATATTTATTTATTTAATCCTTCCGATGGGCCCAAAAACATAATATAGCCCATTAGCTAATAAGCCCAAATAATTAACTCAAAAATATACTATAGTCCATTTAATTAACTTATAATTAATTAATTAAATTAAATTTACCCAATCAATATAAATAATAAAAATACGGGGTATTACAGTATGAATATACTCATCTATTCAGTCACCACTATTCCAACTTGTGTATCTATTCATTCGTAACTCTTGGTTGTCTATAAATAGGGCGTGCCACAGTTCATTTCAATCCATCCCAAAAATCATTTTCTTCTTTCCTTATCTTTTCTTTGCATACATAGTAGTAAGTGTAGGAGAGAGTACTACACCAAGTTGGTTCGCTTGTTTCTCCAGTTTGCAGTGCTGCCATTGGAGAAAGAAAGGTCGTTGTAACCTGAAAGACATACATTATACAGATTGTCAGCACCGTAGCGGGGCGAATCTGTCCTAAGGATATAGAATCTAATTCTAGACTCGGCCTAACAAGTTCTTTATTTTAATAATATATTTGTTTAATATATATATATATATATAATTTTATCATATAGTATATATATATATTCTGTTTAATATATATATAAGTTTATTAAATAGTATATACATATATTATATAATTTTATGAAATAATTAGAGTATATACATATATTGTACTTCATTAAATATAGATATATACATTAGAAATTATATTAATAATAATACTATAGTATTGCATACATATTGAACTACAATATTATAGTCCATTTAGGATTAGGACTATTAAATACAATTTTTTTTTATACTTGCCCTTTGCAAATTACATAGGGACATAGTGAAATCTTTGATACTCTGTATTTCTTATAATTATAATATCCAATACACACATAAAATAATATGAAAATTATAAATTGTCCGTGAATGAAAAGAAAAGGAGATCATGGAAGGGAAAAATGATTGTGGTGACATTTGATAGAGAACTTATAATATCGATAGTATTAAACTCATATATTTATATATATATATATATATATCTTACTAATGTAAGTAATTGATTAGGTTTCATAGGACCTAAAATAAGAATCATACCGTGATCTACGTTTTTACTATTTTAAACTCTGTGTGAATTGTAGAGAACCGAATACAAATTTTCTAGTTAAAGAGTACATTGCATAGGAATCCTGTTTATAAAACAATTAAACTGCACAACATAAAAAAGTGAAATGGAAATTCAAAACCTTCCAAATATGAAATGTTTTCCATTCTATCTTTCCTCAAACTCACTCCATGTAAAGATGGATATATATAAACCTACAAAATAATGATACACTAATAAAGTGTAACATCACAATAGCAACAACGAAAGAAAAAATATAATAAAGTTATACTATGGGATGAATCAATAAGTACACAGAAGAGTAACAAATTATAATAATAAAATTAAAATTACATTAAAATAGAATAAAAGATTGTATGTCACTCCCCTAAATTCCCGAAACTCCAACCCGGAGAATCAGTGAATCTCGAGGAATGACGTCAGTGGAAACGATCGCTAGACTCAACAATAACAAGGAAATACATGGAATAATGATGGACAAATATACTCCATGCCTAATCGAATGATAGAAACTCAATAGTATGCTCTAATACCATGTTGTCACGCCCATAAATTCCTGAGACTCCCGAACAGGGATATTCGAGGATTCCGGGGTATGATCCTTACAATGAGCGACCAACTAAGATATCATTAACCATGAAAAAGTATGGAATAATGATAAAATTGGTATATTCCATACCCAAATGAATGATAGGAATACACAACATAATCTAACTAAAATTTGGCAGAGTTCCGTTCGTAAATGGAATATCCCAGAAACAAAACTCAACAGAATAACCTGCCAATAACAATTTGATAACAACAATAGCTCACAGCCCAACATTCATCAATCCTACTAGGGCCGAGGTAGTGGAAAGAAACCACCAACCCCTACACAACCCTCTATAATCAGCAAAGCCACAAATGCTCGAATAAGAATACAGCAATGCACATGGAAGTGCCGAATAGATACAATGACATCCTGAAATAATAAATAGAAGAACTAAAAGATACACCAATAGGGATATGCCAACCGACTAGCTCCCAAGAGAAATACATGGTAATCCCATAAAACAGGGGTAAAAAGAGTAAATAATGGAAAAGACTGTAGCTAACTACCGTCCCCCAATCCAGTCGCACTACAACCGTAACCGCATCACCTTGCGCAACTCCAAAACCTGTAACGAGTAAAATAAAAAAGAGGTGCCGCTGCACCGTATGTTGTCCGTAGCTGAAACATTTCCTACAAATTGGGATGGAATACTAGGGGTATGAAACACCCTGTGACCAAAGAAGCTCAGTAAGAAAAATAAAATCCTAACTACCACATCCTCTGACTGATTAGGTAATGCTAAACCATCCAACAAGACACGTAACCCTCAACAAATCCAAGCCATGAAAACGCAAGGCACACACTCATATACTACCGTATATAAGTATATAGGGGATATAAGTACATAACATGAGTCCCATAAGGTACTACTAAGACTAGTATTCCAAGTACTAACTCTAGTAGTCTACACTACTCTCACAACGTACACCAAGTACATGACACCCAAGGCCAATCTAACAAATCACCAAGCGCTCACAACACTAACCCGAGGATCCAAACAGAGGAAATCACACTCACCTCTAATATCCACAGGAATCAAAATCCACAACTAGTACTAAGGAAGGCTCAAATCCCACTCCCCGAGAACAAAGGAGGAAAATCACTCACGTCCTTGCGTACTAACACAATCGTCATCTATATATATATATATATATGAAACATCATCCCATTCCTAGAGGAAATCTACCTCTCAATGATTGGATCACCTCAATCATATCATCATATGAATCTCATAATATTATCTCCAATATGATCATTAATTTACCAAGACTCTCACTATGAATAAGGAAAGCTAACCAAATCAAAACACGGAGAGTACATGGACACTACTCTCATGAATAATCACACAAGGCTCAATAAACAAAGCAAGGAAAAAGAGATCCCAATGCTAACCAATGGAAAACCGAGACAACATTGTCAAGGTTAAAACACCACAAGTACTTAGAGAAAACACCCGGACAATAGAAACCAAATCATTTAGAATCCATGCCCCTAACAGGTGTAAGATTCTAAATCACCTAGACGGTGACATCAACAACCAAGAAGAAGGGAAAACAACACTATATGTGTGCCCTAAACCACAACAAGCCTCAAACCCGAGACTTAAAAATGATCAGAAGCAAAGGTGAAACAAGAAGACATCTCTCAGAACACTTACAGGTCGATATTTTTTAGAAAGAGGGCTCAAAAAAAGAAAAACTCCGTTTTCACCTACCCCCGTAGCCAGGACAGGTGAATGACGGAGACCGGGGGCAAAACGATTATTTTCACATTGTGGATTCTTAAAAGAAAACCTACTTTGTAATATTTGTCGTGATTCTGATATTTTGAGTCTTCTTTCTAAAAAATATCGACATGTAAGTGTTTTGAGAGGTGTCTTCTTGTTTTACCTTTGCTTCCGATCATTTTTAAGTCTCGGGTTTGAGGCTTGTTGTGGTTTAGTGCACACATATAGTGTTGTTTTCCCTTTTTCTTGGTTGTTGATGTCACCGTCTAGGTGATTTAGATTCTTACACCTGTTAGGGGCATGGATGCTAAATGGATTGGTTTTTGTTGTCCGGGTGTTTTCTCTAAGTACTTGTGGTGTTTTAACCTTGACAATGTTGTCTCGGTTTTCCATTGGTTAGCATTGGGATCTCTTTTTCCTTGTTTTGTTTCTTGACCTTTGTGTGATTGTTCATGAGAGTAGTGTCCATGTCCTCTCCGTGTTTTGATTTTGTTAGCTTTCCTTATTGATAGTGAGAGTGTTGGTAAATTACTAATCATATTTGAGATAGTATTATGAGATTCATATGGTAATATGATTGTGGTGATCCAATCCTTGAGAGGTAGATTTCCTCTATAAATGGGATGATGTTTCATATACATATATATAGATGATGATTGTGTTAGTACGCAAGGACATGAACGCTTTTCCTCCTATGTTCTCGGGGAGTGGGATTTTAGCCTTCCTTAGTACTAGTTGTGGTTTTTGATTCCTATGGATATTAGAGGTGAGTGTAATTCCCTCTGTTTGGATCCTCGGGTTAGTGTTGTGAGCGTTTGGTGATTTGTTAGATTGGCCTTCGGTGTCATGTACTTGGTGTATGTTGTGAGAGTATTGTAGACTAGAGGAGGTGGTACTTGGAATATTAGTCTTACTAGTACCTTATGTGACTCATGTTGTGTACTTATATATATATATGTATGTATATATATATCCCCTATATACTTATGTACGGTAGTATATGAGTGCGTGCCTTGTGTTTTTGTGGCTGGGATTTCTTGAGGGTTACATGTCTTGCTGGATGGTTTAGCATTACCTAAACAATCAGAGGATGTGGTAGTTAGGATTTTATTTTTTGTACTGGGCTTCTTTGCTCATAGGGTGTTTCATACACCTGGTATTCCATGCCAGTTTGCAGTAAATGTTTCGACTACGGACAACATGCGGTGCAACGACACCTCTCTTTTATTTTACTTGTTACAGGTTTTAGAGTTACGCAAGGTGATGCGGTTATGGTTGCAGCGTGGCTGGATTGGGGGACGGTAGTTAGCTACAGTATTTAGTTTCTTTACCCCTGTTTTATGGGATTGCCATGTATTGCTCTTGGGAGTCAGTCTATTGGCATATCCCTATTGGTGTATCTTTTAGTTCTTGTATTTATTATTTCAGGATGTCATTGTATCTATTCGGCACTACCATGTGCATTTCTGTATTCTTAGTCGAGCATTTGTGGCTCTGTTGATTATAGAGGGTTGTGTAGGGGTTGGTGGTTTATTTCCACTACGTCGTCCCTAGTAGGATTGATGAATGTTGGGCTGTGAGCCATTGTTGTTATCAAATTGTTATTGGCAGGTTATTTTATTGAGTTGTGTTTCCAGGATGTTCCATTTACAAACGAAACTCTACTGAATTTTTGTTAGATTATGCTATGTATTCCTATCATTCATTTGGGTATGGAATATCATTACTCCATGCGTTTTCATGGTTAATGATATCTTAGTTGGTCGCTCATTGTATGGATCACAGCCCGGAGTCCTCAGATTTCCCTTTTCGTTCCTTGTATTTCCTTGTTATTATTGAGTTTAGTGGTTGTTTCCACTGACGTCATTTCTCGAGATTCGCTGATTTTCCGGGTTGAAGTTTCGGGAATTTAGGGGTGTGACAGTTTGGTATCAGAGCATTCTGTTGAGTTTCTATCATTCAGTTAGGCTTGAAATATATTATTTTCTTTGTTATTCCATGTATTTCCTTATTATTGTTTACTCTAGTGGTCGTATTACTGACGTCACCCCTTGAAAATTCGCTGATTCTCTAGGTTGAAGTTTCGGGAATTTTAGGGGCCTGTATCATGGAGTTAGTTACCGAGGAATGTGAGTAGATCATTTGGTCTAGCTAACCGGATGTGACTCGCGGACTAAGGTACTCCCTGATTTCGAGGATGAAATCTCCTAAAGTGGGATGGTTATAACACCCTGTGTTATTTTCCTTTTCTCTGAAATTATTTCCAATTTAATTTCGGTTATGACGGCACTTGTTCTTGATGCATTGTTTATTCTTGGTATTTCGTACCTGTAAATTTTTTGTGTTTTATGTTTCGAACATGGAGGGACGACGTTTATACGAGTTTTTATTTTTACTGACTATGCGGTTTCATTTTGAAGTTTAGCATTTGTGCTTCGTGTCATGCCCCTAAAATTCCCGAAACTCTAATCTAGAGAATCAGGGAATTTCCAAGGGATGACGTCAGTCAAGCGACCACTAGAGTCAACAATAACAGGGAAATACATGGAACAACAATGAAAAATATACTCTATGCCTAAAACGAATACTATATACTCAATAGTATCATCTGATACCAAACTAACACGCCCTTAAATTCCTAAGACTCCCGAACTGGGACATCCAAGGAATCCAGGATGTGATCCTTAATACAAACGACCAACTCAGATATCATTAACCACAAAAACATATGGATCAATGATAAAAATGGTATATTTCATACCCAAATGAATGATAGAAAAAAGTAGCGAAATGTAACGAAAATTCGGCAGAGTTCCGTTTGTAAATGGAACATCCGGACACACAACCACAACAGAATAACATGCCAATAATAGTTCGATAATAACAATGGCTCACAACCCCAACATTCATAAATCCTACCAGGGCCGAGGTAGTGGAAAGAAACCAAAACCCCTACACAACCCTCTATAATCAACAGAGCCACAATTACCCGAATAAGAATACAGAAATGCACATGGCAGTGCCGAATAAATACAATAACATCCTGAAACAATAAATACAGGAAATAAAAGATACACCAATAGGGATATGCCAACAGACTGGTTCCCAAGAGAAATATATGACAATTCCATAAAACATGGGTAAAGAAGCTGACAGAAGATAACTATCGTCCCCAACCAGTCGCACTGCAACCATAACCGCGTCACCCAACGCAACTCCAAAACCTGTAACAAGGGAAACAAAAGGGAACTACCGTTGCACCGCATGCTGCTCGTAGCCGTAACATTTCGTAGCTCAGTAGGAAAAGATATCCTAGCTCCCACATCATCTGACTGTTTAGGAATATCAAAACTATCTAGTAAGATATCTAGCCCACAACGTAACCCAGCAACAAAATCTCAAGGCATGTGCTCACATACTACCGTACATAAGTATAAAGGGGATATATATATACATATATATATATAAATACATAACATGATTCTATAAGGTACGACTAAGACTCGTACTCCAAGTACCCACACAGGTAGTCTACACTACTCTCACCAACATAAACTAGGTACACGACACCCAAGTCCAATCTAACGAATCATCAAACGCTCACAACGTTAACCAGAAGATCCAAACAGAGGAAAAACACACTCATGTCTAATATCCACCACTAGTACCAAGGAATACTCATAACTCACTCCCCGAGAACATAGGAGGAAAAGCACTCACGTCCTTGTGTACTAACACAATCGTCATCTATATATATATATATGTGTGTACAATATATATATAACAAACCTCATCCCACTCCTAGAGAAAATCTACCTTTTAAAGACTAGATCACCTCAATCATATCTCTTCATTAATACCATAAATCACATCATCACATCGACCTCATAATATTATCATCAATAGGGTTAGTCAAATCACTAACGCTCTCACTATGGACAAGGAACGCTAAACGGTCGAATCTCGGAGAATACCTGAACACTACTCTCATAACAACCACATAAGAGTCAAAGAACCAAAGCGAGGCAAAAGAAGAACCATTACTAAACCAACAGATAACCGAGACAACAACGTCAATGTTAAAAATACCACAAGTGTTTAGTGAAAATACCCGAACAAGGAAACCAAGGTAAGGGAAAAGAAGTCCCAATACTAAACCAACAGATAACCGAGACAACAACGTCAAGGTTAAGAACACCCCAAGTGTTTTGTGAAAACACCCGAACAAGGAAACCAAAAATGAATGGCCGAGAGTGGAAGTTATAAAAAGATGAATCCCAGGGATTCAATAGTTTTTAAGAAAAATGTTTTAAAACTCGAACCAATCCATTCAGCATCCATGTTCCTAACATGTGAAAAACTCAAATCACCTAGGTGGTGACATCAACAGCCAAGAAGAAGTGAAAGGCAGCATTATATGTGTGCACTGAACAACAACAAGCCTCAAACCCGAGACTTAAAAATGATCGAAGCAAAGGTGAACAAGATAACACCTTTCAAAACTCTACAGAACGAGATCTCGAGAAAGAAGTCTGAAAAGCTCAGAATCTTGAGAAAAGTAATAAAATATTTTTCTTTTAAGAAACCACTTAGTAAAAATGACTGTCCTGCCCCCGGTCTCCGTCAGTTGCCATCATCGACTTTTAAAAGTTGAAAATCTTTTTAAAGAAGATCCTAAGATCATTTTATAAGGTACTAAAACTTTTCGTTATTACGGGGGTAGGCGAAAATGGGTTTTTCATTTTAAATACAATGATATTGTTTTCAAAACTTGAAAAACTCTGTTTCCGACAGACAGCCAGATAAGAGTGACTACAACTCCAAGGATTCCTATAATGTCTCGAAAGGACAATGAAGGAAGAAAAATACGTTGGACTCACGGAACACAACCATCCGTTTCCAACTCCACAAAATCAAATGACAATACGAGGAAGAGGTTCGGCACCATGCCATAATCGATGGCTCAAGGAGTGACATATGAGTCAAAGACATGTACTAGTATACAGAGTACAATAAAAGAAATGCTTAGGGGAATAAACTAAGCACTAGAAACAAAACTGCCAAGCTACAGTACCTCGAGTACTTAATAAAATCACTTAAACCTCCTAATATCATGAAAAGGGAAAAACCAGTGGCCGATACCACGGGAATAACTAGTCTCAATCATTACCTCTTCCAATTCATTATGACCTCAATTTCACAATTGATACTTAATAGAATCAAGAGACCATTTCCACTCAACTAGACAGGTTCAATCACAACCTCTTCTAACTGCACTCAAAACCTAAAAAGTACGATAAAGGATACCTCCCTCTAAGTGGGAATGAAACATCAAGGGTTAGTAATATGCAACCAACCAAAACCACAAAACTATCACCCGCCTTTTTGAAGGCTTCAAATCTCAATTGATACTCAAATCAATCCCTAACCTCAAATCTCTAAGGATGTCACACAACTAACCACAGAGGTCACTATGCCAATATACTTAACCTCCCCCGAGGGCACAAAAGTATATAATCGCAAGTATAAAAATATACGTTTTATTATACTTTAACAATTTCCGCATTTAATTCATGCTTTCACATTATTCATTTTCAGTTGAGCATTTCATAAAATATGAATTTAATTCACAATATTCATAATTAACATATCCAATATCCACAAGTAATAATATCACATAAATGCTATGCAATGCAATGTGAATCACAGACCACCTGTGATACGTACACAAAAAATACACCCTTCCCAAGGGTGAATGGATCCTTCTCCACAATTCCCCTGAGGATACAAGCTCACTAGGGAATGTAGACTCATCGAACCGTTCTTCCCAAGTGCTTTTGACACTTCACACTTTTAACCAGGAAGACGTCCTCCATGACGCGGTCTTGCACATAGGATTTGGACGATATGTCCTCCCCCTGTCATCTGCATTTCTCAGAAGATTAGTTTTGTGGGAGCAAGAAGCACCCCCTGGCCAGTTGTTTCGACGATCCAAATATAAATGTCTACTCAAGCACCACACGCAAATGGATGTAGACCACACCAAATGAATTTTCTCTGCAAAAGGTGAACTCGTGCATTACATGCACCAACACCCATGTCCTCACACGACATGGTGTACATAATAAAAATCATGCCTCAACATAAATATGTAATACATCATATTTATGAAAATATCCACATGAAAATACCAACATGAATCTCATAATCCTTTTAACATGCTTTTAAAATATAATAAAGACATAAATCACATGGAAATAATTTAATGTTTTAAACAATATATTTTCTTTAATTATTTTGGAAAATATTTTGATTTCTCTTAACATGCCTTTAAAACAATTAAAGCAAATAATCCAAGTAACATAAGGGAAATGTAGCATAACGTCTAAGTTTTCACGTCCCTTACGTCTACATATCCTCTAACACAGCAAAATGGGAATTAATATAACGTTCTAAGTTCACGTCTAACTTTTACAAAATTCTACTAACCCACTTAATTCTCAAGGGGTTACTAAGCCACCTATTCTTATTCAATTGAAATAAGAATTTATTTACTTTCGTAGGAAAATAATTTAATTAATTTCTCAAATTAATTCCTAACCCATACTTCGATTCTAATACAATTTTAGATATTTAAATTCACAATTTAATATATCTAAATTAAAATAAATACTAGTTTGCACACCCAAACCACATCAACAATACGGAAGTGAGAATAAAATTTCCCACATAAATTTACGCTTACAGAACAGCCCGAAACGCCCCACCGTGAACTGTACCCGCGCCCGAATATGGAGCCCGCCGACCAAAGTCACCCGAATAATATTTCAAATATACCGAAACGTTCATCTCAAAAACCTATACGATATATATGAAGCCCATTAGCAATAGGTTAATCAATTTGGGTTAATCTAAAATAACCCAAACAAAAATTATAACCTATAAACGCGATTTCCTGACAAACCGCTCAACGGAAAATTACAAAATTTAAGTATGATGAACAACAAGTAGAGACGAAGCTACTCACCAAAAATCGGCCCAAACCGATAACAGGAAGTTGACCAAATCGTTGGTCGAATTTTGGTCGAAGCTACCCCTGTTGCATCGCCACTGTGCTGACCTTCGCTGCTGCAACGCGCCACAACTTGCCGACCCTACGTCGCCTTCTCCAGCTCACAGCAACCCACGTCGCGTCATCGCCACCCCTGGACCGTCGCCGCTGACCGATGACCCATTACGCGACCTATAACTCTCTCTCTCTATGATCGACAATGAATAAGGAGGTGGAGCAGTGTCTGGTCGTGTGAACAGAAGAGGGAAAAGGAAGCTAGGTCAATGTTTCCCAATCTGCAGATACATATGGGTATATACATATATATCTTAATTGCAAAAGTGACCCTCTAAACAACCATAATCACAAAATAACCCTACCTCTACATAAATATTTGAAATAATTTATCCAAAATTATAACGGACCAACCCCCAAGTGTGATCATGCGAATTGGTAATTCCACGGGACACCAATTAACTAAAATAATCCGAAATAAATACACCGGAGTAGGAACCCAAACATCGGAACGCCTAACCAGCCCGATCAAATAAAACGTGTCATAATCCAGTCGAAGCACTAATGCTAAACATCGAGATAAAACCCGCGTAGTTGATAAAAAAAAAATTCATGAAGTCGTTAAAGAGAAATTGTAATATCGTCCAGTCGACTTTAAAACTAAACGCAAAAAATTTACATGCGAAATACCAAGAATAAACAGAATGTCATGAACAATTGACGTCATAACGGAAATTAAATCAGAAATAATTTTGGGAAAAAGGAAAAAAACACGGAGTGTTACACTTTGACTGGATGGCGACACGTTCTGTCGTACGACATTAAGGTTCCGATTCGATTATTTCGGTTACAGTATTAGTACTTTTATGGATTCGACGTGACGTGCATTATTTTATTTTCTCGGTGTTCCGGTTGTTGGGTTTTATAACCCGGAGTATTATTTGGGCTTATATTATTAAATTGGCGTTCCGTGGATTTTCGAGATTGCGTGATTATGTTTGGGTGTTCTCGATATATTTTACGAGATTTATTGTATACATATATTTAATTCGTATTATGTATATATATATATATATATGGGTATTTATTTACATTTAATTTATTAAATATATATAGATATATATGTATAGGCGTTTATCAACCGATAGAGAGAGGCGATGATTGATCATGCCCTTCCCTCCTTCCTCCTCGCGACACAGGTCTTCCTTCAGCCTCATCACCTTTTCGAGAGAGAAACGGGAAGGGTCGGACATGGAAGGCTGGAGGTCGCGCGCAAAGGAACAACTTGTTTGTATTGGGTCGCCGTAGCAGGCAGCAGCGATGTGCAGCGGCGGGCGACAGTGGTTGAGTCAGGTGGTGGTCGCGACCTGCAGGCGACGGCTAGTGGTGGTTCAGGTGCAACAACAGTTCGCGCAATAGGGGCGAATTTGGCTAAACTTCGGCAAATTGTTTAGTCAACTTCCTGAGTTTGGATGGCTGTGATTTTCGGATAGTAGCTTCGTCTCGATGCTTGGTACGACATACTAAAATTTTGTACTTTTTCGTTGAGTAGTTCGTCAGGAAATCGCATTTATAGGTTCGAATTTTCGTTTGGATTGTTTTAGATTTTTCCATATTTATTAACCTATTGCTAATTGGCTTCATATATATTGATTAGGTCGTCGAGGCGAACATTTCAGTATATTCGAAATAGTATTGGGGTGACTTTGGTCGGCAAGTCCCATATTCAGGCGTCGACACTGTTCACGGTGGGGCCATTTCGGGGTTGTTTTGTAAGTGTAAATTTTGAGGTGGGAAAAATATTCTCACTACTATATCATTTGTTGTTGTTTAGATGTGTGGGCTATTATTTTAATTTAGATATATTTATTTATGAATAGAAAATATGTTTATATACGAGTTAGAAGCAAAACAAGATTTAGTAATTAATTTGAGAAAATTAAATAAATATCTTTCCTACTAAATTAGTACCTATTGGAACTGAATGAGAATAGGTGACCTAGAAATTGCTTGAGAATTATAGTTTATCAGTGGAATTGTAAATGTTAGACCGAACTTAGAACGTGATATTAGTTTTCCCTTTTTATTGTGTTTATCAAATTCTAGTTCCCCTTATGATTTGTAGATTGTTGATTTAATGAAAAATAAAATCATGTTAAAGGGGATTAAAATGGATGTAATTATGAATAAATACTTTAATTGAAATAAAAGCATGTTTAAAAGAATGAAAATCTATCCTTGGGATTTAATTGCTTCTATTTTGATTTAAAAGCATGTTAAAGGAATTATGATATTCATGTTGACATTTTGAGAATATTGTTCATAAATGTGAATTACATATTTATGTTGAGGCATGGTTTTTATTGAGGCCCTGTATGCATATTGAGTACACTGTGTCGTGTTGAGTACATTGATGTTAGTCTATGCGGGTTGTGTAACCATGTATGAGTAAACTTGTGTCGGATCGTCGTAACAACTGGCCAGTGGTGTTTCTCGCTCCACGGAACTAATCTTCCGAGAAATAGAGATGATGGGGGAGGACTTGTTCCAAACTCGGTGTTCATGACCATGTTCGTGTTTATGATATTCCTCGTTGAGTCTGCATATCTCTCGAGTTAATGATTGGTACGACACTCTACCTTCCTTCATAAGTTAGTATCCTCGAGGGAATGGTTAGGGCATGATCCAGTTAACCTTCCGTGTAGGGTGTGTGTTCGTGTGTGTACCATGAGGTGTGTGAGTCACACTGCCTTCATGTTGCATTTATGTGATTCTATTTGACATGTAGATCATGATAGTATGACATGTGGATTCTGAACCATATTTATTATATGATATTGTTATATGTGGATTGTGGAGCATGTGGATTATGAATATTGTGAAATAAATTCATATTATTATAAAATGCTCAACTGAAAGTGAATAATGTGAAAATATGATTACATGCAGTAATTATTAAAGTATAATAAAATTAAATTCTTTTATTTGTGATTATATACTTTTATGTCGTGGAGGGTGGGCGGGGTTTAAGTATTTTCATCTAGTGACCTCTTGTATAGTTGAGGTTAGTAATGGACTATAGAGGTTATTGTGAGTTGAGGCCTTTGAGAAGGCGGGTGATAGTCTTGTGGTGTTAGTTGGTTGCACAGTACTGACCAAATTGATATTTCTTTTACACTTTGAGGAGCGTATCCTTTATCGTACTTTTGAGGGTTTGAATTGGTTAGATGAGGTTATGATTGAACCTATCTGGTGATGTGGTAATGGTGTCTATATTCCGTTAGTAATCTAGAGAGTTGTAGCAAATGTGAATTTAAGGTTAGAATGAATCAAAAAAGGTATTGATTAAAACTAGTAAGTTATGTGGTATTGGGCACTAGTTTTCCTTTTTTATGATCTTAAGAGGTCTAAGTGTTTTTATTAAGTACTCAAGGTACGGTAGTGTTGCAGCCTTGTTTCTCGTGCTTAGTTTATCCTCCTAAGCATTTCTTGTACTGTCCTTTGAACACTAGTATATGTTTTTGACTCATATGTCACTCCGTGACCCATCGGTTACCTGAACATCTTCCTTGTATTGTCATGTGATTTATTGGGGTTGGAAACGGATGGTTGTATTCCCTAGATCCAACGCGTTGTTATTTCTTTATTGTCCTCTTGGACATTATAGGAATCCTTGGAGTTGTAGTCTCTCTTATCTAGCTGTCCTTTGGAAATAGAGTTTTTCAAGTTTTAAAAACAAACTCATTCGTATTTAAAAAGGAAAAACCCATTTTTGCCTACCCGAGTAGCCACGACATGTTTTCGTACTTTAAAAAGTGATCTTATGATCTTCTTTAAAAATAGTTTTAACTTCTAAAGGTTGGTGATGGCGAATGAGGGAGACCGGGGGCAAGACGGTCATTTTCACTGTGTGGATTCTAAAAAGAAAAACATATTTTTATAATTCTCCAGATTCCGAGATTCTGAGGCTTCTTCCTGAAGACCTCAACCTATAGGGTTTTGAAAGGTGTTCTCTTATTTCACCTTTACTTTTGATCATTTCTAAGTCTCGGGTATGAGACTTGTTGTTGAGTGCACACACGTAGTGTTGCCTTTTCTCTTTTTTTGGTTTCTTTTGTCTGGGTGTTTTCCCTCAACACTTGTGGTGTTTTTAACCTTGACATTGTTGTCTCGGTTATTTGTTGGTTAGCATTGAGAACCCTTTTCCCTTACTTTGTTTCTTGACCTTTATGTGGTTGTTCATGCGAGTATTGTTCTTGCGCTCTCGGGGATTGGATCGGTTAACTTTCCTCACCAATAGGGAGAGTATGGATGGTTTGATTAACCTTATTGAGGATAGTGTCATGAGAATGAGCTGGTAATATGTTTAGTGGCCTTGATGAGGCGATATGATTGAGGTGATTTAGTCCTTGAGAGGTAGATCCCCTCTAGGGATGGGACGATGATTCTTATAAATATATATTACACAGACACACATATATATACATATATTGATGACGATTATGTTAGTGTGCAAGGATGTGAGTGCTTTTTCTCCTGTGTTTGAGGGTAGTGAGTTATGATCCTTCCTTGGTACTAGTTGTGGATTTGATTCCTTTGGATATTAGAGGTGAGTTTGATTCCCTCTGTTTGGATTTTCTAGTTAGCGTTGTGAATGCTTGGTGATTAGTTAGTTTGGATTGGGTTATTGTGTACTTGGTGTACATTTGTGAGAGTAGTTTAGACTACTAGAGTTGGTACTTGGAGTACTAGTCTTAGTAGTACCTTATGTGACTCGTATTGTGTACTTATATATATGTTGTTGACCCAAGGTTTTCCACCATGGGTAAACATGACATTTTGATGATAACAAACCATTGAATGTGGTGAATTTAATGTCTACTTGAGTTATGCTTAATAGGTTATTGATTCAAGATAAACTCAAGAGAGCTAGTGGATCCATGAGAAGATCAAGCAAGGTGCTTAGAGCTCAAAAGACATTGGAGACAAGGATGGAGACATCAACCCAAAGCTTAAAGGAATTGAAGATCAAAGAAATGGGTAAAATAGTCTTGGGTGAGTGCTAGATTAAATGTAAAGTTATTTTTGAAATAACTTATTTGAAAGCTCAACTCTTGATCATATAGCATATAGGATCATGTATATCATTCATAAGTCCTTTCATCATTAACATTAGACTATGAACATCATTTAGTCTTTGCTAAAGTTGAGTTAGTTCAAGCTTTCATAAGCTATGGAAGAACTCAACAAAGATGTCGTCCTAGAACCATTAACTTAACTCATATCACTTGAAATGGATTCTAGATGCATGTTAAAGCTTTGAATAAAATTGTTAAAACATGAAAAGCTTTTGTCTAATATTGAGAATTTGTTTAAATTGGAAAAACATTTTATGATCTAAATATTGACTTTAGGCATGTCAAGGACCTTAATAAGTTTCTAAGACATCCTAGGAGTGTGTCTAAGTCATTTCGGAAAAATCCCAAAAGATTTCACGAAAAACCATCAAGTGGGTTAAAAGTTCGAAATGAAGCGTCCCATTCAAACGACCATATCGCACTCACAAATGGGTCAAATAGAGTGATTCAAAATCCTAAAATCAAGATCTTGAAGTCTTCTTTCCAAAACACTAAAGAAAGCCTTTATCCGAGTTACGAAACTCTAGTTATGACCAAAAGAGTCAACTGTGTCGAAACTGGGCTAAACAGCCCAGTCGACAGGGTAACCACCCAGTCGACTGCCTGTTGACCCAGTCGACTGGGCCAAGAAGGCCAGTCGACTGGCTGAACCAGAGAGTTACAAATAAATTTTGGAATGAATTTTTGAAGACCCAGCCGACTGCCCCAAAACCCTCAGTCGACTGCCTCATCCGGAATTTGAATTCTAACGGCTAGTTTCGGATCCAAAGTGTTCCAAAACTTCCCCAAACACCCCCAAACGGCTATATTGTGTTCCTACACTATATATATGCCTTATATGAGCCAAAAATGGTTGAGAGAAGAGAGAGAGATAGGAGTATGAAAGATCTATCATTTGTGCTTCAATATTGAAATTATTTTTGGGTAGAAAACTCCTACATGAATCACCACATGAGCATCATTCATATTTTCTTCTTGTGATTCATTCTTCATACTTGAGTTCAGATTTTCAATTGAGTATTTCATTTATGACTCTAAGTATGTGAGGAAGTGAGCTTTGAATTTCTATATCCATCTATTGAGAGATATGTTGTATACACTCAAATTCAATTCATATTCTTTGTGAGTGAAAGACCAAGAAGTTGTCTTGGCATGGGTTGGGCTTGTTGAAGCTATGTAAAGGTTTTTCTCTACCTTGAAAAGAGAGGATTAGGTTGGCTCTCCACCCGCAAGAGTGAGCAAAGGTCAGCTCTTCACCCGGAAGCAAGAGTGTTCGAAGGTTGGCTCTCCACCCGCAAGAGTGAGCAAGGTTGGCTCTTTACCCGAAAGAAGGAGCGTGTAAGGGTTTGCTATTCACTCGGAAGAATGAGGCATGTAAGGGTTTGCTTATCCCCAGAAAGAGAAGCACGATAGTGGAATCCTTGAGAGGTTATCTCAAGGCATGGAGTAGACCAAGATTTGGTTGAACCATGTAAAAATCTCGGTGTCTATGGTGTGCATTTTCTCTAACCCTTATCTCTTTACTTTAAAAACAATTGTCATTTTCAATCTTGAGCTTTATATATCAATGCTATGAAATTGCTTGTGTTTATGTATAAATGAAGAGGTTAGGAAAATGAATAAGTTTAAGTGAATTGATAGAACTTATCTTCATCACACCATAACATAGAATGCTTGGTTGAACCATATAAAATCTTGGTGTCTTGACTTGCATTTTCTCTATCCCTTAATCTCTCTACCTTATAAGCAATTGTCATTTACAATCTTGAACTTCATATTGATGTCATGCTATGAAATTGCTTATGTTTGTGTATTAGTGAAGAGGTTAGGAAAATGCATAGTTGAAGGAAATTGAATTGTGTTTTTGGATAAATATGTTGTAGATTATAAATTATCCATTTCCTTATTTATCTATAATCTAAATGCATACCAAGTGTTTCCTAGAATTTATCTTCAACACACCTTAGAATAAAATGATTATATGCACCCCAAGTGTTTCACTATATGCTTATTCAATATAAGTTTATATTTAAGAGTTTATGTGTCAACTCATTGTTTGATCATTTTTCATAAACTCTACAAAACGTTCTTCATGGTAAATTGTATTTTGTATTATGTCTCTAAATGAGAAAAGTGCAATTACATGTTTAATTAAATTGCATACTTGGGTGCACGAATTATTTCCCATCATACTTGAATCGAACATGTATTTAATTGTGTAAATTACTATTGAATGATTACAAGTATGAAATGTGAATGTCACTCAAAGAGATTATCTAAATCACTAGGTGTTTGACAATAGCTTAATGAAGTGTAATTTGATAAAATAAAGTCAAACCGAAAAAGTATTAAAGTTTGTCTTTGATCCTATTCACCCTCCCTCTAGGTGTCAATACGTGGCCAACAATTGGTATCAGAGCCTCGGCTCTATTTTTGCCTTAACCGGCTTAGAGTTGATCCATGACAAACTTTGAATGTTTTTCCCTTACGTAAGGTTATTTGACCTTTTTATTCTCCAATGATGTTTACAAGTTAGTTATATGCATTTAAAGGCTAAAGGAGAATGTTCTTATAAGGGGAAGTGTTTTTAGATGATCTATAGTGCCCAATGACCATTGAATATACACATGTCATAAAAATAGTATTTTGATGATGATATGCAATGATTGAGACATCTATGTGCAATTGGAAAATTTATACATTGCATTGACTTGATACTTGTATTCATTTATTCATTAATATATAAATGTGTTTTATAAGTGTATTCATTGATTGATGAATACTCGTTGTTCATGCATTACATTATTTTGATTATCTTATATTGCATGAGAAGGGTGACACATTGATTTAGAGAGAAATTATTTCAAAAGGGTGACTCTTATGAAAATATATTTTCATTGTGCTTTCAAATGTTCAAAGAATTTTGAAATGAAAAAGAAATGAATCTTCCTATGTGCTAAAGCTTTACAAATCTTGAAAAGGGGCATATAATTTATTTTTGCTAATCAAGGGAAGTTACATTGATTTTCTTGTCAATTTTTGAAAATTGAACATGAATGATGCATATGGTTATTTACTATGATCCATATATGAAATAGAGTTTCATTCATATTATTAATTTCATATTGGTTCATTTTTTTTGTGAAATAACTATGAGCATATCTTACTATTTGAATTGACAAATGCACTTCATGATAATGTTCTTGATTGATAAATTCAATTGAAGCATAGTGGTTGTAGAAGATCATTCATTTTGTGCTAATGAGCTTATAATGAATAATGCCCATAATTGTACTAACACAAATGGACCCAATAGCAAATGGGTACCAAAGAAACTATTTGAGTGTATTGTAGGTTTGGATTGATTCCTTACTCAAGAACTATTGGTTCCTCAATAGTAATGTGTTAACTCAAAAGGGAAGATGAAATCAAGGTCTCTCACAAGATGAGTGGAGAATGTAAATCATCCACAAGCAACTCCAAGTAAAAATGTGTAGAGCTAGCACCGTGGTACATACTTTCTAATCTCAATTACTAATGTGCTTTCTTGGATGAAATCAAGCATGACATACATATGTTCATTAAAGTATGTTGAACCTTTATTGATATATCATGGAACAAATTTGATGATTGGTAATGAGAGTAATTGGCTAGTTGGTACATGAAATTGAATATTTTTTTTGATGATCTCTTGATAGTAGCTTGCTTTGAAATGAGATTTGGATATATGATGTCATAATATTAGTCTTTTGTCCTTTCAAGTACATTTGAGACAATATTTTTCAAAGACTAGTTTTATGATTGAAAGTCTTGATCATGCATGAAATTTAAAGAATATAGTCATGACCACCTCTAGACCATCAAAGCTATTTTACTTGAATTTGATTGATTTCTTGAGTAGTTATTTCTTGATATTTGTCTATGTGCTTCCATGAGTTTTGTGTTTTATCTAAATCTTCTTGATATCATATATTGCACATTGAATTGAGGTGTTTGAACTTGAAGTGAAATGAAGATGGGCTTGAAATAAATGAGTAATCAAATAAGTCCACACTAGTAAACCTCAAGATAGATTAATTCTTTTTGGAAAATCCAATTCATGAAAATGAAAATAAGAATTACCTATTAGGCTCCTAAGACTTGTAGAATATTGCACCACCATTATTTTGGAAATTTATTTTGGTGAACATTCTAAAGATGCTTGTATGTGATACTCTTGATGTCTTATCAATATAATGTTTAGCATTTGTGTTTCAAATTGAAATATTTATTGATGCTAAATTTGTCATGCTTGGATCACTATGATGCAAAAGGGACCAAGAGTCCGTCATTGAAGGAAGCATGTTGATAAGAGGAAATATTGTGCTTATATGTGGATATCTTGAATGTGTATTGATAAGCATGAATCATGAGTCTTATGTGCATATATCATGAAAGACATACATTTTTATTGTGTTTGTATCTTATATAATTATTATCTTTATATAAGTTTTTCAATGATATATATATATAATGTTTTTAATCTCCGATATTTTATATTTTTATATATTTATCGTACATGCATATTCGTGTATATTCTATAATGCATTATTTCTTGTTATCAATGACTAAGTGTGATGACCTAAGGTTTTGACCATTATTATCCCAAGATCTTAACCAAGAAGGATATAGATTATTCTTTGCACACGTGAATGGAATTAAATTTCTAAGAATGCCACATGCCTCTTTGCATGAAATGTTTTTATCTAATGCATTCTCATATGATTTTAAAATGAAAAAATTTCATGTAGAGAATCACAATGCTTTGAAATGAATAAGTTTTAGACAATGGGTTTTAAAACTATCATAAGCCGTGCTTAACTTGAAATATTCTCCAAGAGGATGTTTTGAATGGCTTTAAGTGATTTTCTTATGGATGAAGGTTATTTTAGAACCTATATTGATAAACATTCTTTTTGTTGTTTATCATTTATAACTTATCAAATTTGGTTATTAGATTCACATTAGAGTATTATGTTTACCAATATTTGATGTGTTGTGCAAATAAGTTTATCACCAATATGCAAACCATTTCAAAATGAGCATGATAGATGAACTTATTTCTTTTTTGGGTAAAATCCATTTAAGTGTCATGAACATAATTTCAAATACTTTTTGACACTTTGGTTTTGGGACTCTATGGTTTCCTTGGTTGACTACCCTTGGACTTAGATGATTATTTTAACATAAATAAAAGTATATATTATGTGTTATTTATTTATATATATATATACATTCATTATCTTGTTCATCTCTTATTATTTTAGATAAGTACTTTTACCAAATATATAAGAGATATCTTTTGTGTTAATTATCTTCTAGCACTTGAGAAGAATGCATACATTGCCATTACATTACATTACAAAGACATGTATTTATGAGAAATATTGAGCTCACTTTCATGATTATAAAATTCTTCATCAATATTCTCACCATTTTTCTCCAAAAGAACTTATCTTGTAAAATTCATAGAGAAATGAAAATGTCTTTGAATATTAATGTGTTAGCATATGTCTCCTGTATCTTTCACTTGCTTATTTTAGGATACTCATCTCTTAGTCATCATTATGATTTTTAATTTATTCACATTACATTCTATGATTAGATATTGCATATGTGTTTATTGAATTTCAAATGGTAAAGATGGAGGTGGTGTTGACTCATTTCTTAAATACTCATATGTGATGTTAAGTGAATCCTCATACATGACTATGTGATTTTAAATAATCTAGTGATTGAGTGTTCCTTGTTTGCATATAGTATGTTGAATACTTATGATTTGAGCTTTCATTCAAACACACACACTTGAACATTAAGTCACTCTCCGTTTGAGTCATTCACTTAGTACATGTGCTTCATGTATGAAAATCTATTTTGATCATGTATCCTATTTGTCTATGAAAAGCAAGCAAATGATTTAGTCATCATTGATTACACGTGCTAGCATGTCCTTGTTGCCATCATGAATGCAAAACTATGTTTGCAATTTGGTATCATCTTAAGCATATTCATGAAATGTATGGACAATATGAGATTGTGTTACTTCAAATGATATATTCTATGATCACAATTCATATATGCAACTTGATATGATGATCCTCTCCTTGTACTTTATTGTATCTATTCTTTTTGATGATGTCAAAGGGGGAGAAAGATTAGTTGATGTGTATATGTTGTATGCACATTATTAGAGGGAGCTTTGCTCTTTTAAATGATCACATGCTACATGTTTAGGTGTTAACATCATTTAGAACATGGTGATAAGGGAAGAAATCCCAAAGTTTATGCATATGTGCTATTGTTATATTCATTGATTGCATATTGATAGGGGGAGCATTTATAAAATGCCCTCAATTGTTTATTGGCACACATCAATGTTTGTCATCATAAAAAAGGGGCAGATTGTTGACCCAAGGTTTTCCACCATGGGTAAACATGACATTTTGATGATAACAAACCATTGAATGTGGTGAATTTAATGTCTACTTGAGTTATGCTTAATAGGTTATTGATTCAAGATAAACTCAAGAGAGCTAGTGGATCCATGAGAAGATCAAGCAAGGTGCTTAGAGCTCAAAAGACATTGGAGACAAGGATGGAGACATCAACCCAAAGCTTAAAGGAATTGAAGATCAAAGAAATGGGTAAAATAGTCTTGGGTGAGTGCTAGATTAAATGTAAAGTTATTTTTGAAATAACTTATTTGAAAGCTCAACTCTTGATCATATAGCATATAGGATCATGTATATCATTCATAAGTCCTTTCATCATTAGCATTAGACTATGAACATCATTTACTCTTTGCTAAAGTTGAGTTAGTTCAAGCTTTCATAAGCTATGGAAGAACTCAACAAAGATGTCGTCCTAGAACCATTAACTTAACTCATATCACTTGAAATGGATTCTAGATGCATGTTAAAGCTTTGAATAAAATTGTTAAAACATGAAAACCTTTTGTCTAATATTGAGAATTTGTTTAAATTGGAAAAACATTTTATGATCTCAATATTGACTTTAGGCATGTCAAGGACCTTAATAAGTTTCTAAGACATCCTAGGAGCGTGTCTAAGTCATTTCGGAAAAATCCCAAAAGATTTCACGAAAAACCATCAAGTGGGTTAAAAGTTCGAAATGAAGCGTCCCATTCAAACGACCATATCGCACTCACAAATGGGTCAAATAGAGTGATTCAAAATCCTAAAATCAAGAGCTTGAAGTATTCTTTCCAAAACACTAAAGAACGCCTTTATCCGAGTTACGAAACTCTAGTTATGACCAAAAGAGTGAACTGTGTCGAAACTGGGCTGAACAGCATAGTCGACTGGGTAACCACCCAGTCGACTGTCTGTTGACCCAGTCGACTGGGCCAAGAAGGCCAGTCGACTGGCTGAACCAGAGAGTTACAAATAAATTTTGGAATGAATTTTTGAAGACCCAGCCGACTGCCCCAAAACCCCCAGTCGACTGCCTCATCCGGAATTTGAATTCTAACGGCTAGTTTCGGATCCAAAGTGTTCCAAAACTTCCCCAAACACCCCCAAACGGCTATATTGTGTTCCTACACTATATATATGCCTTATATGAGCCAAAAATGGTTGAGAGAAGAGAGAGAGATAGGAGTATGAAAGATCTATCATTTGTGCTTCAATATTGAAATTATTTTTGGGTAGAAAACTCCTACATGAATCACCACATGAGCAACATTCATATTTTCTTCTTGTGATTCATTCTTCATACTTGAGTTGAGCTTTTCAATTGAGTATTTCATTTATGACTCTAAGTATGTGAGGAAGTGAGCTTTGAATTTCTATATCCATCTATTGAGAGATATGTTGTATACACTCAAATTCAATTCATATTCTTTGTGAGTGAAAGACCAAGAAGTTGTCTTGGCATGGGTTGGGCTTGTTGAAGCTATGTAAAGGTTTTTCTCTACCTTGAAAAGAGAGGATTAGGTTGGCTCTCCACCCGCAAGAGTGAGCAAAGGTCGGCTCTTCACCCGGAAGCAAGAGTGTTCGAAGGTTGGCTCTCCACCCGCAAGAGTGAGCAAGGTTGGCTCTTTACCCGAAAGAAGGAGCGTGTAAGGGTTTGCTATTCACCCGGAAGAATGAGGCATGTAAGGGTTTGCTTATCCCCGGAAAGAGAAGCACGGTAGTGGAATCCTTGAGAGGTTATCTCAAGGCATGGAGTAGACCAAGATTTGGTTGAACCATGTAAAAATCTCGGTATCTATGGTGTGCATTTTATCTAACCCTTATCTCTTTACTTTAAAAACAATTGTCATTTTCAATCTTGAGCTTTATATATCAATGCTATGAAATTGCTTGTGTTTATGTATAAATGAAGAGGTTAGGAAAATGAATAAGTTTAAGTGAATTGATAGAACTTATCTTCATCACACCATAACATAGAATGCTTGGTTGAACCATATAAAATCTTGGTGTCTTGACTTGCATTTTCTCTATCCCTTAATCTCTCTACCTTATAAGCAATTGTCATTTGCAATCTTGAACTTCATATTGATGTCATGCTATGAAATTGCTTGTGTTTGTGTATTAGTGAAGAGGTTAGGAAAATGCATAGTTGAAGGAAATTGAATTGTGTTTTTGGATAAATATGTTGTAGATTATAAATTATCCATTTCCTTATTTATCTATAATCTAAATGCGTACCAAGTGTTTGCTAGAATTTATCTTCAACACACCTTAGAATAAAATGATTATATGCACCCCAAGTGTTTCAGTATATGCTTATTCAATATAAGTTTATATTTGAGAGTTTATGTGTCAACTCATTGTTTGATCATTTTTCATAAACTCTACAAAATGTTCTTCATGGTAAATTGTATTTTGTATTATGTCTCTAAATGAGAAAAGTGCAATTACATGTTTAATTAAATTGCATACTTGGGTGCACGAATTATTTCCCATCATACTTGAATCGAACATGGATTTAATTGTGTAAATTACTATTGAATGATTACAAGTATGAAATGTGAATGTCACTCAAAGAGATTATCTAAATCACTAGGTGTTTGACAATAGCTTAATGAAGTGTAATTTGATAAAATAAAGTCAAACCAAAAAAGTATTAAAGTTTGTCATTGACCCTATTCACCCCCCTCTAGGTGTCAATACGTGGCCAACATATGTCTGTATATATATATCCCCTATATACTTACATACGGTAGTATCTGAGACTCTGAGTGCGTGCCTTGTGATTTGGAGCTGGGATTAGTTATGTGTCACATGTCTTGCTGGATGGTTTAGGATTACCTAAACAGTCAGAGGATGTTGTAGTTAGGATTTTGTTTTTCCTACTGAGCTTCTTTCCTCACATGGTGCTATGTATCCCTAGTATTCCACGCCAGTTTGCAGGAAATGTTTTGGCTACGGACAGCATGCGGTGCAGCGACACCTTTCTTTTATTTTACTCGTTACAGGTTTTGGAGTTACACAGGGTGATGCGGTTACGGTTGCAGTGTTATTGGATTGGGGGACGGTAGTTAGCTATAGTCTTTTCCATTATTTAGTTTCTTTACCCCTGTTTTATGGAATTGCCATGTATTTCTCTTAGGAGCCAGTCTGTTGGCATATCCCTATTGGTGTATCTTTTATTTCCTATTTTTATTAGTTTAGGATGTCATTGTATTTATTCGGTACTGTCATGTGCAATTCTGTAGTCTTATTCGAGCATTTGTGGCTCTGTTGATTTTAGAGGGTTCTGTAGGGGTTGGTGGTTTCTTTCCACTACCTCGACCCTAGTGAGATTGATGAATGTTGGGTTGTTAACAATTTTTGTTATCGAATTGTTATTGGTAGGTTATTCGGTGGAGTTGTGTTTCCGGGATGTTCCATTTACGAACGGAACTTTTTCTGATTTTTGTTAGATGCCGCTACTGTGTTCTATCATTCTATTGGGTATGGAATATACCATTTTTATCATTATTCCATATGTTTTAATGGTTAATGATATCTTAGTTGGTCGCTCATTGTATGGATCACACCCCGGATTCCTTGAATGTCCCGGTTCGGGAGTCTTAGGAATTTAGGGGCGTGACAATTTGGTATCAGAGCATTCTGCTGAGTTTCTATCATTCAGTTAGGCATGAAATATATTATTTTCTTTGTTATTCCATGTATTTCCTTATTATTGTTGACTCTAGTGGTCATTTGACTGACGTCATCTCTTGGAAATTCGTTGATTCTCCGGGTTGGAGTTCCGGGAATTTTAGGGGTGTGACATTGTAAGTGGGATTTAAAGAGAGACACGTTAGATTACATATAGGGTTACCATTTGGAATCCTATTTACATAACAATCAAATTCCTTTTTCTAGATTCTAAATTGCTTAATAACTTATATAACTGGGAATAGGATTATTAGTTATAATTTTAGATGTATTATAGTCTGTTTAGGATTAGGACTGCTAAATACTATTGTAGAATGAATTCTTTATATTAGTTTTTATATCCAATTAGGATTAAGATTATTAATTATACTTAAATTATAATAAGAGAACAAAATAACAAAATAAAAAAAGAATGTAACTTTTAGTATTCTATCATAATCGAATTTTAAATTTATACGTTCAATATAATTTAATACAATTAAAGTTCCATTAAATTTTTATGATAGAATTTAAATACATAATTTATACATATATACTTCATGAATAAATAGGGGTTGGTTTTTCCAAATAGGATTTTACTTGAATTGGAGTTATAAAATTAAAGTAATATTTGTGGTTATAATTCAAGTAAAAATTGAATTGGAGTTGTAGAATTGAATTAAATTTTTGAGTTATAATTCAAATAAAAATTGGATTGAAAATTTATATATGAAATTGTAACTCTATATACTGAAACACCAAAACTTAACTTAATTTAGTAGTTATAATTCAAGTATAATCTGAATTGAAGTTATAGAATTTAATTAAATTGTGTAGTTATAATTCAAGTGGAAACAAGATTTAAAAATCGAATAAAATATTTACACTATAAATACTGAAACACCAAACTTTCATCACACTTTTAATAAAACTAGTAAAGTGCATGTGCGATGCACGAGATACAAATTTAATGTATAATTTTATTTGCATTTTTTAAATAGAAACAACTTTATAATTTTAAATATTTTTTTGGGAAAATTACACAAACTACCCCTGAACTATGACCTAATTGCAGAGAGTGCCCCTAACGTTTGAATAATATCAGTTACTACCCCTAAGAACAGCCCCAGTCAGATTTGTGTAGATTTGTGCGTGAATTTACTTAAAAGCCCTTGTTTTATATTATATTTTAGGGTTAATTTCAAGAAACCCCCTATACTATCCAGTTTTATCAACTAACCCCCACGGTATCCACTTTGCCCCAAAAATTATAAATTCAAAAATAAATATATATTTTTCGCAAAAAAATTATTTTTCGGAGGGAGAATATTATTTTCCAAAATATGAATTATTTCGGAAAAAATAATATATATTTTTTGAAAAAATATTATTTTCAGAAAAAAATCATATTTTGGAATATAATATATATTTTTCGCAAAAAAAAATATTTTTTAGAAAAGATCATATTTTGGAACATAATAGTATATATTTTTCAGAAAAGATCATATTTTGGAACATAATATATATTTTTCGCAAAAAAAATCATATTTTGGAACATAATAAGTACTTTTTTGCAACAAAAATCATATTTTGGAATATAATATATATTTTTCGCAAAAAAAATATTTTTCGGAAAAAAATTCATATTTTGGAACATAATAAGTACTTTTTTGCAAAAAAATTATTTTTCGAAAAAAATTTCATATTTTGGAACATAATAAGTACTTTTTTGCAAAACAAATCATATTTTGGAACATAATATATACTTTTTCGCAAAAAAAATATTTTTTGAAAAAACAATTTATATTTTGGAACATTCTATATAAATTCAAAAAAATTAGGGTATTTAAGTAATTTTGTATGCAAAATTGGAACATGCAATGATATGAGGGCAAAAATGGAAGTTCACTACAAAAACAACCTTTATTGACCAATAAACAAAGTTTTCAGAGTTTACTTTGAACAGAAGGGGCTAAGTGTTACAACGGAGGTGGTTTTAAGGGTAGTTTATGATATTATTGAAACGTAAGGGGTACCGCATGCAATTAGGTCATAGTTCATGGGTAGTTTGTCTAATTTTCCCTAATTTTTTTTAATGTTAAATACAAAGTTAAAATAATATCAAGCTATGAAAAGAAATGAACTATAAATAAATGAGTACTTATTTTTTTTAAATTGAAATTCAAATAAAAATATCTTATACGTGAATTTATTATTGTACCACTTTAATGGTAATTGAAATGAACATGTTTTTAAATATTGGAATAGATAATATGACTTGCACGTTATAAATTTTGATATTTTGTAATGCCAAAAAAAAGAGGAAAAATAATAAATTCATCCTCACAGAAAATGTCACGCCCTGAATTTCCTAGGACTCCAAAACCCGAACCTAAAAGCTAAGAGAGTGAATGCGGAAGAAAATAGAAATGAAATAAAATCTCTCAAGTCATCAAATAACCATACAAGGGTAAGCTAGAAATAAAACATCTCAAAGATGCTAAAAGGATCACATGAGTTCAAAAGAAGGGAAATCGAAATAATAGATACCTTAACCGAAACATCGGAACACCCTATGTTCAACCAAGGGTAAAATGGTCATTTGAAGGGTAAAATAGAAAGTTCCAACTACAAACACAAATTTTGGACCTAGTACAAGTCATAGGAACAAATGGAACCAAAATCTAAGGTGTGAGGTAGAAACTACAACGTTTTGAAATCGGCATTCCTATGCTTAAGGTCCGAAAATCTACCGTCAATTTCAATCGACCATTTCTCACTCAAACATAACTCAAATGAAGCGATTCAAAATCCTAAACAGGATAGCTTGAGGTCAGCTTTCTAAAAAACTAAAGAACACCTCCATCTGACACGCGTAGCTCAAGATATGACCGAAATACTGAAAAGTGGTCGAAAAGTGCGCGAGTTGTACTCGACTAAAAGAACCTTTAGTCGACTACAAGGGGACATTTATTTGAATAATACAAGCAACTAGTCGACTAAATTAGTCATAAGCTAAGGAAAACTGTGTGGCAATTGAAGTTTGAGGACTTAGTCGGCTAACAAAAGCCCTAGTCAACTACAAAGTCTGCAGAAGGGGAAAAATTGTCTCCAAATCATCATGACCACTTATGAAATATGGGGAATAGCCTCAAAACTATTAGGATGCTACTAATATTTTTAAAACTCAAGAACTAGAAAGAAACAATTATTTTTGTTGAAATCTCTTACTTAAATTTTCGTAAAAATTATCCGTCTTGCTCCCGGTCTCTGTTTGAGTAAACCACCGACTCAATAATGTCAAATTCTTTCAAACAACTTCGAATCAGTTCAAAACATAAAGTTTTTGTTGGGTTAATGGGGGTATGGAAAAACGGGTTTTTCCATCCAAAACGAAAAGAAATTGTTTGAAAACTTAGAAAAATGTCGTTTTCGGCCAAACACCAAATAATCATATTTAAGGCAAATAATTCATTTCACACCCACAATTACAAATAAAAGGATTCCATATCGACATAGTTTGTTGAAAATACAAGTTCCCACGATTCGGCACCGAAGTGCCCCAAAAGAATAAAATCCCTGCACATAGCGCTCCAAGGGATGTACATCAATACTAACACCTCGGCTAACATGCTAGCCGGATTTGAATAAAATAGTTTTAACGTAATTGAAGCACTAAACAAAATAAGCACATGTATAAAATGTCTATCAATGCTCTACAAATTACTCCGCCTCCATATGCGCAAAAAGGACGAAACCAACACCGAGTCTCTACCGGGGAGGCTACGGGCCTCCTAAGTGGGAATTATCACCTAAAAAAAATGTATATAGCGTGGGGTGAGCTCACTAGCCCAGTAGGGGAAGCGTCATTGCCTCAATCTCGGTAGTCCGAGTGGTACAACCCAACCAAGGTACATGCAACTAGTCCTAGGTCGGTCTCTTATTCCACATGGCTCTCACGCCAATCCAGAACCCCATCAAACACAACAAACAAGTTCCCCAACATGCTCACAACATAATTTATCACAATTATAGTATGCTTTCATTATTAATACCACAATCACACAAGTATTTCAATTAAGATGCAAGGTGAACGACACCCCCATGACATGCAGACAAAAACACACCCTTCCCAAGGGTGAACGGATCCTTCTCCACCATTCCCCTGAGGATACAGGCTCACTAAGGAATGGTAGACTTATCGTACCGTCCTTCCCAAGTGTTTTTGACACTCATTTTTATCAAGGCAGACGTTCACCACGACCCAGTCGTGCACATAGGATTTGGACGATTTGTCCTTCCCCTATCATCTTCATTTCTCGGAAGTTGAGTCCCGTGGGAGCAAAAAGCACCCCTTGGCCAGTTGTTACGATGATCCAAACACAAGACAACTTCTACGAAATTTACGCAAACCGTAGGAACCACTACCCATGTTTTCACACTACATGGTACACTCAAAATGCATCAAGGTTCACAATTTCCACCTTAGGCCATCACAATACTTGCTTGTTTCTTTATGTTATATATTGTAATCAAATTAACACCATGCTCATAATGTCACAATTTTGAGCAATAATCCACAACAAGCATTAAAATCACATACTCATGCTTTTCAAGGGGCCTAGTTCATCGTCTAAGTTGCCAAGACTGATCTCGCGTATATATATATGGCATATATACACAGACAGACACACCTTCGTACAAAAACTAAAACAACTCGTTTTTCCCCTACCTCAATCCAAGCAAATTGTGAGCAAAAGGGTGCAAGCAATCTGTTCAATTGATGCCAACAACGAACTGAGCCAAGAATTACCAAGAGATCTTCAAGGAGGTGATTTTTGAGAATTTGAGTCAAAGGTCTGCCAAGCCTTCAAGCAACATTAAAATAAATATGGATCTTTAACTAGTGGTTTTTAGTAGCAACAACTGATTTATAATCAAGAATTCAAAGTAAGGCTAATAACCCTAAAATGGTTAAACTAGGGTTTCGGCAAAAGAAAGAGTCAAGAGGAAAGGAACTCGCCAATCAATCCAACACAAGATAGACTATGTGGACATCAAGCAAGCTTGAACCAATGCTTTCCCGAAATAGTACTTTCAAGTCTCCTCAAGCTAATAGCAATTTCAATGGAAGGGAAAGTCACAAGAATGGACCAACAACAATCATCACCATGGAATTCCAAGAATCTATGAGAATAAAAGAAAGCATTCCAAGAAAATAGAAGCTAGGTTTTCAATTCAAAGGGAAAATCAAGGAAAGTGATGAATGAGCTTACCAATCTTCAACACTAATTGTGGACAAGGAAACACCAACAAGACCCAAGCTTCAAGCTACCATCAACAAGGCTAGAGGAGGAATCCTTGTGCATCCATGGAGGAAGAGAGAGAGACGTAACAAAAATGGGGAAAAAAAGGGAGAGAAAACCGTGTGATGTAGAGAATGAGATGAAATAAGTTTGGTTGTTAGCAAGACTCTACCAATGTGTAGAGATACCGCAATAATTGACTTCTCAATCCAATGGCTAAGAATGAAGATGGGTAAATTTAGAATGATCCAATGGCTAATAGGAAGACAACACTAAAGGTGGTGGTGTAATGTCTAAGATACCGACCCCTTTATCACTTAATCACAACCCTTGCCATTATAAACCCAATTTACTATTTTGCCCAAGTCTTTTACACAACTACAATATTGCCACTCAACATCCTCCCAACACTTAGTCAATAATTCTCTACAAAACCTACTAACTCAATACATGGGAAATTTCTAGTTTACTCTTTGGTCGTTTATTTGTTTTTCCAAACGTTTCAATTATTTTCAAGTATTCACGAAATGAAATATATAACATATAACATATAACTCAAAATTTTCGATTTCGTATAATTCACATTAGCACGTAGACATGTTAGGCACATAAGCACATAAGCACTTTAATTGTTTGGTAAATAAATGAAAACAAAAATTTTAAATTAGCACGTAAAAATACGGGATGCTGCAACCTACACACCTTAGGAGATTTCATCCTCGAAATCAAGACGTACCTAAAGTTGAAAACAAGTCCGGGTATTTTTCCTGAACTTCACGCTCACGCTCCCAAGTCGCCTCCTCGACTCCGCGATGGTGCCATAAGACCTGAACTAACAGAATAGTTTTTCCCCGTAAAACTTGCTCTCGAGCATCCAAGATCCTCACAGGTCGTTCCTCGTAGGACAGATCCTCGGCCACATCGACATCCACCCAACTCGAGACATGAGATGGATCCGGCTCATACTTGCGAAGCATAGAGACATGAAAAACATTATGAACCTGCGACAAATCCGGTGGCAACGCTAAACGGTACGCTACCTCACCGACATGATTAAGAATCTAAAAAGGCCAAATAAATCGTGGTGAAAGTTTGCCGTTCTTCCCAAATCGCATCAAGCCCTTCCGAGGTAAGACCTTCAGAAACACATGATCACCGGCCTCAAAGAATAAAGGATACCTATGCCGATCTGCATAGCTCTTCTATCAGCTCTGTGCTATAACCAAGTGTTGTCGAGTAATCCTAATCTTCTCGGTTGCTTCATGAACCATATCGGATTCTACAAGTGCGACTTCACTAACCTCGGCCCAACAAGTTGGCGAAACACACGTTCTACCGTACAATGCCTCAAAACGTGCCATATGAATACTGGACTGATAACTGTTGTTGTACGTAAACTCCGCCAAATGAAGATGATCATCCCAACTGCCTCTAAAATCAATAGCACAAGCACGAAGCATGTCCTCGAGAATCTGAATGGTAAGATCTGACTACCCGTCCCTCTGAGGATGGAAGGCGGTACTAAACCGTAATTGTGTATCCAAAAGTGTCTAAAAGGCTTGCCAAAATTGTGATGTGAATCGTCGATCCCGATCCGAAAAAATAGTAACCGGAACCCCGTGAAGCTTAACAATCTCATTCACATACAACCTACTAAGAACCTCTACATTATCCGTTTCGCGGATAGGTAGAAAACGTGCAGTCTTTGTCAATCGATCAACGATCACCCACACTGTATCCTTCTGATTCCTCATTTTTGGTAACCCTGTCACGAAGTCCATGCAAATATGCTCCCATTTCCACTCAAGAATGAGTAACGGATTCAACAACCCGGCAGGTCCTCGGTGCTCAGCCTTAACCTGCTGACAAGTAAGGCATTGGCTCACAAAATCTGCAACTGATTTCTTCATTCTTTGCCACCAATAGAGACGCCGAAGGTTGTGATACATCTTTTTGCCACCTGGGTGAACTGCAAGTCTGGAACTGTGAAACTCTCATAAAACCTCCTCATGACAAGTCTGCGGTACATATAGTAAACCCCTAAAACGATAACCTCAGTTTGAGTGCAAAACCCAATCGTCAACGATCTCGTCACTAGCAATACGAGTACGAACCGAAGTAATGCTATCACCGTGCCTCTGAGCCTCAATCACACGACTCACAAGTGAAGGTTGTGCCACCAATCTAAATAAAGTCACCATTAAATCCCCACTATCATGGAACTGAAGACCCAACTCAGCGATGTCCTCCATCATCCGCCACTTATGAATAAAGATGCTAGATAACGTTGCCTGTGACTTGCAACCCAACGCATCCGCCATTGTATTAGCATTCCCGGGGTGATACTGGAGTGCGAAGTCATAGTCCTCCATGTATTCGACCCATCGACGCTGTCGCAAATTCAAGTCCCGCTGCATAAAGATATGCTGTACGCTCTTGTGATCGGAGATAACCTAAAATCTCTCACCATACAAGTCGTGTCTCTATCCCTTAAGTGCAAAAAGAACTTCTGCGAGCTCTAAATCATGTGTAGGATTATTACGCTCGTAGTTTTCAACTGTCGAGATCCATAAGCCACAACTCTCTCGAACTGCATAAGTACACATCTTAGTCCTTCGTGAGAAGCCTCACAATAGATCACATAGCCTACACCACGCTCGGGATTAATCAAAATTGGAGCCGTAGTCAACCGTGTCTTCAATTCAATAAGACCTCTTCACACTTGTCATCCCACACAAACTTGATACCCTTTCACGTGAGGCTTGTCATAGGAACCGCTAAATGAGAAAAGTCCTTCACGAATCGTCGATAGTATCCCGCTAAGCCAAGGAAACTGCGAATCTCAAAAACATTAGTCGGTCATTTCCAATTCATCACCGCTTCTATTTTCGAAGGATCAACTGAAATTCCTCCTCCGGAAACAACATGCCCCAAAAATCTAACTTCTTGAAGCCAAAACTCACATTTCTCATACTTAGCATACAATCGGTGCTCTCTTAGGATTTGAAGAACAGTCCTAAGATGAATGTCGTGCTCGCTTTCCGTAGTAGAGTTTACTAGAATGTCATCAACGAATACTACGACAAATCTATCCAAGAACTCGTGGAAGATACGATTCATAAGACTCATGAATGCCGCCAGTGCATTAGTCAAACCAAAAGGCATCACTAGAAACTCAAAGTGCCCGTAACGAGTGCGAAAGGCAGTTTTTGGAATATCAATTTCCCTGACTCTTAAGTGATGATAACCGGACCTCAAGTCAATCTTAGAGAAAATCTTAGACCCTTTAAGTTGGTTGAACAAGTCATCAATCCGTGGTAATAGATATCTGTTCTCGATCGTCACCCGGTTCAACTTATGATAATCAATGCATAGTCGTAGTGAACCATCCTTTTTCTTAGCAAAAAGACATCAGAGCACCCCAATTCGAAACACTAGGTCGGATAAATCCCTTCACACAGAGATTATCGATTTGTTTCTTTAATTCCTCTAACTTAGTTGGTGCCATTCGGTATGGTGCCATAGAAATAACATCGATACCCGGTGCAAGATCAATTGCAAATTCCACTTCGCGATGCGGAAGCAAAGAAGTCAAGTCATCGGGAAAGACATCCCAATACTCGTCCACCACATGAGGTACCCTAACATGGCCATAAACCTCATCGTTGGAAAATAAACTTGCCAAAAAAAAATTGGATACATTGCTACCCCATAAACAATAGGAAGAAATGGAGGAGTCATTGCGATCACCAAAGAAGTGGAACCGCTCGCCCTTAGGCGTGTTCACTGACACATGACCTCTAAAGCAATCAATCTGCGCACGGAAGGTAGATAACCAATCCATGCCCAAGATGATGTCAAAGCTCGTCATGCCTAGGAGAATAAAGTAAAATCTTAATGATCGTCCGGCAATCACGATCTCACACTTATGACAAACTTTAGATAAATACACGCTACCACCAACCGGAGTGTCAACACATAATGCCACATCAAGATAGGAAAGAGGTATACCCAAAATTGATGCAAAAGTATTAGCAATAAAAGAATGTGAAGCTCCCAAATAATTGAGAACACGAGCCCAACAACCATATACAGGAAATGTACCTCGTACAACGGATGGTCCTGCCCTACAATTGGCTATCGGGGTGACTGTATAAGCATGACCCTGAGGACGTGGAGGCTGCTGGATAGTAGATGTAGATGTCCTAGCCTGAGAACCCGGAGCAGATGGTGCTGGCTGCTGTGGTACTCTATACTCAGACTGACCTGCTAATTATGTAACCCTAGACTACTGCCCAAACCCACTCGTAGGAGTGCCACTGCTCATATGAGGACAATCCCTAGCGAAGTGACCCGACTGTCCACACTGAAAGCAACCTCAATTACAACAAGACGGACATTCTAGCCTCGTGTGTCCTGGTTGTTTACACTGGAAGTAAATCGCATCATGGCAAGAAAAACCCGAAGATGCTCTAGAAGAAGGTACAGACTGTTCCGGACGCTGCTGCTGTGGTTGCTGTTGTGCAAGCGGGGCGGAAGTGCCCTCACGCTGTCTCTTCTTATTCCCAAAACCCGAAGAAAAAGAACCTCTGAAGCTATTGGATTTAGCCTCATGATACTTTCGGACCTCTATTGCATCCTCCTCAATAAGCAATGCCTTTGTAACGGCCTCATGATACGTCGGCATAGTAAGCGCAGAAATCTTCGACTTGAGATTGCCCCTCAAGCCCCTCACAATATGTCAGCCTTTAACCTCATCATCCACCACCATCTCTGGTGCAAATCGAGATAAACTAGTATACTAAAGCTCATACTCGGTCACAGCCAAATCACCCTGAGCCAACTCATTGAACCGGTCCCTCATGCTCATCCTAGCAATATGTGGAAAATATTGATCCAAGAAAAGTGTGCGAAAGTCCACCCATGTGATAGTCCGAATGTCCCTCGTATTTGTGACATACTTCAACCAATTTTTAGCACCGCCCGTAAGTCGAAACGATGCAATCATGACCTGTACATCGTCCTCAACCACCTTGAGAATGTCAAACCCATTGGTTATCTGCTCCAACCAATCGTCAGCCACTAACGGATCCGGACCGCCCACAAAGGTAGGTATGTCCAACCTCAAGAAGTCTCAGAGAGCCCTTTGAGCACGCGAACCCTAACATGTTGTCTCTGGGGAACCCGTGCCATAGCCGCTGCTAAGGCACGTACAAACTGCTCACCATCCATGAAAGGTGCAGCTGGTACACGCTCTCCAACATCGGGATGTACTAGCACATTTTCATCCACAACCGGAGGTACTTGATCTGGAGCATCACTCTCTCTAACGATATGTGGTCGACCTCTACATGATAACAACTAAACATGTAAGGCACAAGTACAAGTATAGTACGCCAAACAATACCACAAAGCCATGCCGACTCGAGCATAAGTCAATGACGTACAAGAGATGAGAACTAATATGTAAACATGTAACATAAAGGAAAACAAGAAACATAAAGCGATAATGACCCTCGCCCATAGTCCCATACAGAAATAACACGTTCTGATACCAAGTTGTCACGCCCTGAATTTCCTATGACTCCAAAACCCGAACTTAAGTGCTAAAGGAGTGAATGCGGAAGAAAATAGAAATGAAATAAAATTCCTAAAGTCATCAAATAACCATGCAACGGTAAGATATAAATAAAACATCTTAAAGATACTAAAAGGATCACACGAGATCAAAAGAAGGTAAACCGAAACAATCGATACCTTAACTGAAACGTTGGAACACCCTATGTTCAACCAAGGGTAAAATGGTCATTTGAAGGGTAAAATAGAAATTTCCAACTACAAACACAAATTTTGGACCAAGTACAAGCCATAGGAACAAACATAACCAAAATCCAAGGTATGAGGTAGAAACTACAACGTTTTGAAATTGACATTCCTACGCTTAAGGTCCGAAAATCTACCGTCAACTTCAATCAACCATTTATCACTCAAACATTACTCAAATTAAGCGATTCAAAATCCTAAACATGAGATCTTGAGGTTATATTTCTAAAAAGCTAAAGAACACCTCCATCCGACACGCGTAGCTCGAGATATGACCAAAAAACTGAACAGTGGTCTAAAAGTGCGCGAGTTGTAGTCGACTACAAAGGGGCATTTCGTCGACTAAACAAAACAACTAGTCGACTAAATTAGTCAGAAGCTAAGGAAAACTGTGCGGCAATTGAAGTTTGAGGACTTAGTCAACTAACCAAAGCCCTAGTCAAATACAAAGTCTGCAGAAGGGGAAAAATTGTCTCTAAATCATCATGAACACTTATGGAATATGGGGAATAGCCTCAAAACTATTAGGATGCTACTAATATTTCCGAAAATCAAGAACTAGAAAGAAACAATTATTTTTGTTGAAATCTCTTAAATTTTCGTAAAAATTATCCGTCTTGCCCCCGGTCTCCGTTTGAGTAAACCACCGACTCAAAAATCTAAAATTCTTTCAAACAACTTCGAATCAGTTCAAAACAAAGTTTTTGTCAGCTTTACGGGGGTTGGCGAAAACGGATATTTCCATCCAAAACGAAAAGGATTTGTTTGAAAACTTATAAAAACGTTATTTTCGGCCGAACAACAAATAATCATATTTGAAGGCAAATAATTCATTTCACATCCACAATTACAAATAAAAGGATTCCATATCGACATAGTTTGTTCAAAATACATGTTCCCACGATTCGTCATCGAAGTGCCCCAAAAGAATAAAATCCCCGTGCATAACGCTCAAAGGGATGTACATCAATACTAACACCTCAGCTAACATGCTAGTCGGATTTGAATAAAATAGTTTTAACTTTATTGAAGCACTAAACAAAATAAGCACATGTATACAATGTCTATCAATGCTATACAAAAGTACACCGCCTCCATATGCGCAAAAAGGACGGAACCAACACCGAGTCTCTACCTGGAGGCTACGGGCCTCCCAAGTGGGAATTATCACCTGGACAAAATGTATATAGCATGGGGTGAGCTCACTAGCCCAGTAGAGGAAGCATCATTGCCTCAATCTTGGTAGTCCGAGTGGTACAACCCACCCAAGGTACATGCAACTAGTCCTAAGTGGGTCTCTTATTCCACATGGCTCTCACGCCAATCCGGAACCCCATCCAACCCAACAAACAAGTTCCCCAACATGCTCACAACATAATTTATCACAATTATAGCATGCTTTCATTATTAATACCACAATCACACAAGTTTAACAATTAAGATGGAAGGTGACCGACACCCCCATGACACGCACACAAAAACACACCCTTCCCAAGGGTGAACGGATCCTTCCCCACCATTTCGCTGAGGATACAGGCTCACTAAGGAATGGTAGATTTATCATACCGTCCTTCCCAAGTGTTTTTGACACTCATTTTTATCAAGGAAGAATTTCACCACTACCCAGTCGTGCACATAGGATTTTGACGATATGTCCTCCCCCTATCATCTTCATTTCTCGGAAGATTAGTCCCGTGGTAGCAAGAAGCACCCCCTGGCCAGTTGTTACGACAATCCAAACACAAGACAACTCCTACAGAATTTACGCAAACCGTAGGAACCACTACCTATGTTTTCACACTACATGGTACAGTCAAAATGCATCAAGGTTCACAATTTCCACCTTAGGTCATCACAATACATGCTTGTTTCTTTATGCTATATATTGTAATCAAATTAACATCATGCTCATAATTTCACAATTTTAAGCAATAATCCACAACAAGCATTAAAATCACATACTCATCATTTTCAAGGGGCCTAGTTCATTGTCTAAGTTGTCAAGACTCAACTCGCATATATATATATGTACGGCATATATACACATAGACGCACACGCCCTCGTACAAAAACTAAAATAACTCGTTTTTCCCCTACCTCAATCCAAGCAAATTGGGAGCAAGAGGGTGCAAGCAATCCGTTCAATTGATGCCAACAACAAACCAAGCCAAGAATTACCAAGAGAGCTTCAAGGAGGTGATTTTTGAGAATTTGAGTCAAAGGTCTCCCAACCCTTAAAGCAACATTAAAATAAATATGGATCTTTAACTAGTGGTTTTTAGTAGCAACAACCGATTTATAATCAAGAATTCAAAGTAAGGCTAAAAACCCTAAAATGGTTAAACTAGGGTTTCGGAAAAAGAAAGAATCAAGAGGAAAGGAACTCACCAATCAATCCAACACAAGATAGACTATGTGGACATCAAGCAAGCTTGAACCAATGCTTTCCCAAAATAGTACTTTCAAGTCTTCTCAAGCTAATAACAATTTCAATGGAAGGGAGAGTCACAAGAATGGACCAACAACAATCATCACCATGGAATTCCAAGAATCTATGAGAATAAAAGAAAACATTCCAAGAAAATAGAAGCTAGGTTTTCAATTCAAAGGGAAAATCAAGGAAAGTGATGAAGGTGCTTACAAATCTTCAACACCAATTGTGGACAAGGAAACACCAACAAGACCCAAGCTTCAAGGTACCATCAACAAGGCTAGAAGAGGAAGCCTTGTGCATCCATGGAGAAAGAGAGAGAGATGTAACAGAAATGGGGAAAAAGGAGAGAAAACTGTGTGAAGTAGAGAATGAGATGAAATGAGTTTGTGAGTTAGCAAGACTTTACCAATGTGTAGAGATAACCCAATAATTGACTTCTCAATCGAATGGCTAAGAATGAAAATGGGTAAATGTAAAATGATCTAATGGCTAATAGGAAGACAACACTAAAGGTGGTGGTGTAATGTCTAAGCTACCCACCCCTTTATCACTTAATCACAACCCTTGGCATTATGAACCCAATTTACTATTTTGCCCAAGTCTTTTACACAACTACAATTTTGCCACTCAACATCCTCCCAACACTTAGTCAATAATTCTCTACAAAACCCACTAACTCAATACATGGGAAATTTCTAGTTTACTCTTTGGTCGTTTATTTATTTTTCCAAACGTTTCAATTATTTTCAAGTATTCACGAAATGAAAGTATAACATATAACATATAACTCAATTTTTGGATTTCGCATAATTCACGTAAGCACGTAAACATGTTAGGCACATAAGCACATAAACACTTTAATTGTTTAATAAATAAATGAAAATAATTTTTTTAAATTAGCACGTAAAAATACCAGACGCTACAGAAAAAAGGAAAACAATGCTTCAATATGTAGTAGTAATACATTAAATTTTACAAAATAAAGAGAACCGCAACAAATAGTTTTGAAATCAATAAAAAATAAAAATTAATAAAAAAAATCTCAATAAAATATATTAATAAATCCAAAAAAAGAACGTAAAATGTAATCATAAAAGGATAAAAATATTAATCAAAACCCATAATCCAATACAAATATAAATTCGGTTGGGAATTCTACTTCTCAAACTTAAAATAATCAATACTTACATAAACTAAAATAATAATGAAAAGATAAAAATAATATAACTCAAAATAAGGGACAAAAGGATGAAATATCTTTAAACTAATTAAAACTTAGAGGTGTAAAAGAGGAGAAAAAAAAGAAAAATTCAACAAAGAGGAGTATGTAGCAAAAAGAGGAAGAATGTAATCATAAAAGGATAAAAATAACAATCAAAACCCATAATCCAATACCAATATAAATTCGGTTGGGAGTTCAATTTCTCAAACTTAAAATAATCAATATTTACATAAAATAAAATAATAATTAAAAGATAAAAATAATATAACTCCAAATAAGGGACAAAAAGGATGAAGTATCTTTAAACTAATTAAAACTTAGAGGTGCAGAAGAGGAGAAAAAAGAAGAATAAATTCAACAAAGATGTAACGCTCCGTGTTTCCTTTCTCCTTTATGGAATTCTTTCTCCAAGTGTTAACATTTTGTGACATCACTTATTCATGACATCTTGTGTAATCATAGTACGTGTAAATTTTTCGTGTTTAAGTTTTGGAGTTTAGCGGGACAACTTTGTGAACTTTCGTTTTCGGCTTCGTGATTTATTGTTCGTTGGCGACTACGTTGGTTCGTTGCAATATTTTCTCATTGGAGCTTTGGCAATCTTCTTGCGTTCCCGAACGTGTTACCCTAGTTTATTGTAGACGTTCCGGTGTAGCACTTATGTGAATTGCTTGTTATATTTTCATTTTGTAATTAGTAAAAATAGTTAAATATGATTTCGGGAAAAAAATGACTGAAGGGTAAATTGATATTTTCATATTGAGAGCACTTAGTGGAAATTGTAAAGATTTGGCTAAGTGTTGGGGTATGAGTGGCATAGTGGTAAATAGAGAGGATGCAAGGGGTGGAAGGGTAATTAAGTGGCATGATTACACTCTTGTAATTAACCGTAAGTTTAGAAAAAATTGGTAATTTCCCACTTTTATGTGGTGTCTCACTTATAGCCATTGATCTTCTTCTCCCATCTTTAATCTCAACCTTTGGATCATAGGGCCTTGTTTGGATGGCACTTAAATGCAAGAATGCATTATTCTTAGTGTTTCATTTGCAAGACTTGTTTCTAGCCCTTGAATCCATTTTTCTTTTTCCCACATTTGTTTTGGCCCTAGGATTTGGAAGGATTGGTAATGGGAAATATCTAAACATCTGTGAGTGTAGTTGTATTTCACTTGGCAAGACACAATCTACTTATCTCCTCTTTTCTATCTTGTTTCTTCTCCACTTATGGGTTGATTACATCACCCTAAGTGTCACGCCCCAAATTTCCTAGGACTCCGAAACCCGAGCCAAAGAGCTAAGGGAGTGAATGCGGAAGTGAAAAGAAATGAAAATTTGATCATTGAGTCATAAAATACCCATAAAATGGTACAATATACATTCACACCTAAAATATGCCAACAAGATCCCTCGGGATCGAAATAGAAGTGGAACGAATCAAATGGCACCTTAAACGGATCATTTAAACACTCGTGCTCACTTAAGGGTAAAATGGTCATTTCATGGTTGTAATAGTAATTTCAACATATAAGGATAAGGTTTAGACCTAAAATAAGCTGTATGAACAAACATAACCAAATTTGAAGATGCGAGGGGGAAACTGCGACATTTTGAAAATCGGTCGTCGCGACGTGCGAAAGTTCAAAACATACCGTCACATTCAAACCATCATTACGCCCTCAAAAATGACTCGAATGAAGTGATTCAAAATCCTAAAATAAATATCTTTAAGTCAACTTTCTAAAAAGAAAAATAACATCTCCATCCAATCTCCGTAGCTCAAGATATAGCCAAAATAGTTAAACAACGTCAAAACGGAACTACACTATTTGTCGACTGACCGGCCCCCATCAGTCGAATGACCACAACAAATTTTTTTTAGCTATTTGTTAGTCAACTGACGCAATTCCGTCAGTCAACTTACGACCCGAAAAATACTCCAATTGGCCCAAAAATCACCGCAACAACTACGTATACATTCTTATCCATGTATATACCCATAGTTATGTCCATACTCCAAATTATGTTCATCAAACATAAATGTTCAACCCAAAAACCTTCCTATAAGGATTATTAAAATTATCCGCCTTGCCCCCGGTCTCCGTTTTAGTACCGTCGGTTTGTAAAAGTTTAAATCTTTATGAAAATGAGTTTAAAACCATGTTTAAAACAAGATGATTTCCCGGGCTACGGGGGTGGGCGAAAACGGGTTTTTCCATTCAAAACAAAAGGGTTTGTTTGAAAAACAAGAAAAATGTCATTTTCGGCCAACTTCCTAATAACCACACTCAATGTAGAAATCCACTATACAACATTACAAAAAAGGATTCATAGATTTTCATTCATAGTGCCCTAAGGCGAAACATGTCATAGTTTTACAGATCCGGCACTGGAGTGCACCCAAAAGAATATAATCCCTGCGCATAGCGTTCCAAGGGATGTATATCCATAACCACTACTCGGCTAACATACTAGCTGGACAAAAGAAAATGGTTTAGCATATTTCATTTACATGAACAAAAGAAACAAATAGATACTTGTTTTTCAACTTAACGTCCAACCAAAAGAAAGTATGATCCGCCACCCATACACAAAAGGGCGGACATGATGCAACAATCCACGAAAAGACTACTGAACTCTCCCAACGAAATCATCACCTGAAAAATAAATAAGTCGTGGCGTGAGGTCACTATCCTAGTAGAGGAATCGTCCTTTCCTCAATCTCGGTAGTCCGAGTGGTACAACCCAAGAAAGTTTCATGCCACTAACCCTATGTCGGTATCTTGTTCCACATGACTCTCATGCTAATCCGGAACCCGATCAAACCCAATAAATAATTCCCCCAACATGCTTACATCATAATTATACACAATTATAGCATGCTTCAACATCCAAAACCACAATAACATATATATAGCAGTTTAGATGCAATGCGACCAACACACCCATGGTACCCACATAAACACACAACCTACTCGGGATCATTCTCTAACCCTTCACTTTATACTCATAAGGGATGGTAGATTTATCGTACCGATTCTTTCCAAGTGTTTTTGACACTTCACATTTTTAACAAGGTAGACCGTCAACAACACGCGGTCGTGAAATAGGATTTGGAACAAGTCATCCCCCTACCGTCTCAGTTTCTCAAAAAACTCGTTCCGTTGGAGCGAGAAGCACCCCCTAGCCAGTTGTTACGACGATCCAAAACACAACAACTCACACCTGTTTACACAACTCGTATAAACCAACACCCATGTCTTTAACACTACATGATACCCAAAATCC
Organism: Cornus suecica; assembly: GCA_963922005.1. Lineage (NCBI taxonomy): Eukaryota > Viridiplantae > Streptophyta > Magnoliopsida > Cornales > Cornaceae > Cornus > Cornus suecica. The sequence goes on from OY998239.1 coordinate 41,193,103, forward strand.
ATCAAGGTTTTCACTCACAACCATATGCCATCACAATACATGTTTATCTCAATTTGTATTCTATTGTATCCTAATTATCACAATGCTTACAATTTCACATTTATTAGCCATAGTTCTCAACATGCTTTATCACAATAAATGCTCATTTCATTTTGGAATATATTATGCTTAATTTATCAAAATGCTTACAATCCCACATCAATAAGCAAGAAAACACCACAAACATTTATATCATAAAATTATGCTTTCAAGGGCCTAATTCATCATCAAAGTTGACAAGACACAACTCACATATATATATATATACAACATATATACACATAGACGCACACGCCCTTGTACAAAGACGAAAATAATTCAGTTTTCCCTACCTCAATCCAAGAAAGCCTACTCAAGAATGCCCAAAAGAGGTACAACTCAAGCTACCACTACAAGTCTTCAATAGGATAGCTTCCAGCACTAGAAACACACCATATAAACAACACAATTACTATGGTGTCACAATAAACCGAAATTTACAAAAAAGTGGCTCTAACCACAAGAATAAATTCAATAACTAATGATTTCTAATTTAGGGTTTAATGGAGAAATGAATCTTAAGAGTAGAAGTTAGGGAACTCACCAAAAGCTTCTCTAGAAGATGATTTCAAGAGCTACTACCAATGGAACTCACTTGGTACTTTGAAATAAAACCCAACCTTCTATAACATGAATAAGAGAAGGCTAAAATTAATATCCACTCAAGGAAAATCATGAACATAAAACTAGGGTTCATAGCAACCAAACCCTACAATGGATAGATGAATTACCAAGGATTTCAAAAACAATATCAAGAGCTATCCACCACAAGCAAGGAGGAAAGGAGAGAGCAAGAACTTATGAGAGAAGGAAAGTCTTGCAAAAATGAGCAAACCCAAAGTATTTTAGAGATTCTCCACTCACCATTCTCACCATCCAAGGGTTGGGAAGAAAGCCATGAAAATGAATAAACCATCCAATGGTTGACAAGAAGTCTTGCAAAGTGAAAGACCAACAATAATGCATTCTTGCATTTAAGTGCCAACCAAACAAGGCCCTATGATCTAAGGGTTGAGAACAAAGATGGGAGAAAGAGATCAATGGCTAGGAGTGAGACAACACATAAAAGTGTAAAATGACATATTTCTTCTCAACCTAAGGTTATTTACATGTGTTATCATGCCTCTTAATTACCCTTGCGCCCTTTATCATCCTCTCTAATTACTAAAATATCACTCATGCCTCAACACTTAGCCGATTCCCTACACTTTCCACCAAGTGCACATAATATGAAATTTCTCATTTATCCTTTGGTCATTTCTTTCCCGAAATAATTTTCAACGATTTTCATTATTCTCAAAATGAAAAAACAACATGAAACTTATAATTTTTAATATCACATAAAACATGTAAGTCATGCTAAGCAAATACACACATTAAGCACATAATCAAATAATCACATAAACACTTAAGTGTTAATAAAATTTAAATTAATACGTAAAAATACCAGATGGTACAACCTCCACACCTTAGGAGATTTCGTCCTCGAAATCAAAACGTACCTATAGTAAAAAACAAATCCGGGTATTTTTTTCAAACTTCACACTCAGGCTCCCAAGCCGCCTCCTCGATTCCACGATGAAGTCATAAGACCTTAACTAATGGGATAGTTTTGCCTCACAAAACTTGCTCTCGAATATCCAAAATCCTCACAGGCCATTCCTCGTAGGACACGTCCTCGGCCACATCAACATCCACCCAACTCAATACATGAGATAGATTTGGGTCATACTTGCAAAGCATAAAGACATGAAAGACATTATGAACCCTTCACAAGTCCAGTTGCAACACTACATGATACGCTACCTCGCCGATACGATCAAGAATCTCGAAAGGTCTAATAAATAATGGGGAAAGCTTGCCACTCTTCCCGAATCGCATCAAACCCTTCCGAGGTTAGACCTTTAGAAACATGTGATCACCGACCTCAAAGAACAAAGGATGCCTACACCGATCCGCATAGCTCTTTTGTCAGTTCTATGCTGTAACCAAATGTTGTTGAGCAATCCTAATCTTCTCGATTGCCTTATGAAGCATATCGGTCCTAAAAGTGTAACATCACCAACCTCGGCCCAATAAGTCGGTGAAGGACACGGTCTACTATACAATTCCTCTTAAGGTGCCATCTGAATACTGAACTAATAACTATTTTTGCACGCGAACTCCACCAAATAAAGATCATCCTCCCAACTGCCTCTGAAATCAATAGCACAAGCACGAAGCAATGTCCTTAAGAATTTGAATGGTACGCTTTGACTGACCATCCATCTAAGGATGGAAAGCGGTACTAAACCGTAACTTCGTATCCAAGACTTTCTGAAAAGCGTCCCGAAATTATGATGTGAATCGCAGATCCCAATCTAAAACAATCATAACTGGAAACCTGTGAAGTCTGACAATCTCATTCACGTTTAGCGTACTAAGAACCTCTACATTATCCATCACACTGATTAGTAGAAAACGTGTAGTCTTCGTCAATCGATCAATGATCACCCACACTGCATCGTTCTGATTCCTCATCTTTGGTAACCCTGTCACAAAGTCCATACAAATATGCTCCCATTTCCCACTCAGGAATAGGTAACGGATTCAGTAATTCGGCAGGTCCTCGATGCTCAACCTTAACCTGTTGACAAGTAAGATAATGACTTACAAAATCCGTAACTGATTTCTTCATTCCTTGCCACCAATAATGACGCCAAAGATTATGATACATCTTCGTGCCACCCGGGTGAACCTCAAGCCTGAAACTATGAACTCTCGTAAAACCTCCTCATGGCAAGTCTATGGTACATAAAGTAAACTCCTGAAATGATAACCTCCATCAGAGTGCAAAACCCAATCATCAACAACCTTGCCACTAGCAATACGAGTGCGAACTGAAGCAATGTTGTCATCCTGTCCTTGAGCCTCAATCACACGACTCACTAGTGAAGGCTATGCCACCATGCCAAATAAGGTCACAGTGACTCCCCACTATCATGGAACTGAAGACCCATCTCTACAATGTCCTCCATCATCCGCCACTCATGAATAAAGATGCTAGATACCGATACCTGTGACTTGGGACTCAACGTATCCGCCACTATATTTGCTTTCCTGGGGTGATGCTGGAGTGCAAAGTCATAGTCCTCCATGTACTCAACCCATCGACACTGTCACAAATTCAAGTCCCGTTGCATAAAGATATACTATAACTCTTATGAACGGAGAAAACCTCAAATCTCTCACCATACAAGTAGTGTGGTCATCCTTTAATTGCAAAAAGAACCGCTGTAAGCTCTAAATCATGTGTAGGATAATTCCTCTCATGAGTCTTCAACTGTCGAGACCCATAAGCCATAACTCTCTCAGACTGCATAAGTACACATCCCAGTCCCTCGCGAGAAGCATCACAATAGATCACGTAACCGACTCCGCGCTCGGGAATAATAAAAACCAGAGTCGTAGTCAAATGTGTCTTCAACTCAATGAATGCCTCCTCACACTTGTCATCTCACACAAACTTGATACCCTTTCGCGTGAGGCGAGTCATAGGAACTTCTAAATGAGAAAAGTCCTTCACAAATTGTCAATAGTAACCCGTTAATCAAAGAAAACTACGAACATGAAAAACATTAGTCGGCCTCTTCCAACTCATCACTACCTCTATTTTTGAAGGATCTACTGAAATGCCGCCTCCGGATACAAAATGCCCAAAAAATCTAACTTTTTGAAGCCAAAACTCACATTTATCATACTTAGCAGACAATCAGTGCTCTCTTAGGATTTAAAGAATGGTCCTAAGATGAACCTTGTGCTCACTTTCCATAGTAGAGTAAACTAAACTGTCATCGATGAACACTACAATAAATCTAGCCAAGAACTCATGGAAGATTCGATTGATAAGGCCCATGAATGCCGCCGGTGCATTAGTCACACTAAAAGGCATCACAAGAAACTCAAATTGCCCATAACAAATGCGAAATGCGTCTTCAGAATATCAATATCCCTAACCCGTAATTGATGATAAACGAACCGCAAGTCAATCTTGGAGAAGAAGTTGGATCCCTTGAGTTGATCGAATAAGTCATCAATATGTGGCAATGGATATTTATTCTTGATCGTCACCTGATTCAACCTACGATAATCGGTGCATAACCATAGGGAACCATCCTTTTTCTTAGCAAAAAAAACTAGAGCACCCTAATTTGAACCACTAGGTCGAATAAAACTTACACCTTGAGATCATCGATTTGTTCTGTAATTCTTCTAATTCCACCGGTGCCATTCGATATGGTGCCAAAGAAATAGTATCGATACCCGGTACAAGATCAATAGCAAACTCCTCTTCACGAATCGGAGGCGAATAAGTCAAGTCATCGGGAAAAACATCCCAATACTCGCCCACTAAATGAGGTACCTCGACATGACCCAAACATCATCGTCGAACAATAAACTCGCTAAAAGGAAACTGGATATATCACTACCCCATACACAATAGGAAGAAGTGAAAGAGTCGCTTCGATGGCCAAAGAAGTAGAAATGCTCGCCCTTAGGTGTGCACACCAACACATGACCTCTAAAGCAGTCAATCTGCACACGGAAGGTAGATAACCAATCCATGCCTAAGATGACGTCAAAACTCGTCATGTCTAGGAGAATGAAATCGAATCTTAACGATCGCCTAGCAATCACAATCTTGCATCCACGACATACTCTAGACAGATACACTCCACCACCAACCAGTGTGTCTACCCATAATGGTACCTAAAGATATAAAAGAGGTATACCCAAAGCAGATTGATAAGTAGAAGCAATAAAAGAATGCGAAGCTCTAGAATCAATAAGAACATGAGCCCAACAATCACACACAGGAAACATACCTCTCACAATAGAAGGTCTTGCCACACTGTCTGCTACTATGGCTGCATAAGCACGACCCTAAGAAGGTGGTACTTGCTGGATAGTAGATGCCAAAGTCATAGCCCGAGAACCCTAAACTGCTGGTGCTTGCTGTTGCGGTGCTCTATACCTAGACTCGCCTGCTGGCTGTATAACCCTAGATTGTTGCCCAGTCCCACTCGTAGGAGTGCCACTACTCAACTGAGGACAATCCTTGTAAAAATTCCCTTGATGTCCGCACTAAAAGCAACCTCGATTTTACGTTGAAATACTACTCCATGTCTGACGATGAGACTGGAAAAATGGTTTCGTATGCCCCGGCTGACCACACTAAAAGCACACCACATCTCAGTGAGTAGAACCCAAAGATACTCTAGAAGAAGGTGCAGATTATCCCTGATGCTGCTGCTGTGCAATCGAAGCTGAAGTGCCCTCACGCTTCCTCTTCTTGTTCCCAAAACTCGAAGAAGAAAAACCTCCAAAGCTTTTATCTTTAGCCTCATGAGCTAGTAGACCTTCTTTTGCATCCTCCTCAGCAAGTAATACATTTGTAACAACCTCGTGATACGTCGGTATGGTAAATATAGAAATCTATGACTTGAGATTGCCCCTCAAGCCCCTCACAAAACGTTGGCCTTTTACCTCATCATCTACCACCTTTTCTGGTGTCAATCGAGACAAGCTGGTATACTGAAGCTCATACTCAGTCATTGTCAAATCACCTTGAACTAACTAATTGAACCGGTCCCTCATGCTCATCCTAGGAAGTGGTGGAAAATACCGCTCCAAGAAACACGTGCAAAAGTCAACCCATGTGATAGTCCGAATGTCCTTTGTGTTGATGATAGACTTCAACCAACCCTTTGCATCACCCGTAAGTCGAAATGATGCAATCCTGACCCGTACATCATCCTCAACCACTTTCAATACATCAAATCCATTGGTTATCTGCTCCAACAAATTATCGACCATTAACGTATCTGGACCACCCACAAAGGTAGGTATGTCTAACCTCAAGAAATCTTGAAGAGCTTTTTGAGCACACGAGCCCTACTCCTCAACATTCTGTCTCTAAGGAACCTGCACCATAGCCACCTCTAAAGCACGTAAAAACTAATCGCCATCCATAAAAGGTGCAGCTGGTACATGCTCCGCAACATCGGGAGGTTCAAGCACATTTTCGTCCACAACCGGAGGCAATTCCGGTTCCCCTCTAACAACACACGATCAAATTCTACGTTGCGGCATGCTTTCTACATTACAACAACCAAACATGTAAGGCAACAATACAATCATAGTACGCCAAACAAAACCACAAAGCCATGGCGACACACGCATAAGTCAGTACATACAAGAGACGAAAACCAACTCATAAGCCAATAACAAATAAGATAACTCAATAGGTGAAAATTGATAACGATAATCTCCCATTGTCCCATAAAGAAAGAACACGCTCTAATACCAAGTTGTCTCTCCCCAAATTTCCTAGGACTCCGAAACCCAAGCCTAAGAGCTAAGGGAGTGAATACATAAGTGAAAAGAAACGGAAATTTGATCACTAAGTCGTCAAATACCTGTACATGGGTACAATATACATTCACACCTAAAAGATGCAAACAGGATCCATCGGGATTGAAATAGAAGTGGAATGAATCAAATGACACCTTAAACGGACCATTTAAACACCCGTGTTCACTCAAGGGTAAAATGGTCATTTCAGGGTTAAAATAGTAATTTCAACATATTAAGACAAGTTTTGGACCTAAAATAAGCTATAGGAACAAATGGAACCAAATTTGAAGATGCGATGAGGAAACTACGACATTTTTAAAATCAACCCTTGCGACATGCGAACGTTCAAAACACTGTAACAATTACGCCCTTAAAAATGACTCAAATGAAGTGATTCAAAAGCCTAAAATAAAGAGCTTTAAATAAGATTTTTAAAAAGATAAAGAACACCTCTATACGACACCCGTAGCTCGAGATATAGCCAAAATAGTGAAACAATGTCGAAACGGAACTACACTAGGACACCCTGGGAAAATCAGTCGAATAACATGGACCATTAGTTGAATGATGTGGGCCATTAGTTGACTGACCAATACCCATTAGTCAAATGACCACAACTGAAAATGTTTAGCTATTTGTTAGTCGACTGATGCAATTCCGTCAATCGACTTACAGACCCGAAAAATGCTCGAATTGGCCCATAAAATCGCTGTAACAACTACGTATACATTCCTATGCATGTATATACCCATATTTAGGTCCATGCTCCAAATTATGTTCATCAAACGTAAATGTTTAAACCAAAAACCTTCCTATAAGGTTTATTAAAATAATCTATCTTGCCCCCGGTCTCCGTTTTAGTACCGCCGGTTTCTAAAAGTTGAAATCCATATGAAAATGAGTTTAAAAACATGTTTAAAACAATATGATTTCCCGGGCTACTGGGGTGGGCAAAAACGGGTTTTTCCATTCAAAATAATAAGTGTTTGTTTGAAAAATTAGAAAAATGCCATTTTCGGCTAACTTCGTAATGACCACATTCAATGTAGAAATTCATTATACAACACTAATAGAAAGATTCATAGATTTTCATTCAAAGTGCCCTAAGGTGAAATATTTCATAGTATTATATTTCCGGCATTGGAGTGCACCTAAAAAAATATACTCCATGCGCATAACGCTCCAAGGGATGTAAATCAATAACCACTACTCGGCTAACATACTAGCCGGATAAAAGAAAGTAGTTTAGCATATTTCATTTACATGAACAAAAGAAACATATAGATATATGTTTTTCAATTTAACGTCCAACAAAAAGAAAGTATGATCCGCCACCCATGCACAAAAGGGCGGACATGATGCCAGAATCCACGGAGAGACTACGGAACTCTCCCAACGGAATCATCATCTGAAAAATATATAAGTCGTGGGGTAAGGTCACTAGCTCAGTAGACGAAGCGTCATGGACTCAATCTCGGTAGTCTAAGTGGTACAACCCAACCAAGGTAATGCCACTAATGTTCCACATGGCTCTCACGTCAATCAGGAACCACATCAAACCCAACAAATAATTCCCCCAACATGCTCACAACATAATTATGCACAATTATAGCATGCTTCAACATCGAAAACCACAATCACATATATATAACAGTTTAGATGAAATGCGACAAACACACCCATGGTATGCACAAGAACACACACCCTACTCTAAGGGTCAACATGATCATTATCTAACCCATCACTTTATACTCATAAGGGAAGGTAGATTTATTGTACCGATTCTTCCCAAATACTTTTGATAATTCACACTTTTAATAAGGAAGACCGTTAACATGACGCGGTCGTGACATAAGATTTGTAACAATTCCTCCCCTTACCGTCTACGTTTCTCAGAATATTAGTTCCGTAGGAACGAGAAGCACCCCCTGGCCAATTGTTACGATGATCCAAAACACGACAACTCACACCTGTTTACACAACTCCTATAAACCAACACCCATGTCTTTGACACTACATGGTACCCAAAATGCATCAAGGTTTTCACTCACTACTATATGCCATCACATTACATGTTTATCTCAATTTGCATTATATTATATCCCAGTTATCAAAATGCTTACAATTTCACATTTATAAGTCATAGTTCTCAACATGCTTTATCACAATAAATGTTTATTTCATTATGCAATATATTGTGCTCAATTTATCAAAATGCTTACAATCCCACAAGTATTTATATCATAAAATCATGTTTTTCAGGGCCTAATTCATCATATAAGTTGTCAAGACACAATTCACATATATATATATATACGGCATATATACACATAGACGCAAACACACTCGTTCAAAGATGAAAACAATTAATTTTTCCCTTCCCTCAATCGAAGCAAGCCTACTCAAGAATGCCCAAAAGACGTCCAACTCAAGCTACCACTCCAAATGTTCAATAGGATTGCTTCCAACACTAGAAACACACCATATGAACAATAAAATTACTATGGTGTCATAATAAACCGAAATTGACTCAAAAGTGTATCCAACCACAAGAATCAATTCAAACCCTAATGATTTCTAATTTAGGGTTTCATGGAGAAATGAATCTTAAGAGTAGAAGTTAGGGACTTCACCACTAACTTCTCCGCAAGATGAGTTTAAGAACTACTACCAATGGAACTCACTTGGTAGTTTGAAATAAAACCCAACCTTCTATAACATGAATAAGAGAAGGCTAAAATCAATATCCACTCAAGGAAAATGATGAACATGAAGCTAGGGTTCTTAACAACCAAACTCTATAATGGATAGAGGACTTACCAAGGATTTCAATAACACTACTAAGAGTTATCCACCACAAGCAAGGAGAAAAGGAGAGAGCAAGAACTTATGAGAGAATGAATTCTTGCAAAAATGAGCAAACCCTAAGTGTTTTAGATATTCTCGACTCATCATTCTCACCATCCAAGGGTTGAGAATAAAGCCATGAAAATGAATAAACCATCCAAGGGTTGACAAGAAGTCTTGCCAAGTGAAAGGGCCAACAATAATGCATTCTTGCATTTAAGTGCTAATCAAACAAGGCCCTATGATCCAAGGGTTGAGAACAAAGATGGGAGAAGGAGATCAATGGCTAGGAATGAGATAACACATAAATGTGTTAAATGACATCTTTTTTCTCAACTTAGGGTTATTTACAAGAGTGTCATCATGCCTCTTAATTACCCTTCCACCCCTTGTCATCCTCTCTAATTACCAAAATTAAATTCATGCACCAACACTTAGCCTATTTTCTACACTTTCCAATAAGTGCACATAATATGAAAATTTTCATTTACCTTTCGGTCATTTCTTTCCCGAAATCGTTTTCAACAATTTTCATTATTCGTAAAATGAAAATACAACATGAAACTTATAATTTTTAATATCACATAAAACATGTAAGTCATGCTAATAAAATAAACACATTAAGCATATAATCACATAAGCACTTAAGTGTTAATAAAATTTTAAGTTAGCATGTAAAATTACTGGACACTACACTAAGTATGGAGTTTGATGTGGCCTTCAACATGAATTTGGATCATGGTGTTCATGTCATTGGTTTGAGACAAGGATTGGTAAGTGTTCTTCCCTCCTTGTGTGTTTTCTTTTCAAACCCTAATTTTAGGTTTTCTTGATGTACCACTTCATGTTTCTTGAACTCCTTTTGTTTTGGGTCTTGATTCATTGTTAGGAGGCTATGGTGAAGCTTTCCACCAATTTGCTCCTTTGGTTTCGGTGTTGGGTGAGAGCTAGAGTTTCTTTGGCCTTTCTTAGTGGTTTTTCTTTGCTCTTCATGGAGGTAGGGAAAAACTTCTTAACTATCTCATCTTTTGATTGTGTAGGTTTGAGAATTTGATTCTAAGATTCCTAACCTTAGATGAAATTGCTAAGTGTTTCATTGAAAATGTGAAGTTAGGGTTTGAACATGTTTATGTGAATTAACCCGTGTGTATGAAGTACTTGGTAATGATATTGATAGGACTATGATTCATGCTAGTTGGGTGGTTGTTCTTGAGATTTCCAATATTAAAGTATGCTTATATGCCTATATATGTGGGTATAGTTGTGTATATGTGTAAGTGTGATTATTCATATGTGTATGTAGGTGTTAGGGATGTAGCCTTGGTAGTAACATTAGGCTAGCTCATTTGGTTAGCACCTTTCAGGTATTTTGGGAATTGATGTTATAGTTGAGATGTGAATTGTCGTAAACTTGCTTTAATTGAACTAAGAGCATGTTTAAAAGAATGGAATTTTCATCCTTGTGAATTAAAGTACAAATTGATGACTTGGAACATTAATTGTGCATGAGAATGTATCATTGTGATTTAAATGCTTTAATTGAGATATAAGCATGTTAAATGAATGAAAAATGTTATCTTTGTGTATTAAAGGAAAATTTTATTATTTGGATCATGAAAGGTGCAAGAGAAAACATCCTTGTTGATTATTGCTTATAAATATGAAATTGTAAGCATTGTGATAGATGGAGTCCAACATATTACAAATGAGAAAAACATGTATTTTGATTGATCATGTTGTGAACCATTTTATATAAAGATGAAATTGTAAGCATGATGGTTTTATTGAGTACAATATTTTGCAAATGAGAAAAACATATATATTGTAATGGGACATGATTGTTATTGAGAACCTGGATGCATATTAAGTACATCTTGTAGTGTCAAATCATGGTGTTGATATATACAAGTTGTGTAATCATGTATGGGTTGTGTTTCGGATCATCGCAACAACTGACAAGGAGGTATTTCACCCCTACAGAACAAGTAAGTCCGAAAATGTCATAATGGTTTGGGAGTCGTAAGAGAGGCTCATATTCTTGACCTTTGGGGTCTTGGGGCACAGAGTTACAAGCAGGGCTATCGTGCAACCGCATTTCTTATTGAAAGTGAAAGAGAGAAAATTCACTTGGGAAGAATCAATGCGGTACTCTACATTACTTGATGGGCTTGCATCCTCAAAAGTAACTGGACAAAGTATGTATTCATTAACCAGTTTTGGGCGCATAGGGTGTATCATGAGGTATGTGAGTCACATCGCATTTGAGTTGCTAATATGTATTTTATATTTACATGTGGATCATGATATTATCCTATGTGGTTGAGTTGCATGTTCAATGTGGATTTTGAAATATATAATTCATTTGTTATTAAAATGCTCAAGTGAAATTGGAGGATGTGAAAAAATATGATTTGCATGCCTTGTTTAAAGTATAATGTGAGATATATGCTTATACTTATTGTTATGTGCTTATAACCTTAGGGTGATGATACGAGTTGGTTTAATGGCTCTCTTGTGATAAGTAAAATTGGTAGTGGACTATGGAGTTGAATGTGAGTTAAGACCTTTGAGAAGGCGGGTGATAGTTTATGATCTTGGTTGATTGTGTATGATGACCATTTGATCTTGTTAGAAACCTAGGTGATGTGGTTTCGAATATAAAAATTAAGTTTGAAAGAATCAGAAGAGGTTTTGATTTGAAACTAGTTGGTTCCGTGGTAATGGCCACTAGGTTCCCTTTAGCGATCTTAAGGATTTGAATGTCATCGGATATGTGGTCGTTCTTGGTTAAGTCGTTATAAGGTTTATGGGTTTGGAGGTGGAGCTAATTGTGGTTGGATTAGGGTTTGTGTCATGTGTGAGCCACTTACTTTTCCCTTTGATGTGCCACTTACTTCTGCTTCTTAATTCCCTTACTCCATTGAGCGTCTATATATTCGCTTTGGTCTTTCTGTTGGTGTTTCGATCCATTTTCGAAAATTCATTTATCTCACCTCGCACCTCCGATTTAGGTCCTGTTTGTTCCTATTGCTTGTGCTAGGTCCATATTTTGTATTTGTACTTTGAAATCATTTATTTTCACTTGAAATGACTATTTTACCCTTGGTGAAAGTGGAGTACTTCAGCTTTCTGTTCTTGTCGGCGTTATCTGATACCGATTTAAAAAATGAATATTTTTCGCCTCGTGGCTTTGATTTAGGTTCCGTTTATTTCTAGGGCCTGTACTATGTCCGAATATTTGATGTAAAATTTGAAATCATTTATTTGCACTTAAAATGACTATTTTAACCTTTGTCCAAGAGGGGTACTTTAACTTTCTATTTGGGTTGGCGTTGTCCGATGCCATTTTCAAAATTTCATATCTCTCGCATCATGGCCTTGAATTCAGTTCAGTTTGTTTCTATGGTTTGAATTATGTCAAAATAGGTGGGGTAAAGTTTGAAAGTACATTTTTTCCCTTGAAATGACTATTTTACCCTTGAGTAAACATGTGACCTTTGAGTGGTCGGTGTGATGGGTTATTTAATCCCTTTCACTTTCTTTTGGTGCTTGATAACCTTTGTGACTTCCCTTAGGTTGAAGTGATTGTTTTACCCCTGTGTTGGGCCTACAGATGGTGAGTAGTGACATGTGAATTGATTGGTAGTATGAGTTGATACTGATTGGAATTTTTGGAGCTCGGTATGCTCGTGATCTAGGTATTATGATTGTTATATTTCTTAGAGTGTTATTAATAGGAGTGTTTCTCCCATGATTTGGTGATAAGTGTTGTGTTGATTATCAGTGTTGGACTGGCAGGTACGAGTCGTAGTGATCTATGAGGTGGTCCGTACTACATAGCTTGTATTAGTTGTATGTCTCTCTCTCTATATATACATGGATATATATATATATATATATATAGGTGTGCGTTTATTATATGTTGTTATGTTATGGTTTCACTACGTGCTAGTTGCCCTATTTGTTGATGCATGGTAGGGGACTAGGGGGATGTGTTTCCGGGGTCTCGTATTGGCGTGAGTGCCATGTGGGATGGTTGACCGACCTATGGTACAAGAATGTACACGGGTTGGTTCACACTAGACTTGGATGGTCGGAGGATGTGACCGTTATGATTTTCTTTCTCCTACGGGGCTTTTATGAGCTCACCTCGGCGTTATTTTACGTGGTGTCCCAAACATCAGTTTACAGGAATTGTTTCGGCTACGGGCTGCTTGGGGTGCAATGGAAATTTCTTTTGTTTTCTCGTTGCAGGTGTTGGATTTGCCCGGAGTGTTACAAATGCTGTTGCCGGATTTGAGATGGTCATACGTAAAGTTGTTCCATTTTAGTTTGCTTTACTTGTCCCCTATATAGGAACAATTATTGTATTACTTGGGAGCTAGTCTATTGGCATATCGCTTCCTTGTATTTGGTACCATTGCATCATTGTACAGATGTATTCTTTCGGTGCCTCGATGTGCCTTGTGTGTCATTTGGTTTAGCTTCCGCTTGGTTATGTATGGAATTATTGTTATTAATAATATTCCATTCATTTTATTTGTATTGATTATCTTATTTCTTGCTCTTTGTATGGATCACAACCCAGATTCCTCGGATGTCCCGGTTTGGGAGTCTTTGGAATTTAGGGGCGTGATAAAAGAGGAGTATGCAGCAAAAAGAGGAAGACCTCTAAATAATAATAATAAAAAGTATAACCAAAATAAAAATAAAACATTTAAATTATGTTTTGAATGAAATTCCACCAAGCCAAACTAATACATAGGTTATAAGAGAGAAAATTTATAAATTAAATTAATACATTGAAAACCCCAAAAAACGAAAATAAAAAGCCTTCACACTCAAACTAATGTATAATTAGGGTAAGTAAGGTAAATAAATAAAATTTCAAACTAAAATATGTCACAAATCAGGAGAACTAAGATGAAAAATTAAACAAATGAAAAATAAAAAACGAATATAATTGTAACCTCATGCGAAATTAGAAACAAAATAAAACTATTCTTCCCTACCTGATACTAATATTATAGTAAAACAAAATGAAAAATAAAAATTTGGTTGTTAAATCAATTCCTCAAGCTTATACTATTACATAAGTACATTTAGATATAAAAACACACAAAAATTTAAGTTAATATATCAAAATATCGAAATAAAAAGTAAAAATCGTCAAACTCAAACTAAAATACTCAAAAAAGTAAAATAAATAATTAAAAATTCAATCAAATGTATTAGAACCGAACAAAATAATCCAAAGGATTAATAAATATGGATGATATGATGAATCAATTCCTCAAACTAATACATATAGACATACTACATAAAAATGAATAAATAAAACTTATATTATTGGATCAAAAACTCCCAATGAACAAAAATAAAGTCCTCAAACTCATATTGATTTAGTGTAAAAAATAAAAATAAATATATAATAAAGAAGTCCTATATATTGGAAATAAAAATAATTTGAAAAGTAGAAAAAGCATGAAGCAAAGAAGGAAGAAAAAGTCGGTAGCAAAGAAGAAGGTACACCTATATAACAGTTCGGTTGTTTCGTTTATTGAAACTAAAAGAAAAATGAAAAACAATATATATAATGAAAAATAAGTTTAGAAACAAAATATAAATGAAAAGAGAGATCAATATAAAAGAGAGATCAATATACACTAAAAAGTAAAGAAACCTTGAGGTATTTTTTATATTACTTGTAACGCCCCACATTTCCTTTCTCCTTTCTGGAATTGTTTTCGAAGTTTTAACGTTTTGCGACGTCACTTATTCATGACATCTTGTGCAATCTTAGTACGTGTAAATTTTTCGCGTTTATGTTTCGGATTTAGCGGGATGATTTTTAGAACTTTCATTTCCGGCTTCGTGATTTATTGTTCGTTGGCGACTACGTGGGTTCATTGCAACGTTTTCTCGTTGGAGCTTTGGTGATCGTGTTGCGTTCTCGAACACATTACCTTATTTTATTATTGACGTTCGGTGTAACAGTTATGTGATTTTATGCTGGTTGTGCTTAGCATATTTAACGGGTAATTATTGATTGGTGTAAATATGTAAATTGCTGGTTGTATTTTAATTTTGTAAATAATGAAAATAGTTAAAAATGATTTTGAGAACATAATGACCTAGGGGTATAATGGTATTTTCACAAGTGTAGAGATAGTGGAAAATCCTAGAAATTTGGCTAAGTGTTGAAATAACACTTAAGTGGCATACAGGTAAAAAGAGTGAAAGACTTTGGTTAAATGATAGTGACATTTTTGGATGTTAAGGCCTTGTTTGACAAATGTGTAAGGGTTATGTGTATTGATTTAATTTTTCTATTTGCAAGACTTATTGTACACCCTTGGATCCATTATCTTTTTCCCCATATTTATTTTGGACCATTGGATTAGTTAGAGATAGTGGAGGATCTCTACACTTTCTCTTAAGTCTTCCACATGAAGACTTCATCACTCATGTGTTATCTCCATTTCTCTGCCATTTCCCTCTTGTTTTACAACACTTTTTGGTTTGATTTCATCACCTTAAGCTTGGAGTTTGATGTTGCCTTCCACATGGAAGTTGTTCATGGTGTTCTCCTCTTTGATTTAAGCCAAATATTTGTAACTGTTCTTCTCTCTTTATGAGTTTCTACCTCAAACCCTAGTTTTATGTTTTCATGATGAACCATCTTTGATTCTTGGTTTCATCTTGTTTTGAGTCTTAACACATTGTTAGGAGACTATGGTGAAACTTTCCACCAATTGGCTTCTTGGAATTCGGTGTTGGGTGGAAGTGAGGGTTTCATAAAGCTCACTTTGTAGTGTTGCTTTGTTCTTCACTTGAGGTAGGGGAAAACTTCTTCACTATCTCATCTTGTGATTGTGTAGGTGTGAGAACTTGATTCTAGGGTTCCTAACTTTAGATGAAATTGCTAAGTTGTATACTTGAAAATGTGATATAACCCTTATTTATAGCATACTTAGTGATTATGTGGATAAGACTATGATGTATGCTAGTTGAATTATAGTTTTTGAGAGCTTGATATAAAAAGTATGCTTGTATGCCTATATGTGTATTTATATATGGATATGGTTGAGTATATGTATAAGTGTAGGTATACATATGTGATTATGGTTATTAGTGGTGTAGCCTTGATAGTGTAATTAGGCTAGTTACCTTGGTTGGCAAGTTGGTATGTGGTTATAGATGATTTGTGTGATGTGGGATCATGAATGTAGAGCGTTACTCTAGTTCCCTCACTCTTGTGAATTTTGAAGCTATTATCTCGAAAGTTAAACTTGTGCATGAAAATGAGATAATGTGTATCATTGCTTTAATTCAGATAAAAGCATGCTAAATGAATGGAAATGTTATCCTTGTGAATTAAAGGATAACTTGATGATTTGGAACATGAATTGTGCATGAGAAAGCATCCTTGTTGATTATGGCCTTAATTGTGAGTAATTATGAGCATGTTAAGGATTTTGGCATGATATATTGCATAACGAGATAAAGCATGTATTATGATGAGATGTGACTAAATTGAGAATTTTGCATTTTGAGTACACCATGTCTCGTGAGTACATTGGTGTTGGTCTATACCGATCACGTAACCATGTGTGAGTTGACTTGTGTCGGATAGTCGAATGTTTTCATAAATATGATGAGATACATATTTGTGATGTTGGATGATAGTCGAATGCTTTCATAAATATGATGAGATACATATTTTTGATGTCGGATCATCGTAACAACTGGTCAGGTTGTGCTTCTTGCTCTAGCGGAACTAGTCTTCCCAGAAACACAGATGATAGGGGGAGGACTTGTTCAAAATCCTATTTCATGACCGCGTCGTGTTTGATGATCTTCCTTGTTAAAAGTGAAAGTGTCAAAAATCACTTGGGAAGAATCAGTTGATAAATCTACCTTCCTTCATGAGTTTGTATCCTTAAAAGTGAATGGTTAAAGAATGATCCTGTTGACCCTTAAAGTTAAGGTGTGTCATGCCCGTAAACTCCTAAGACTCCCGAACTGGGACATTCGAGGACTCCAGGGTATGATCCATAAAATGAGCGACCAACTAAGAATATCAACAATAATTAAAACGTATGGAATAATGAATAAAGTGGCATATTCCATACCCAATTGAATGATAGAAATACATAGCGGAATCCAAGGAAAATCTGGCAAAGTTCCGTTTTTAAATGGAACATCCAGGAAACTTAACACAACAGAAAACCTGCAAATAACAAGTGCAGTAATCACAATGGCACACAACCCAACATTCAATAGACTTACGAGGGCCGAGGTAGTGGAAAGAAATCACCGCTACCTCTACACAACCCTCCATAATCAACTGAACAACAATAGTTGAATAAGAATACAGAAACTCACATAATAGTGCCGAAGAGATACAATGGCACCCCGAAATAATAAATACATGGAATAGAAGATACAATGATAGGGAATATACCAATAGACTGGCTCCCAAGAGAAATACATAGCAATCCCATAAAATAGGGGTAAAGAGGAGCTAACTATCATCCCAATCCAACAGCGCTGCAACAATAACCGCGTCACCTTGCACAACTCCAAAACCTGCAACGAAGAAAACAAAGAAAAGTGTCGTTGCATCGCATGCTATCTGTAGCTGAAACATTTCTTGCAAACTGGCGTGGAATACCAGGGGCATAAAACACCCATAAGCAAAGAAGCTTAGTGGGAAAAACAAAATCCTAACTACAACATCCTTTGACTATTTAGTTAACGCTAAACCATCCAGCATGATAAATAGTACACGACCAATCCCGGCCACGAATCACAAGGCAGACACTCACATACTACCATATGTAAGTATATAGGGGATATATACATATATATATAAGTAAATAACATGAGTCTCACAAGGTACAACTAAGACTCATACTCCAAGTACCAACTCTAGTAGTCTACACTACTCTCACAAATGTATGCTAAGTACCCAATACCCCAGAACACACTAAGCGTTCTTGCGTACTAACATAATCATCATCAATACATATATATATATGTACAATATATATATATATATAAATGGAAACCATCATCCCATTCTTAGAAGAAGTCTACATCTCAAGGACTGAATCACTTCAATCATATCACCATATGAATCTCTTAATACTATCTCCAATATGATCAATAAATCACCAACACTCTCATTATGAATAAGGAAAGCTAACTGATCAAATTACGGAGAGTTTATGAACACTACTCTCATGAACAACCACATCAGGGTCAAGAAAAAAAGCAAGGGAAAAGAGATCCCAATGTTAACCAATGGATAATCGAGACAACAATGTCAACGTTTAGAACACCACAAGTGTTTTAGGAAAACACCCGTACAAAGAAACCCAAAAGAAGAGGAGAGGTAACACTACGTGTGTGCACTCAATAACAAACCTCATACCCTAGACTTAGAAATGATTGGAAAGTAAAGGTGAAACAAGAAGATACCTTTCAAAACATTGTAGATCGAGATCTTGAGAAATAAGCCTCGGAATCTTGAGAAATGTGAAAAAGTAATTTTTCTATTAAGAATCTACACAATGAAAATGACCGTCATGCCCCCCGGTCTCTGTCAGTCGCCATAATCGACGTTTAGAAGTTAAAAATCTTTTAAGAGAAGATCATAAGATCACTTTTTAAAATACAAACACTTGTTGAGGCTACGGGGGTAAGTGAAAATAGGTTTTGCCTTTAAATACGAATGATTTTGTTTTCAAAACCTGAAAAATGCCGTTTTAGAAAGACTGCCTGATAAGAGTGACTACAACTCCAAGCATTCCTATAATGTCCAAGAGGACAATGAAGAAAGAGCAATGCATTGGACTCACGGAACACAACCATCCCTTTCCAACTCCACAAAATCAAATGACAACTCAAGGAAGAGGTTCAACACCACACCGTAATTGACGGATCAAGGAGTGACATATAAGTCAAAAACATATACTCGTATACAAAGGACAGTAAAATAAATGCTTAGGAGAATGATCTAAGCACGAGAAACAAGGCTTCAAAACTATAGTACCTCGAGTACTTAATAAAATCACTTAAACCCCTTAAGATCATAACAAGGGAAAACTAGTTACCGATACTACGAAACTAACAAGTTTCAATCAATACCTCTTCCAATTCATTCAAACCTCAAATTCACATTTGATACTAACTCTCTAGATTACTAACAGAATCAAGAGACCTCGCCACGCAACCAGACAAGTTCAATCATAACCTCGTCCAACGAAACTCAAAACCTCAAAAGGACGATAAATGATACATTCCTCTAAGTTTGAAAGAAACATCTATTTGGTCAGTACTACGCAACCAACTAAGACCACAAGACTATTACCCCCCTTCTTAAAGGCCTCAACTCACTGTTGATACTACACAATCAACTAGGTTTACAATCTCATCACCCGCCTTCTCTAAGACCACAACTCACAGTTGATACTAAAATGCACCACTAGCCTCAACTTTCCAAGAGGTCACTAATCCCACATACTTAACCCTCAAAGGGCATAAAAGTACATAACCACAAGTATAAGAATTTACATTTCATTATACTTTAACAATTACTACATTTAAATCATGTTTTCACATATCCACTTTCAGTTGATCATTATATTAAAATATGAATTTATTTCTCAATATTCATAATAAACATGCTTCAAAATCACATGTAATGATATCATGATCTACATGTATAACGGAATCACATAAATGCAACATGAATGCAATGTGACTCAACACCACCTCATGGTACACATACAACCACACACCCTACTCTAAGGGTCAACATGATCATTCTCTAACCATTCCTTTTATGCTCAAAAAGAAAGATAGATTTATTGTACTGATTCTTTGCAAGTGCTTTTGACACTTCATACTTTTAACAAGGAAGATCGTCACCACGAAAACAGTCGTGAACATAGGATTTGGAACAAGTCCTCCTCTTACCGTCTCTGTTCTTCGAAGATTAGTTCCGTGGAGTGAGAAACACCCCTGACCAGTTGTTACGACGATCCGAAACATATCCAACATAAATTTGTATCTCATCATATTTATGAAAAGATTCGACTATCCAACACAAGTCAAACTCATAAATGGTTACACGACCTACATGGACCAACACCCATGCACTCTACATGACACTGTGTTTCAAATTTAATCTACATAGATAGGGGAACTAGAATAATGTTCTAGGTTCACGTCCCTCATTTTCATATATCCCCTAACATGTTTTAAAATCCGTAAAATACAAGCAACAGGGGAAAGTAATATCATGTTCTAACTTCAAGTCCCAATTTTATAAATTTCACCCACCCACTATAAATCTCAAGGGGTTACTAGGTCACCTATTCTCATTCAGTTCAAATAGGTACTAATTTAGCAGGAAAAATATTTATTTAATTTCTCAATTTAATTTCTATCTCCTGTTTCACTTCTATCCTTTCAATAGATATTTGATATTCACAAATATAAATATCTAAAATAAAATAAAAGCTAGGACGGGTTTGCACATCCAAATCATAGCAAATGATACATTGAGAATATTTTTTCCACCTCAAAACGTACACCACGCGTTAAACCATTACGTTCGCTACCGAACCAAATACTCCAACTCATCACCTAAGACATGTGCTCAATTATGTTTCCAAAATATTTTTGGTCAAAATGGGACCCACTATGAACAGTGTCGTCGCTCGAATATAAGGCCCGACGACCAAAGGCGTCCCAATAAAATTTCGAGTATACCAATGCGACTTGCGGCCTCCACCAACAGTTTGAATCAAGTAACAGCGACGTGAAGGAGAAGGGGAAGAAGCCTAGTTGGTCACCCCTCTTTATCTCTGACAATATACCAATATATGTGAATATATATGTGTCGCGTGTGTTTATTCTCAGATTTTGAGAATGATAGTCGTGGGTTATATTTACTATATGTATATTTAATATATATATATATATATACACACAACATGTGATCAAAACCAATGACTTCATGATCATAACCCATTGTCGGCTACAACACCCAATCCCACTTTCTCCTTTACCATTTCATTTACAATTTTACTTAATACTTGAGTCACAATCATATATGTATAATTTTTAGATATATGCCAAGACGTGTAAATGGGTTTAGTGATACATGGTCCCATCCCCAATAACCCAATTAGAATCCAAGTCCCATTCAACAAATCAATGGCCTAATTTCCATTTCAATTGTCACATGTGACATGTGTGTGACCAAAAGAAATAAATGAGAAATAAGCCATTAAATTCCCCATACAATCCCAACACTAAATCAATTCCCATATTTAAATCAACTCATGCCCACGACCCAAAATCGTACCACAAGAAAGTCCACGAATTCGTCAAGAGAAATCGTAAAGTCGTCCAGTCGACTTTAAACGTAAACGGGAAATATTTACACGCGAAATACTAAGAATAAACAAGACGTCATTAACAAGTGACGTCACAATTGAAAATAAATCGGAAAGAATTTCAGGAAAAAAGGAATATAACACACGGTGTTATAGGGTGTGTGGTCGCGTGTGTACCATGAGGCGTATGAGTCACATTGCACTGAGTTGCCGTTATGTGATTTATCTTTACATGTGAATCATGATATTACTCAATGTGGTTGTGGAGCATGTTTAATGTGGATTTTGTCAATTTAATTCATATGTTATTAAAATGATCAAGTGAAATTGGATAATGTGAGAATATGATTTACATGCTTTATTTTAAAGTATAATGTGAGATGAATGCTTATACTTGTTGATATGTGCTTATATACCTTAGGGTTGTGATATAAGTTAAAGTCAGCAATAGATCATAGAGTTGAAGTCTTTGAGAAGGCGGCTGATAGTTTTGTGGTCTTAGTTAGCGTTGGTGTAGCAACGTGGCATCAATTATAATATTGATGTCTTGGTTATGATAGGCGAGGTTATGAGTGAACCTAATAGATTGTGTATTGATGGTCATTTGATCTTGTTAGAAACCTAAGTGATGTGGTTTTAAATGTGAAACTGAGGTTTGAAAGAATTGGACGAGGTTTTGATTGAAACTAGTTGGTTTCGTGGTAACGGTCACTAGGTTCCCTTTAGCGATCTTAAGGATTGGAATGTCATTGGAGTTATGGTCATTCTGGATTAAGTCGTTAAGAGTTTATGGAGTTAGATGTTGAACTAAGTGTGGTTGGGATGAAGTTAGTGTCTTTGTGTATAGTCCCTTGCCTTTCCCTTCTAATTGTCATTTACTTCGGTTATTCATTTCCTTGCTCCATTTAAGTGTCTTTAAGTTCGGTTTATTATTCTCGTTGATTTTTCGGTTTGTTTCCCCAAAAACGGATCTTTCATAAGACTTACATTTAAGCCCATTCGTCTTTTAAGTGAAAAACCCGTTTTCGCTCACTCCCGTAACCCTGACTAAAACTTTACGTTTTAAAATGGTTTTAAATTAATTTTATAAAAGATTTAGAGCTTTGAAAGTTGGCGGTGTACAAAACGGAGACCGGGGGCAAGATAGAAATTTCATGATATTTTTAAGAATCAATTTTATCCAAAGTTCGCGTTTTACGCATTTCCCGATGTCTTGGTGTCTATTTTTGAAATCCGTAAATGAAAAATAACTTTTCAAATATTGGTGATTTTTCGGGACCGATGGTGCGAAGAACGAAGTCCGTATGCAAAATTGGTACATTTTCAACTTTAAAGGGGCATTTTTTCGTAGCCGAGGAGCGTCATGACACCTAAGGGCATCACATCGCCCATTTGGGCACCCTGATTTGATGTTGTCTGACGTTCGATTTTCAAAAATTCATATCTCCGACTTCGCACCTTCGAATTGAGTTCCGTTTGTTTCTATAGCTTGAACTATGTCAAAATATTTGTTACAAATTTGAAATCATTTATTTGTATTTGAAATGACTATTTTACCCTTGGTGAAAGTGGGGTAATTCAGCTTTCTGTTTTGGTTAGCGTTGTTTGCCATCATTTTCAAAAATTCATCTCTCGCCTCGTTGCTTTGAATTGAGTCCCGTTTATTTCTATGACTTGTGTTATGTCCAAATTGTTGAGAGAGAATTTGAATTGTCAGTTTTACCCCTGAAATGATAATTTTACCCTTGGTGCAAGAGGGGTACTTTAACTTTCTATTTTAGTCGGCGTTGTTCGATATTGCTTTCCAAAATTTATATATCTTGTGTCGTGGGTTTGACTTAGGTTTCGTTTGTTTCTATGGCCTGTCCAATGTCCAAATATATGGAATAAATTTTGAAATTACATTTTTATCCTTGAAATGACTATTTTACCCTTGGGCAAAAATGTAACCTTAAAGTGGTCGGTTTGATGAGTCGTTTGATCCCTTTCATTTCTCTTTCATTTTCTGAAAACCATTATGACTTCCCTTAGGTTGAAATTACTATCTTTACCCCTGCGTTTGGTTTACGGATGGCGGGTAGTGACATCTGAGGTGATTAGTAGTATGAGTCGATACTGATTTGAGGTTTTGGAGCTCAGAAAGCTCGTGATCTGGGAACTGTGACTGTTATTGTTCCTGGGGTGTCATGAAGAGGAGTGTTTCTCCCATGATTTGGTGATAAGTGTTGTTGTCATGCCCCTAAATTCCAAAGACTCACGAACCGAGACATCCGAGGAATCCAGGGTATGATCCATACAAAAAGCAACCAATTAATGTCCTAAACAATCATAAAATGAATGGAATATTATTAATAACAATAATTTTCATACAAAACCAAGTGGAAGCTAAACCAAATGATACACAAGGCACATTGAGGTGCCGAAAGAATACATCTCTATAAAGATGCAACGATATCAAATACAAGGAAGGGATATGCCAATAGACTGGCTCCCAAGAAGTACAACAATAGTCCCAATACCGAGGATAATTAAATGAAACTAAAATGGAACAACTCTATGTAGAACATCCCAAATCCCGTAACAGCATCAGTGTCATAAGCCATCTTGTAACTAGAAAACAAAATAAAATGTCGTTGCATCCTATACTATCTGTAGCCGAACATTACCTACAAACTGGTGTAAACCACCAGGGCAAACCAATGTTGGGGTGAGCTCATTGAACCCCGTAGGAGAAAGGGAATCGTAACTCTCACATCCTCCGATTGTCAAAGTTGAGTGAAAACCAACCCGTGAATATGTATCTACCCTAGGAAAGTCAAACGTCCCTCATGGCACTCACATCAATACAAGATCCCGGGAACACATCCCCCTAGTACCCTACCATCCATCAACAAATAAGGCAACTAGCACATAGTGAAATCATAACACAACAACATATAATAACTCACACCTATATATATAGATGCATATATATATATATATAGATACGTAATCAATACAAGCCACGTTGTATAAACCCCCTCATAGATCACTACGACTCGTACCCGCCAATCCCACACTGACAATCCACACAACACATGTCACCAAATCATGGGATCAACACTCTTAATCATAATACTCTAGGAATAATAACACTCACTCTTCATAGATCACGAGCATATCGAGCTCCAAAATCTCAAATCAGTATCAACTCATACTACCAATCACCTCACATGTATTACCTACCATCCTCAAACCCAACATAGGGGTAAAATAGTCACTTCAACCTAAGGGAAGTCACAGAGGTTTCTGAACACAAAAAGGAAGTGAAAGGGATTGAATAACCCATCACATCGACATTTCAAAGGTCACTTGTTCGCCCAAGGGTAAAATGGTAATTTCAAGGGCAAAGATGTACTTTCAAAGGTTAAACCACCTATTTGGACATAGGTTAAACCATAGAAAGAAACGGAACCAAATTCAAAGCCCTGACGCAAGAGATATGAATTTTTGAAAATGGCATCGGATAACGCCGACCCAAATAGAAAGTTAAAGTACCCCTCTTTCACCAAGGGTAAAACAGTCATTTCATGTGAAAATAAATAATTTTAAATTTTATATGAAATATTTGGACATACAAATGTCCCTATAAAAAAATGGGACCTAAATAAAAGCCATGAGGCGAGAGATATGCATTTTTGAAAACAGTATCGGACAACGCCGACAAAAACGGAAGACTGAAGTACCCCATTTTCACCAAGGGTAAAACAGTCATCTCAAGAGTAAATAAATTATTTCAAATTTTATCAACAAGGTTTGTACCTAGCACAACCAATAAGAACAAACAGGACATCAATCCGAGTTATGAGGTGAGAGAAATGAATTTTTGAAAATCAAGAAAAATCCACCCAAACTTGACCCAGTCGACTGGTTAATTCACCCAGTCGGATGTCTGATGACCCGGTCGACTGGGTGAGGCATAGACTTTAAAATATTTGTGAAAAAATCCTATGTTTGACCCAGTCGACTACCCTGAAGGGCCAGTCAACTTCCTCGACCCAAAAACCTCAAAAATGACTTATAAACAACTTTAAAGCCATATGAATCATGAGACAAAGTCCCCAACTCATTTAGTAATTTTAGAAATGAGAAAATATCATATAATCTCGGTTTAGTTTTATTGAATACATTTTTCTTGAAAATCCGTAAAACTAACCGTCTTGCCCCCGGTTTCCATTTTGAACACCGCCAACTTTCAAAAGTCAAAATCTTTTATTTCACGACTTTAAAACCATTTCAAAACTCAAAGTTTTTGTCAGCATCACGGAGGTAGACAAAAACGGGTTTTTCACTTAAAGACTGAATAGACTCAAATATAAGTCTTATAAAAAATTCATTTTTGGGGAAACAAACCGAAACCAACGGAAAACCAAAACATATTTGCAGATACTCAAATGGAATAAGAGAATCAAGAAGCGGAAGTGAGTGGCAATTCAAAGGAAAAAGGTAGGTCGCTACACACAATTACACTAACCCTAATCCAACCACACTTCACTCCACATTCAAACTCATAAACCCTATAACGATTTAACCGAGAATGACCACGACTCCGATGACATTCCATTCCTTAAGATCACTAAAGAGAATCTAGTGGTCGTTGCCACGGAACCAACTAGTTTCAAATCAAAAACCACTTCCGATTCTTTCAAAGTCAATCTCACATTCGAAACCACCTCACTTAGGTTTCTAACAATGTCATAGGGCTATCAATAACCAATCGACTCAGTTTACGCATAACCTCGCCTATCATGACCAAAACATCAATAGTACGATTGACGACACGTTGCTATACCAACGGTAACTATACCACAAAACCATCAACCGCCTTCTCAAGGCTTCAACTCACATTTAACTCAATAGCCACAACCGACTTTACTTATCACAAGAAAGTCCTTAAACCAACTCATATCACCCCCCTTAAAGCATATAAGCACAAACAATAAGTCTAAGTATTTATCTCACATTATACTTTAAACAAGGCATGCAAAGCATATTTCCACATCTTTCCATTTCACTTTAGCATTTTAATAACATGTGAATTATATATCTCAAAATCCACATTAAACATACTTCTCAACCACATAGGATAACATCATGATCCACATGTAAACATAAATCAAATATTAGCAACTCAAATGCAATGTGACTCACACACCTCATGGTACTCATGCTACCACACCACCCTAATCTAAGGGTCAACATGATCATTCTCTAATCATTCACTTTTTGAGGATCCACGCTCATGAATGAAGGTAGATTTATCGTACCATTCATCCCAAGGGCTTTTGATAGTTACACTTTTAACAAGGAAGATGTCAAACATGATGCGGTCGTGCACATAGGATTTGGACAAGTCCTCCCCCTATTGTCTGCGTTGCTCGGAAGATTAGTTCCGTAGGAGCAAGAAGCACCCCTTGGCCAATTATTACGACGATCCAAAACAAGTCTACTCACGCACAATACACAAACGGACATAGACCACACCAATTAAATTCTCTCTACAAAAGGTGAATTGTACGAACATTTATAGTATTATTTGTGTTTGGCATGTTTTAGACAATAACCATGTTGAATGAATTGTCATGTTGAGAGTTTTGTGTATTTCCAATAAATTTTTTAGTATGTACGTTTCTATCTTGAGAAAGAAGTCAAGGAGTGTGTCAAAGCAAACAATGCTACCAAAGGGAAAAATCGTCATTTCTAGACATCGTTACTTTACCGGAGGGCAAAAAATGTCATTTCCAGATATTATGACTTCATTCAAAAACATCGAGAGTTCGAGATGACCAGTCTATCTCAAATATGAAAAAAATGGGAAAAGATGCAATATACCTAAGTTGTGAAAGGCAAAAAGTGGCAGAATGGCTCTAACCTACGCTTTGGTTTTTGGAGCTGGGAAGGGATCCTACGCCCATGTTTAGGTCCAAATAAGGCGATTCTTGAAGCTATCATCAATAGATTGAGATCAGCTTTCGAACGATATATTACACGTCTCAATCCAATGTGTGTAGCTCCAGATATGATGAAAAGAGTGAGAGGTGTCCTGCAGAAAAAGTTGTAAATTTCATAATCGGGATGATATTTTATTTTCACTCAAATTGATTCGTGTTGATCCAGATGACCTTGAGTTCGACCCAAAAACATATAAGCACGTGTATATCACATATTATACATTATATTAAAGGGTTTGGCTCAGTTGAGTGTGAAATTACACAAAAGGGTAAGGATAGGGTTTCTTCTTATCAAGGTCTATAAATACCAAGTTCTATAAGAGTTGAGGGAACGTCTTTGAGAGATTTCTGCAGTATTTTATCATTTATATTCTTTGGGTAAATAACAGTTTCACCCCCTGTTGATAGTGTAAATTACACCCGCACCCCCTCTTGTTTCGCTAATTACAGTTTCACCCCTAATAACTGATTCCGTCCACCGGAAATGGGAAATTATCTTTATACCCATACGTATTAAATAATTTTTATTTAAAAAAATATCTGAATTATACTATTACCTATTTACCCTTTTCAATTATCTTCTTCATCCTCCTCTCTTTCCTAAAACACCTAAACCAAACCCTAACCCTAGAAATCCTTCAATTTACCCATAGTAGAAATCAATTGAATTGTTTCTTCATCAAATTCTCAAATACATATACACATATATATGTGTATATATACACATATTTACCCATTTTCAATTAGGGTTGATGAAAATGGAGGGGAATTCGATCTCTTCATCAAACCATACTATATATACATATATATCTATGTATATACACGCACATATATATACATATATAACTATATAGATAGATATACACCAATCTATATATATACACGCACATATATATACATATATAACTATATATATCTATCTATATATATATATACACACATATATATCTACATACATATGAAATGGGTGTGTTGATTTTTTGATTTTTTTGGTCTAAATCATGCTTCTTATAGGATGTATTTGTTGATCTTGGACCCAAGTTATGTTTCTATGATATAGATTGAATTTGCCCAATACCCAATTCATACATATACATATATGTATATGGGTATATACATATATTTATGCACATATATATATATGTATATATAAGTGATGAGGGTAGTTTAGGCATTTCACATCATTTTAGATGGGCAAACAAGTCTTTACACACATATAAGGGTAATTTGGTCATTTCGCATATCAGATTTTGGTTGACCCGGTTTGACCTTGCCGGAGAATGAGTTGAGGGGGTGAAAGTGAAACTGAAATGACAGTTTCAGGGGGTGAAACTGTAATTAGCGAAACAAGAGGGGGTGCGGGTGTAATTTACACTATCAACAGGGGGTGAAACTGTTATTTACCCATATTCTTTTACAGAGATATTGATATAGAGAGAAAATATCATTGAGTGATTCTTCTAGTTATCTCTTGTTTTAGAGTTGATTCTATTGTGCTTCTACATCGACGATCTTATGCACTATTGAATCATATAGATTCTGAAAAATCTACACACCACTGATTTCAATGAGGTTGCATTGATCCGTTAAAGAACGGAGCTGTCTGAGTACGGAGATCAGAGCAAGAAGCTTCGTGGTTATTTGATATATTGAGAAACAGAGACGTCAATGTACGAAACTAAGAGAGAGCGTCGTGGAATGCGAGTGAATCGAGACTTTTAGACGTCGAGTCAAGAACAACATATTACATTAGTTGTCAGTACTGTTTTCATATAGTCTGAACAAATTCTCTAATTCATAGTGTATCGATACCCGAGCGTATCCATGGTTTTTACTTGGAGTCTTTCCAAGGTTTTCCACATAAAAATATCGTGTGTCTGTCTTGCTTTATTTTCTGCACTATATTAATGTTTGGTTGATATTGCTTCAATGATGTGATTTGAGAATTAGGATTTTGTGATTGGAGTAAAATTGACTTTTCCACAATTAAGTATTAATTTGTCAATAAATCCATAAAAAGCCTATTCACCCCCCCTCTAGGCTGTTTTCACCATCGCCTAGGTAATTTCATGAACCCATATGCAATATGTCTCAATCGGCCATGAAACAACATAAATATATATTTCACCATATTTATAAATAACATTCCCAAAATGTCAACATGAATGTTTTTCACCATTCAACATGTTTTAAAATTTCATTTAAACCAATAATCAACAAGATATTTTCTCATGCACCATCCATGATCCCAAATCATTAAGTTATCTTTGAATACACAAAGGTAACATTTCCATCTATTTAATATGCTTTTATTTCAATTTAAGAATTTAAATCAGAATGATACATTATCATGCACAAATTATGTTCCAAACCATCAAGTTATCATTTAATACACAAAGATAACATTTTCATTCTTTTGAACATGATCTTAGTTCAATTCAAGCAAGTTTTCACATATCACATCTCAACCATGACATGAAATCCCAAAATACCCCAAAGGTATTAACCAAAGAAACTAGTATAATCTCATTCCAAGGCTACATTCCTAATACCCACATATACATATGTATAATTACACTTACACATATACCCCACAATACCCACACACATATCCACATATATATAGGTATACAAGCATACTTTACTATGGGAATTCTCAAGAATAACCACCCAACTAGCATGCATCATAGTCCTAGCAATTTCATTATCAAGTATTCCATTTAGAAGGTTAATCAACATAAACATGCTTAAACCCTAACTTCACATTTCAAGGATACACTTTGCAAATTCATTTAAGTTTAGGAATCCTAGAATTAAACTCACAACCATATAATCATAGAATGGCTAGTTAAGAAGTTTTTCCCTACCTGTTGAAGAGCAAAACACATCTACTAGGCAAGGCCTATGAAACCCTAGTTCTTCCCCAACACCAAAATCAAAGGAGAAATCCGGTGGAAAGCTTCACCATAGCCTCCTAACAATGAATCAAACTCCAACACAAGAGGAGAACAAGAGTCAATTAGTGATTTGAACAAAAAACCCTAACTAGGGGTTGAAAGGAAAACACACAAGGAAGGAAGAACACTTACCCATCCTTGGCTCAAACTAAAGAGAAGAACACCATGAACACCTTCCATGTTGATGGCCACACCAAACTCCCAACTTAGGGTGATCAATTCCACCTTTAAGTTAAGAAGAACCAAGAGGGAGAAAATGAGAGAAAATGGAGAGAAAACAATGAAGTCTTGCAATGAAAGATGTGTAGAGATTCTCCACTCAGACCTCTCACCATCCAATGGCCAAGCTTCAAGCTAGCAAATGAAGACTTAATTCAATGGCGATAAAGTAGTCTTGCAATGGAAGACTAAACACACCACTCACAAAACCCATTAATTTGCCAAACAAGGCCTTAACATCCAAGGGTTGAGAATAAGGCAATAGAAATGAATTAACCATCCAAGGGTTGACAAGAAGTCTTGCCAAGTGAAAGACCACCACTAATGCATTCTTGCATTTAAGTGTCAACTAAACAAGGCCCTATAATCCAAGGGTTAAGAACAAAAATGGGAGAATGAAATCAATGCCTAGGAATGAGACAACACCCAAAAGTGGGAAATTACCAATAACCTCTCAACTTAGGATTAATTACAAGAGTGCCATTAAACCTCTTAATTACCCTTCCACCCCTTGTCATCCTCTCTATTTACCAGCATGCCATTCATACCCCAACACTTAGCCAAATCTCTACACATTTCATTAAGTGCTCTAAATATGAAAATACTCATTTACCCTTCGGTCATTTCTTTCCCGAAATCATTTATAATAATTTTCATTAATTACAAAATAAAAATATAACAAACAATTCACGTAAGTGCTACACCGAAATGACTACAATAAACTAGGGTAACATGTTCTGGAACGCAACACGATTGCCGAACCTCCAAAGAGAAATGTTGCACGAACCCACATAGTCGTCAATAAAAAATAAATCACTAAGCCGGAAATAAAAGTCTACGACGTCATCCCGCTAAGTCCAAAACTCATACTCAAAACATTTACACGTACCGAGAATACACACGACGTTATGAATAAGTGATGTCACAAAACGTTAACACTTGGAAAAGAATTCCAGAAAAGAGAAAGAAAAACGCAGGGCATTACAGTTGGGTAGATGGCCAGTGTTGAATTGGTTGCGTAGTACTGACCAAATAGATGTTTCTTTCACACTTAAAAGAATGTATCATTTACCGTACTTTTTAGACGAGGTTATGATTGAACATGTCTGGTTGTGTGGCAATGGTCTCTTGATTCTATTAGTGATCTAGAGAGTTGGTATCAAATCTGAATTTGAGGTTTGAATAAATTGAAAGAGGTATTGATTGAAACTAGTTAGTTCCTTGCTAGCAGTCATTAGTTTCTTCTTTTCATGATCTTAAGGGATCGAAGCATTTTTGCTAAGTACTCGAGGTACTGCAGCTTTACACTTTGTTTCTTGTGGTTAGCTCATTCTCCTAAACATTTCTTTCACTCTCCTTTGTATACTAGTATATGTTTTGACTTATATGGCACTCCTTGAGCCGTTGGTTACAGCGTGGTATCGAATCTTTTTCTTGTGTTGTCATTTGATTTCATGGGGTTGAAAATGGATGGTTGTGTTCCGTGGATCCAATGCATTGCTCTTCATTCATTGTCCTCTTGGACATTATAGGAATCCTTGAGTTATTGTTTTGGTTGGTTTGAGAGTGCGTTCTCTCGGTATGATTGTTTCATACATTCTTTCATTTTGAGTCGCGGGTATGAGTCTTATTGTTTAGTGCACACACGTAGTGTTTCCTTTCCTCTTCTTTTGGTTTCTTTGTCCGGGTGTTCCCTAAACACTTGTGGTGTTCTTAACCATGACATTGTTGTCTCGGTTATCCGTTGGTTATCATTGGGATCTATTTTCCCTTGCTTTGTTTTTTGACCCTTATGTGGTTATTCATGAGAGTAGTGTTCATATTGTTTATGTACTCTCCGTAATTTGATCGATTAGCTTTCCTTATTCATAGTGAAAGCGTTGGTGATTTATTGATCATATTGGAGATAGTATTAAAAGATTCATATGGTGATATGATTGAGGTGGTTCAGTCATTGAGATGTAGAATTCCTTTAGGAATGGGATGATGGTTTTCATATATATATATGTACTGATCATGATTATGTTAGTACGCAAGGATGTGAGTGTTTTCCCTCCTTTGTACTAGTTGTGAAGCTTCCTTCCTTTAGATATTAGAGGTGATTGTGCTTTTATCTTTATCTGGATAGCATTGAGAACGCTTGGTGCTTAGTCAGTTTTGACTGGGGTATTGTGTACTTGGCGTACATTTGTGAGAGTAGTGTAGACTACTAAAGTTGGTACTTGGAGTACGAGTCTTAGTTGTACTTTGTGAGACTAATGTTGTGTGTATTTATATATATATATGTAAATATCCCCCACATACTTCCATACGGTAGTATATGAGTGCGTGCCTTGTAATTCGTGGCTGGGATTTGTAGTGTACTATGTATCTTGCTAGATGGTTTAGCGTTACCTATATAGAAAGAGAATGTGGTAGTTATGATCTTGTTTTTCCCATTGAGCTTATTTGCTCACGGGTGTTTTATGCCCCTGGTATTCCCTGTCTGTTTGCAGGAAATGTTTCAGCTATGGACAACATGCGGTGTAGTAACACCTTTTTTTGTTTACCTCGTTACAGGTTTTAGAGTTGCGTAGTGTGATACGGTTACAGTTGCAGTGCGACTAGATTTGGGACGATAGTTAACTACTATTTTCTCATTATTAGTCTCTTTACCCATGTTGTATGGGATTGCCATGTATTTCTCTTGGGAGCCAGTTTATTGGCATCTTCCCCATCGGTGTATCTTTTATTTCCTATATTTCTTATTTCAGGATGTCATTGTATCTTTTCAGCACCGCCATGTGCCTTTCTGTATTTTTATTCAAGCATTGTGGTTATATACACATAAGCATATAGGGGATATACATATATATATACATGACATAAGTCTCACAAGGTACAACTAAGACTAGCACTTCAAGTACCAACATCGATAGCCTACACTAGTCTCACAAACGTACGCTAAGGGCATAAAGGTACATAACTATTGCGATGTCAGGTGTGTAAAACTATGTGGTTAAAAATAACACCTTAACGACTCTAGGTTTTACCTTACGTAAACTCACGTATCAATTGTAGAATAAAAAATGGCTTGAATAACGGATATCGATCCCACAGAGATTAAGATTGTTCACTTTAGCAATTAAAAAAATCTGAATTATATTTTCTAAAAATGGTTTATTTTGGTGGTCCAAACAAAATTACCTATTTTAACTAAAATTATCTAGAAAACAAATTAAATTGGTTGTGATTCAGATGAGAGAGAAAACTAGGGTTTTCATCACTCCACCACTAATCGTATAATATAGTTCCTCACTATATCAACTGTAAGAGGGAGATCCATAACTGTGAATCAGGTCATACCGCAAATAGCTAAATACGACCATAAAAAGGAGTACCATCAACCGGATTACGACAACCCGTCTTATGACTGGCCTAACTAGTACATTCCAATTATATTACTCTAATCTACTCCTACTGCATGAAAATAAACTAAAGCATGTCTATATTAAGTCGCCAAGGCACGACTTCTGTCAACCTAGGGTATCAAGTTTCATTACCAACATTGTGTAGAAAATTATGATTAAACATCCGAGTTCCAGCCCATAGTGAATAATCATAGTTATGCAA
The DNA here is from genome assembly GCA_963922005.1 of Cornus suecica. Classification (NCBI taxonomy): domain Eukaryota; kingdom Viridiplantae; phylum Streptophyta; class Magnoliopsida; order Cornales; family Cornaceae; genus Cornus; species Cornus suecica. The sequence continues at coordinate 41,227,615 of OY998239.1, forward strand.
AATAATACATTCATTTCATCCAAGACAAGAATTTAGAACAAACATATAATTTTATATTACAAATCAGTACGGTCTCTTAACTATTACAATCATCACAGTATGGTCAACAGTTTCCCCTTGTTACAATTGAATAATAAAGAAAGAGTTACATTATTTGGCTAGGGTTTTGCTAGAAAACCCTAGATACCGAGTTAGTTAGCCATGGTGGAAGGTGACTATATCAGTGATGTAGAAATGATCTACATGGTCATCTTCTCCGGATTTCTAGGTTTGAATATGGCTTTTCACAGTAGTACGTCTGAATGAACCTCTCTGAATGAACGTGAACTTTCATTACTGAACAACCCTAATGAACATCTCCTCAAAAATCAACCACCCTGAACGTCTCCCCTTACACTGATATATGATCATGTATATATAAGGAATGGTATAAAGAGGCCCTTTTCAGTCTTTTTACTCTCCATTTCATGCAAACCCTAACTTCTGATATATATAAGTGTATATACATGTATATAGAGGTTCGGAGTCATAGGCACATCTTCATATCGAACAGAGGGTAGAACAAACAAAAACTCAAAAAAGCACAAATTGTTGTCGCGCATATGTTTCAAGCGTACATGTCCAATGCTCCAAGCATACCTCGGAGCGTAGAAATGTGATTTCCAACCAGTTTTTGAAACTGAAAGCGTAGGCAAAAGCGTAGGTATTTTATGGAAAACCACTTTTCTCCGTGACTGCACCAAAACGACCGTCTTAAACCCACGATACTTTTTACTGAAGATGATGGCTTCTGGAAATGTTGTTTTTACCCTTTGGGAGCCATTTTTGTCTCAGACTGCCTCCTTAACTCTCCTCTTGAATAGAAAGAACAGACTCTTCAATTAATTCACCGAAGTCAGCTCTATTTGTTCATTAAGCTCCTAAAACATGCTTTAACATGCAAACAACATAAAAATACCAAATAATGGAATGAAATGACGTAACAATAGCGAGTTAAATGGTCAAAATGACTAATATTTGACACCAATCACACGCCCAAACTTACATATTGCTAGTCCCGTAGCAATAAACTCAAAGAACTTTCTTGTGATGAATTTTAATCTATCTATTCTAACTAACCTAACCTAATCTAACCTAATCCCTTGCTTTCGTGAGGGTCGACGATTACACCTAGTACGTGTAAGAAGCCTTTTAAACCCCTAGGTTTCCCCTAGTGGACGAGTGAAGTCTCGTGAAGGTTTCCAATGATGGTACCTACAAACATCTCAGTTCTCTGTAGTCACACAGTCATGAGTTCACACACAAATTAATTAAGTCATTATACAATGAAAAAAATAACATAGATGCAAATACTCTCACTCACTACCAAACAACAATTATATCAAGCTTCGTGTCAAGAATAGTTCCCGCTAAAGTGAATGATTTCGCTACTTTCTCCTCTGAATCTAGACAATCTTCCATGATCTTGTAAACACTCGACTATGATATTTCAGTTTCTATGCGCCTACTTCATTGATCACACATTGCCATTTTTAATAAAAACTCATCTTTCCATCTTTCCACTTTTATCCCTTTTTATCTTTCTAAGTCTCCAGAATTTCCAGCGAGGATTTTTAGTCCCAACCAACTGGGCCCGAGCTTCTTTCAAGGGATTTATGCTCATTAATTTTCTCCCTATTTTACACGAACAATGATATTAGTGATACCAAGATCCGGTTACTTAGATCGAAGATTAGAGCATCGGGTGATAGTTCGCCTTTTTCGTGTACTTCCTATACCTATCAGCCAACTGCCCTACGGTCTAAAATACAACAAGATCAAAAATAGATGGTAGTACCACGGGCATAGGTGAGAACTCAACATCTAACTTGGGCAGACACTCATCCGAAATACCCCATGCATCAACAATTGTCTGGGGAGTAATCTCGATATCAGTACCTCAGACCACTGTCCGTAGTCTCATCCCTCTGCAGAAATGATGCATGTGTAGCTAGAACTCCCAGATCATATCCTCGCAAATATGCGGGGTAGCCGGGGCAATAATAGGTAATAATCAATGGGGACTCAGCCGGCCTATCGTTCAGGCAGGTACTAGCTATAATGCCTCAAATATCTTCAATAAATATGTACGCTCCTCCTGATACCACTTCTGGATTGCCCGGTCTAGTAAACCCTCAACCGATGTGGTCTGGGGTATAAGTAAAAATGCAGTCAAAATTCCGGGTTCACCCTCCACAGGTGGCTCAGGTACCCCCTTATCCGCATGATTAGCATCCTCATCATCGATATCATCCTCTTGCTCAGCATTATCACTCCCAGTATCCTCATCCATCTCCTCAACTTGCGGCTCATACACAAGTGGCGGTGATGGAGCCCGTGGAGCAACTGGATAAACAATAAGTCGACCATATGGCAAAAGGATAACGTGTCCCTGTATAGAGATCTCTGAAACCACCGCCTCAAAAGATGAGGAAGACAAGGATGCTGAGACGACATACTGTGGTTTCGCGGCGTGTGTAATTTGGTGGCAAATAGGTGCTCGGTCAAGAGACGATGATCTCGACCTCTTCTGAACATCACGCTCTACTGGTCTAGCCGCCTCGGCCACTCGGCCCGTTGCGCCCTTAACCCTTACCATACCTATAATATTGAATTTTCAAAAAGTAAGCGATATTGTTTCGGACACCGAATCACACTCAACCTTATCTCAATATATCCAATCTGATAACTAAACAAGCCGTCATCCCAAAAGTTCAATATCCAAGCCGCTTTCGAAGTGGAAAAACTCAACTTTTGGAAAATGGATCAAAACACGATTTTGATTACACTCGTTCATTAATACTAGTTTAAAATAGTTAAATAAGTCATATGAAATCAAAATAATGGAACAAAACTCATCAAATCGAGAGAAACGATAATTTTCCAAAAATTGAGGTTTGGAGACTTTTTGAGTTCTTCACGCGAATTCAGATCAATCACAAACTAACGATCTGCCATTAGAAAGGATGATGAGGAATCGGATGAATAAATGGTAGAAACAAACCTTGTAAATATTGGTGGAGAAATGAGGGAGAAAAAGGAGTTTGAATGGAAATGGAGGGAATGGCCTGACGGGTCTGTTTTATAACAGGCCGGTCGCTACACTCGAAGCGTAGCTGGGCCTACGCTTGAAGCGTAGGTCCACATGGGCCAAAAATGTTTTTCATATTCAAATGTCATCTTCAATCCCTTACACTCTCAATGCTTCCTACACGCCCCTAGCTCAACTTCTTGGCTCAATTTACACTTCCTACTCAAATGATGATGGCCTCACAACTCAATTTTATAAACTCGATCTTAAATACTGAAATGACTAAATTACTGTCTACAAGTACAAACTAGGATCAAAAGCTAATCTTCATCACCTAGTACCAATATTTAACATCGTTGGTGCAACGTTATTGCCTATCAATACTCTAGATCAAGCTGATCCAGCTCGGGTGGTGGTTCAGTTAGATCAGTCGTTTCTACCACATACTCGGCTGGTTAAACCTCTATGTAATGCTTCAATCTTTGTCCATTCATGACAAACTACTTTCCAATGTCAGGATCATCGAGCTCCATGGCTCCATGAGGGAAACCTTCATAATCTTGTACGGCCCATCCCATCTCGATTGGAGCTAACTAGGAAATAGCTTGAGTCTTGAATTAAACAGCCAAACCTTTTGGCCGGGCTCAAAAAATTTATTTCTAATATGCTTATCATGAAACACTTTTATTCGAGCCTTATAAATCCGAGAATTTTCATACGCATTATTTCTCAACTCCTCAAGCTCTTGAAGTTGGAGTTTCCGCTGCACACCGACTTTTTTTATATCAAAATTCAGTCTTCGAACAATCCAATATGCTTGGTGTTCTAGCTCTATCGGGAGATGACACGCTTTACCATACATAAGACAATATGGTGACTGTGATACCCCTTAATTTTCATGCATAGGTTGGCCAGGCCTATACCGAAAAGTAAGGCGCATCCACACTCAATAATAAACAAGCACGGAAGCAAAATACATATTTAATGAATAAGAGAATGTCAAAAGTTTAATTCTCATGAATAAACAAATACAGGAATAAATAAATAAAAAAAACCCCAATGGGTACAACTCGGGAATCCATATCTATGGACCCGTAAACCTTAATGAAAAAAAACAAGAGTCTAAAAATATAACTAAATTGAGTCCCTACACTGAACTGAAGTCAAAATGGAAGAACTCGCGAATGAATGATAAGAGACCGCAACCCTGTGGTTGAAACTGCTGAGAACCTGAAACAACAACAGTGGGTCATACCCACGAGCAGAGTGGACTCTACATGATCCCAAACAGAGTACCAATAACCATACCATCAACCCATATCATCCTAACATAAAATATAAGGATAGTTCCACTACCCATAACTATAATCCTAGTCCTAGATACATAAATCGCCATAAGTACACAAATCATTTATACATGAAATAATATTTAAGTCTCAAGTTAAAAAAAAATAAAATCAATAAAGTGGAACCATAATTTAAATCATAATTCAATACGCAAACCAAGCAAAGTGATACAATAACTAAACCATAACTCTATATGCAACTAAACCATGTCAAACCATAACCACATACCCGATCTCCATTTCAAGGTACAGATGAGACTGCGTTAATAGTCAGTTCATCGTAGTTCCCTCCATTCCACAATCACAGAAAAGAATATATATATATATATATATATATATTAAATACTAATTATACCATAGACCATAGATTAAATAATCTATAAATTACTTTATAATAATTTACTTTTTTCCCTCTACGTAAATTCATAAATACTTCAAACCTGGCGTTCTAGATATTTCCTAAAATTCTGACCGCCAAAAAGAAACCTCCTAATTCCTCTCGAAAACAACAAAGACCCATTACCAGATACCCACCTAAAACTAAAAACAAACGCTATTAGAATAATACCGATCGAACCGATGAGTCTATATATATGGATATATAACTATATAAGCACAGAAAATAATATGAATATATTAATGATTAAAAATTATCTACATTGTAAATATAATACTTTTATTTTTTATTTTTTAAATTTTCGTAGAATGTAATTTAATTTAATTTTTGTACAGAAATCTATCTCACCTAAACCCAAAGCTTATGAAAAATTCCTATCAACTAGTGTAGTAGCTAACACACATGGAAATTTTCATGGCCCACGTGTTGTGTCCTCAAAACATCACAATTTATACCTTTCCAGGGATGACCAATTCAAAAATCGTCCTATTATGTTTCATTACTTCATTCCTGATCAATAGTTAATATATATATATATAAACTATAACCTCTATGTATGTATATATATATATATATATGTAACTGGCAATTAGTGGAATTTCTATTCTTACACAGTAACGAAACCCACTTTATTCCCACCATAACCTTAACCGAAACCACTTAAAAGAAAACAATATGATTAAAACAAATCATATAAAATCTTGGTATCAATTTATTCAAATCAATTCGCCAGAAGTAAGCTATTGTAAAAGAAAGTTTTGAACGTATATATATATATATATATGGACACAAAATCGGAAGGAAAACAATATATTGGTGTTACGATTACGGGTGCAAAGGAGAAGAGTAGAACATTCTACTTCTCTGATCATTGGGTTAAATCACGAACAAACTGTAGGCCGATCGATGTTCTCTCCTCTCTTTTCTACGCAACTCGCGACTTTGGTCTCTCCCCATACTTGTCTTATAGAAACGTAGGACTATATTAGGGTTTTCTTTTTATAAATATATATATATATATATATATATATATATATATATATTTATTTTACATAATTTCCATGGGCCCAAAAATATTTTATAGCCCATTAGTTAATAAGCCCAACTAATTAACTTATAATTAATTAATTAATTAAATTAAATATATCCAATATAAATAAATAAAAATTACGGGGTATTACAGTGACATACCAATTGGTGTATTAAACGAAGTCCTGTACTCCCAAAGTGCATCATTTAGCTTTCTTAGCCAATCCTTAAAATTCAGACGCACAGTTTTTTCCAAGATATTAGAAACCTCCAATTGACCTTGTTATTGGGGGTGATATGGCATACCAATTCTATGAGTGACACCGTACTTCTCACATAGAGAAGGAAGAAACTAGTTATCAAAATGGCTTCCACCATCACTGATCAAAACTCTTGGCATACCAAATCGTGAGAAAATAGTCAACTTTACAAATTCTTCCACCACGTCATGGTCAGAACGTTTGGTGGCTATAGCTTCTACCCATTTCGAAACATAATCAACCCCCTTTAGTATATACTCCTTCTTATTTGGTTTTAGAAATGGTCCCATGAAATCAATACCCCACACATCAAATAATTCTACGATCAGAATAGGGGTTAAAGGCATCAAGTCTCGTCGAGATATGAATCCAAGCTTTTGACATCGCAGACATGCCTTACAAAACTCGAAAACATCCTTGAATATCGAAGGCCAGTAAAATCCACTTTGCAACACCTTGTGGGCTGTCATTTGAGCTCTGAAATGCCCTCCACACTCCAACGTGTGACAAAATGTTAGTATGCTTTGCACCTCACTCTCGGGGACATATTTTATGATAATCTGATTAGAGAAATACTTGTACAAACGTGGATTATCCAATTCTTAGACCACTGTGATGCCTGACTTCTTCGGCACCACCTGAGTTGGACTTTCCCATGTGCCATCAGAAATGGGGTAAATGATACCCACATCTAGCAATTTCACCACTTCTTTCTTAACCACCTCTTTCATATTTGGATTCAGCCTTCGTTGTATTTCACTTAATGCCTTCGCATTCTCCTCAAGATGTATGCGATGCATGCAAATTGAGGGGTTTATGCCGTTCAAATCAACAACGCTTTATCCTATTGCCTCTTTGTTCTTACTCAGAACCTCGACTAAACTCGATTCCTATTTTTCTGTCAATTTTGAAGATATGATGACATGAAGAGTCCCACCGGGTCCCAAGAAAACATATTTCAGCTTTTCAGGCAGTTCCTTGAGTTCTAAACTAGGAGGAGTAGATAATGAGGGAATTGGTGGAGTATTTGAAACTATCGGAAGTGGTTCAACTGGCTCTCGCCATGGTTGAGTGTATAAAGCAACCTCCATCTCATCCAACTCTTCATTTTGAAGCTTCCAATGTGACTCCCAATCAACCACTTCCTCATCCGGCCATTCTTTATTCTTAAATGACTCCAGCTCACCTTCTCCAAGATTTGAGTCATAAAATCTGTTATGATATCATCTAGTTCATCGCACTGATTAATTTGGAAACATTCCCCTGATTCATGCAATTGGTGGCTTCCTTCGAAGACATTCATCCTAACATTCATATTTCCAAATGTCAGATCCATTGCTCCGGTTCTACAGTTAATGCATGCATTTTCTGTGGCCAAGAATGGTCTTCCTAATATTACTGGAATGTGTTTCTTTGAGTCAGGGATAGGTTCTGTATCCAGGACTACAAAATCAATAGGAAAATAAAACTTGCCCACTTGAATAATGACATCTTCAAGAACTTTTCTTCCTTATTTGACTGATCGATCAACAAATTGAAGTACGATATCGGTACTTGACTTGCCGATCAACTAATTGAACTACGACCTCAGTGGGACTAAGTTCACCCGACCCTAGATGTTGGTAGACTGAATAAGGAAGCAAGTTAATACTCGTACCTAGATCAAGAAGAGCTCTACCAATTTCCTGGTCACCAATTACATATGGAATAGAGGGAGAATCGGGATCTTTTCTCTTTCGTGGAGTATTGCTTAAAAGCAATAAACTCACTTGCGCAGTTAAGAGTATTTTTATTGGATTCTTCGCTCTGCTCTTTCGCTTTTGGGTGCAAAGATCCTTGAAATTGTTTGCATAAGGCGGTATCTTGGCGATTACATCAAAGAGAGGTTAATTAATCTTTATTTTTCAGAATGTTTCCAACATATCAGATTCTTTCAGCTTCCCGTACTTGGCCGGTTCTCTAAGACATTGAGGAAATGGCGATGCCTCCTTGTAACTTGATATGGCTGGCTCTTCAAGTAATGTCTGATCGACATTGTTGTTTACTGATGGTTGATCCTTCTAGACTCTTTCAACCTCTTTCCTTACAACCTTCTTCCTTTGCTCTTTTTCAGCTTCCTTCCTTTGTGCTTGTTCGGCTTCCTTTCTTTTCTGCAACCTCTCTTAATGCTCCGCCTCAACTCTACTCTCCATTTCCCTTCCACTGAGAGTTGTGATTTATTGAACCATTTCATTAGGGTCATTGAGAATTTATGCGAGCTCCAGTGTTTGTTGTGGTCTTGGGTTAGCGACTAGCTGACTCGGTAATCTTCCTGGTCTCTTACATTCCTCTCATTTGCCATTTTTCCCATCTGCATATGTAGTTGTGCCAATTATTGGGTATGAATGCCTAGCTTGTTATGAATGTCTAGTATAACTTGTTATAACCTATTAGTCTGGAAATTGGGTGGAGGAGTTTGGCTTCTTTGAGGCTGGGTTTGGTAGTTTTATCGTCGCACAACCTGATTATTATTGAAAGGCCGAAGATCTTGGGAATTATTGAATGGTTGAAGAGCTTGGGAATTATTGAATGATTGTAGATCTTGGGAATTATTTGACGTTCTAGGTTGGTAATTGGACTGAGAATTTCTAGCCATGATTATTGGTGGTGAGTTGAATGATTGTTGACTTTATTGGAACCTTGGCTGTTGGTTATATGATTGTTGTCTCACAGTGAACCTTGGTTGTGTGAATCTTGGCTGTTGATTGGATGATTATCCCTGTTGGGACCTTAATGGTGGATTCTCTACATTAGTAGATTTGTACGACATGAGTGGGTGATTTCTGGAATTTGAGGTGTATGAACTGGTGAAAGGAGCATTATTGGAATAGTTCCACGATGCGTTGGCATCAGCGACCATTATCTCCTAACACTCATTTTGGGAATACTCAACTTCGACTTCAAACATCTCTCTAGGAAGGCTATGACTTTGTTGCATAAACTTTTCAATTCTCTCTAATTTCTCTCCAAACAATGCCATGGTATCTCTCACATCATTATGCTCTACAACATAAAATTTCTCAGATCTCCTATCTTGTTGTCCACCTCTAGACCTCAGATCAGATTGATATTGAATTATGTTTTCACTGATATTATCTTATGTCTCTAAAAGTTCTTTAGCTGGCTTCAAGATATACTGATCTTATGTTGTCGCATCTATTAAAGTATTATGTACCTCTCCAAGTCCCATATACAACGTTTTAGCAATATTTTGTTTAGAAAACCTATGGTGGGGACACTTATACAAAATTTCATTATATATTTCCCAAGCATCATGAAAATGTTCACCAGGTAACTACCTAAAGCCTTTGATTGCTTATTGTGCTTCAGAGGTCTTTCCTATGAGATAGTGTTTTTCAATGAATTCTCTCTTAAGAGCTTCCCAATCAATTTTAATTTTTTTGGTAATTTGATGTACCTTCTTTTAGCTCTCTCTTTCAATGACCAAGGGAATAATCTCACTCGCAAGTCATTTTTGGGCAAATTGTCATACCTAACAGTAGAGGCTACCTCTAGGAAATCATTGATGTGCTGGTATGGGTCCTCTAATCTAAGGCCTGAAAATTTTGGAAGCTTATTAATAATAGTTGTCTTCATCTCGAAGTGCTTCGCTCCTTCTTCCTCCAGAAAATCAGCATAGGAGTCCTACGCATCGGTCGCATAATATCCTTTCAGTAATGTCTCTGGTGCCCTTTGTTGGTTGGTTCTTTGGTCAGGCATCGCTTCTTCTGCTAGACGATGTCGCTCTTCAATAGTTCAACATAAACGATGGAGAGTCTTTTTGATCTCAGGATCGTACTCGACCAACACAATGCTAAAATTAGAACAGGTCGATCTATCGGTCATACGCTACTCTAAAAACTATTTTTTTACTTTTAAAAATTTTGTGAAATAAAAATAAACTAAATTAACTACATCTAAATTACTTTAACTATAAACAGAAAATCAAGCTAGAATTAAATGCAAAAATCAAGGTAACACTAAAACTCACAAACGTTCTAGATGCAACTTTAAAAGCTCCACTTTTTCCTTCTATGTTCTTCAGAGTACTTGTCAATCACACAAAAATCTAACTTTAGCTACAAATATAATAACGCAATTCAAATAAATTACTAAAGTTATTTGAACAATGCTAAGTCCCCTGCAGCGGGGCCAAAAACATGTTGCGACGTCAGGTGTGTAAAAATATGTGATTAAAAATAACACCTTAATGACTCTAGGTTTTACCCTACGCAAGCGCACGTATCAATTATAGAATACCAAATGGCTTAAGTAAGGGATATCGATCCCACAGAGATTAAGATTGTTCACTTTAGTAATTCAAAACCACTGAATTATATTTTCTAAAAATGGTTTGTTTAAGTGGTCCAAGACCAAATTACCTATTTTAACTAAATTTATCTATAAAGCAAATTAAATTGGTTGTGATTCAGATGAGAGAGAAAAGCAGGATTTTCATCACTCCACCAATAACCGCATAATATAGTTCCTCACTGTATCAACTGTAAGAGGTCGATCCATAACTATGAATCAGGCCGTACCGTAAATAGCTAAATACGACCCCAAAAAGGAATAACATCAACTGGATTGCGACAACTCATCTTATGACTCACCTAACTAGGACATGCCAATTATATTACTCTAATCTACTCATACTGCATGAAAATAAACAAAAACATGTCTTTATTAAGTAACCAAGGCACGACCTGTGTCAACCTAGGATCTCAAGTTTCATTACCACCATTGTGTAAAAAACCATGATTAAGCATCCGAGTTCCAACCCATAGTGAATAATCATAGTTGTGCAAAATAATACATTCATTCCACTAAAGACAAGAATTTAGACCAAACATATAATTTTATATTGCAAATCAGTATGGTTTCTTAACTACTACAGTCATCAAAGTATGGTCAACAGTTTCCCCTCGTTTGAATTGAATAACAATAAAACAGCTACATTATTTGGCTAGGGTTTTGCTAGAAAACCCTAGATACCGTGTTAGTTAGCCATGGTGGAATGTGACTACATCAGTGATGTAGAAATGATCTCCATGGCCTTTTTCTCCGGATCCCTAGGCTTCAATATGGCTGTCCACAGCAATACGTCTAAATGAACCTCTCTGAATGAATGTGAACCTCCACAACTAAAGAACCCTAATGAACGTCTCCTCAAAAATCAACCACCCTGAACTTCATCCATTATACTGATATATGATCGTGTATATATAGGCAATGGTATAGAGAGGCCCTTTTCAATCTTTTCCCTCGCCACTTCATGCAAACCCTAACTTCTGATATATATAAATGTGAGTTCTGGAGTCACAGGCACGACTTCACATTGAACCGAGGGTAGAATGGGAAAAAATCTCCAAAAACCATAAATTTTGCCGCAGATACGCTTCAAGCGTACCTGTCCTACACTTAAAGCATAGGTCCAAGCGTACCTCCAAGCATAGAAATGTGATTTCCATCCACTTTTTGAAAATGAAAGTGTAGGGAAAAGTGTAGGTATTTTATGGAAAACCATTTTTCTCCGTGAATGAATGAAAACGACCGTCATAAACCCACGATACTTTTTGTTAAAGATGACGGCTTCTAAAAATGTCATTTTTACATTCCAGACTGCCTGCTTGACTCTCCTCTTGGATAGAAAGAACACACTCTTCAGTTAATTCACCGAAGTTAGCTCCATTTCTTCATTAAGCTTCTGAAACATGCTTTAACACGTAAACAACATAAAAATACCAAATAATGGAATGAAATGACATAACAATAACAAGTTAAGGGGTTAAAATGACTAATAACCACAAGTATAATAGTTTACATTTCGTTATACTTTAATAATTTCTGCATTTCAATCATGTTTTCACGTATTCACTTTCAGTAGAGCATTATATTAAATATTAATTTATTTATCAACATTCATAATCAACATGCTCCAACCCACTTTAAATTTCAAGGGGGTACTAGGCCACCTATTCCCATTCAATTCAAATAAGTTTTAATTTCGCAGGAAAATAATAATTTAATTTCTCAAATTAATTACTATCTCCTGCTTTGCTTTTAACCCATCTATAGACATTTTATTTCACAAAATTATATATAAAATAAAATAGTAGCTTGGACGGGGTTCGCACACCGAAATCACAACAAATGATACGAAAGTGAAAATATTTTTCCCAGCTGAAAAGGCATGCCATGTGCTAACCCATTACATCCATAACTGAACTGAATACACCGACACATATCCTAAAATGCATTTTCAAATCTATCCAAAAATAATTTTGCCCGAAGTGGGGCCAACCTGAAAAGTGCCGACGCCCGAATATGCGGTCGCCGACCAAAGTAATCCATTTGAAATTCTGAATATATAGAAACGTCCACCTCGATGACCTATTAAATATAACTGAATCCCATTAGCTATAACCTAACCAAATTAAACAAATTTGAGAAATACCAAAACAATTTTCGTACCTATTTTCTCAATTCTTTGGCCAACTGCTCAACAAAATATTCTAAAATTTTTGTATGTCGAACAAGACACCGAGACGAAGCTACCCTCCGAAAATCGCGGTCATCGGAGCTCGGGAAGAAGACTAATTCGTGATGCGAAAATATGGCCAAAACTAGCCCTGTTCGCGTCACCCGCGGCTGGAACAACTACGGCCAACATCACGCCACCCCTGAGCCATCGCCAGAACTCACCTTCATTTCCATGCCCAACGACCTCCAAGTCACGACCACCAGTCTCAGCCGTACCTAAAGTTCTGCGCGACTCTCCCCCTCTGTCCATCTCCCCTATCTCTCTCTTCGACGGGAACGTGTAGTTGCGTCGTCAAGAAGAGGAGGAGAAGATGAAGATGGCGCATGAGTTGACCTGATGAAACAGATATGCATATATGCATATACATATATCTATACATAATTGAATTGAATTTTGTAACTTCAATTCCAATAGGTCCATGTGACCCTAGGCTTGTGACCAAAACTAATTAAATAAAATTTGACACCATATATGAATATATGTATATATATATATCTAAGTAATATATATACCAATTTAAATAAAAACCCACATCTATATAATTATATATAATAATCTATATAGGCATGATTAATCCCAAAAAATAACGGTTCAACGGGAGGTCAAATAATAATATAAACTAATATAAATAGTTAGGGTATAAAACCTAACCACTAATTCGCCGGGTACGTCCTGAACCATACCGAAACTTTTAAAACGGGCTAACACAAAAGTCTACCAAAAAGACCTAAATACATATCACGTAAATACAACAAGTACTAATATCAAGTATAATTAAATGGGGCAAACAACTCTAAGAGTTACGTTAAATCTCTAAAAGTACTAACGACGTAATCGAAATAATCGAGTCAGAACCTTAAACGTCGAACATATAAAACATGTCGCCACCAAGTCGTAGCACAAAATGTTAGACATCTAAATGAAACCATGTAGTCGAGAATAAGAAATTCCATGAAGTTGTCAAAGAGAAATCGTAAAGTTGCCCAGTCAAATCAAAACGTAAACGTGAGAAATTTACACGCCAAATACGAAAAATAACCACGACGTCATGAACAATTGACGTCACAATCGAAAATAAATTGAAAATAATTTTAGAAAAAAGATAATATCACACGGGGTGTTACAACCTTCCCACTTTAGGAGATTTCATTCTCGAAATCAGGATGTACCTTAATCCACAAGCCACATCCGGTTGATCAGACCGAACATTGTGCTTACATCCCTCGGTAATTATCACCGCAATATAGGCATAAAAGAAAAAAGAGTGACGGAGGTATTGTCTCACTCCACTGGAGTTAAATCCGAATGGGATGCATGTAGTAAGATACGTCCTCGACATAATAACATTGAGAGACATATAAAACATAGAGAACAGAAATCGAAATCATAGATAAACATCAACCATCAAATGTACAGCCGACCCTCACCCGTCATCCCTAAGACAGTGAAACCTAGTGCTCTTGTGCAAGTCCAAAACCAGCAACGAGGAAAACAAAAGAAAGGTATCGTTTCACCGCATGCTGTCCGTAACCGAAACATATCATGTAAACTGGCCTGGGAATACCAGGGCATAACATTCGTCTGAGCAAAAAAGCTTAGTGGGAAAAAAAAAATCCTAACTACCACATCATCTGACAGTTTATGTAATGCTAAAACATCAAGCAAGATACGTGGCACATAACTAATCTCGGCCCTAAAATCACAAGGAACGTACCCATATACTACCGTACATAAGTATATAGGGGATATACATATATATATATACATGACATAAGTTTCACAAGATACAACTAAGACTCACAATTCAAGTACCAATACCGGTACTCTACACTAGTCTCACAAACATACGCTAAGTACACAACACCCGAGTCCAAGCTAACAAATCACCAAGCGTTCATAACGCCAACTAGACGATACAAAAAGGAAGAATCACAATCACCTCTAATAACCATAGGGGAAAGAATCCAAAACTAAAACAAAGGAAAGCTCATAACCCACTCCGCGAGAACACATGAGGGAAAGCACATCCGTCCTTGCGTACTGACATAATCATCTTTAGTACATATATATATATATGAGAACCATCATCTCATTACTAGCAAAAATCTACATCTCATGGACTGAATCACCTCAATCATATCCCCATATGAATCTCATAATACTATCACCAATACCATTATTCAATCACCAATGCTCTCACTATGGATAAGGAAAACTAACCAAATCGAAACACGGAAAGTACATGGATACTACGCTCATGAACGATCACATAAGGTTCAAGAAACAGTGCAAGGGAAAAGAGGTCCCAATACTAAACCAACGAATAACCGAGACAATAATGTCGAGGTTAAGAACACCCCCAGTGATTAGGAAGACACCCGAACAAAAGAAACCAAAAGTGAATGGCCGAGAGTAAAAGTCATAAAAAGATGAATCCCAAGGATTCAATAGTTTTAAGAAAAAGGTTTTTAATACTCGACCCAATCTATTCGGCATCCATGCCCCTAAGATGTGTAAAAACCTAAATCACATAGGTGGTGACATCAAGCAACCAAGAAGAAGGATAATGCAACACTATATGTGTGCACTAAACAATAAGCCTCATACTAGAGACTTAGAAATGAACGGAAGCAAAAGTGAAACAAGCAGACACCTTTCAAAACACTGCAGGACGAGATCTGGAGAAAGAAGCCTCGGAATCTTGGAATCTCGAGAAATGTTAAAAAGTAGGTTTTCCTTAAGAATCCACACAGTAAAAATGACCATCTTGCCCCCGGTCTTCATCCTTCGCCATCACTGACTTTTAGAAGTTACATAATATCACTCTTTAAAGTATGAAAACTTGTCGTGGCTCTGGGGGTAAGAGAAAATGGGTTTTCCCTTTAAATAAGAAAATGTTTGATTATAACTCTTGAAAATGCCATTTTCGAACGACAGTCTGATAAGAGTGACTACAAATCCAAGGAAAAACACAATCACTAAGGACGGTAAGGGTCTTAAATGGTCGTTTCCACGAAACCAACTAAATTTAATTTCCACCTAGTTTAACTCAACCAAAATCTCAAAAGTACGGTTGATAATACATTCCTCAAAAGGTGAATGGCATCTGAAGTCCTATACTACACAATCAACTAAGTTCACAATTTCATCACCCATCTTCTCTAAGGCCTTAACTCACAGTTGACACTAAAAACTATCACTAACCTCAATTATCCAAAGAGGTCACTAACCCAACATACTTAACCCTCAATGGGCATAAAGGTACATAACCACAAGTATAAAAGTTTACATTTCGTTATACTTTAACAATTTCTGCATTTAAATCATGTTTTCACGTATCCACTTTCAGTTGAGCATTATATTAAAATAGTAATTTATTTATCAACATTCATAATCAACATACTCCAACATCACAAGCAATAATATTATGATCTGGATGAAAAATGAAATCACAAAATGGTAACATGAATGCAATGTGACTAAACACCACCTCATGGTACACACATGACCACACACACCCTAAATTTAAGGGTCAACAGATCCAAAATCTCTACCCATTCACTCCTGAGGATACAGGCTCATGAAGGAATGTTGAGTGCCGCACCGATTATTCTTAAGTGATATTCTCTCTTTCACTTTCAACAAGGAATATCGGTTGCACGAGACAAGCCTGCGACTTAGGATCAAAAGATCAAATACATGAAACAAACCCGCTGCTTTGAGAGTGGCGTATTCCACCCGATGGGGCGCAACCAACCTTATGTCACAATTCTCGGACTTACTAGTTCCGTAGGTGGGAGACACCTCCTTGCTAGTTGTTTCGATGATCCGACACAACTTTACTTACACATGGTTACACGAGCTGTATAGACCAACAACCATGCACTCAATACGACACGGTGTACTCAATATGCATACAGGTCCTCAATAAAAACCATGTCTCATCATAATACATGAATTTATGTCATTATTTAATATATTATGCCCAATTCATTAACATGCTCATAATTACTAACATAATTACTAACATGAATATCAATTTCATTTCTGTTAATATGATTTTAATTAAATTAAGCAATAATCCCCAATTTTATCATTTTCATCTCATTTAACATGCTTTTAAATTTGTTAAACAATAATCCACAAGTATAAGGGGAACTAGAACGACGTCTAAGTTTTCACGTCCCTCACTTTCATAGATCCCCTAACATGTTTTAAATTCCGTAAAACACAAGCAAAAGGAGAAACTAATATCATGTTATATGTTCAACTCCAACATTTACAAATTTCACTAACCCACTTTAAATTTCAAGGGGGTAATATGCCAACTATTCTGATTCACTTCAAATAGGTTTAAATTTTGCAGGAAAAGAATAATTTAATTTCTCAAATTAATTACTATCTCTTGCTTCGCTTCTAACCTATGTATAGACATTTTATTTCATAAAATTATATACAAAATAAAATAGTAGCTTGGACCGGGTTCGCACACCCAAACCACAACAAACGATACAGAAGTGAGAATAATTTTCCCACCTTAAAAAGCATGCCACGTGCTAAATTATGACATTCAGAACCGAATCAGATACACCGACACGTCTCCTAAGATGCATGCTCAAATATGTCCAAAAATAATTTTGACCGAAGTGGGGCCCATCGTGAACAGTGCTGTCACCCGAAAAAGGGGTTCACCGACCAAAGTTTTTTGATTGAAATTCTGAATATATCAAAACATCTGCCTCGATGACCTATTCAATATAACCGAAGCCCATTAGCAATAACCTAACCAAATTGAACAAATCTGAAAAATACCGAAACAATTTTAGTACCTATTTTCTTGATATTCCAGCAAAATGCTTGACGAAAACTTCTAAAATTTTAATATGTCAAACACGATAACGAGATGAAGCTATCCTCTAAAAATCGCGGTACAAAGATCTGGCTGAAACTGGCCCTGTTCGTGCCACCCGTAGTTGGAGCAACCGCGGGTGGCGCGAACAGGGCCAGAACCCACCTTCGTCATCATCCTCGGTGACCTCCAAGTCGCGACCACAAGTCTCATCCACGTCTCCAGTTCTGTGCGACTCTCCCCTTCTGTCCAACTCCTCACTCTGTCTCTGTCTCTCTCTCTTAGACGGGAATGTGCAGCTGCGTTGTCAAGAAGAAGAGGAGAAGATGATGATGGTTCGGTAATTGACCTAGTGAAATAAATATGCATATACATATATCTATACACAATTGAATTGAATTTTGTTACTTCATTCCTAATAGGTCCATGTGACCCTAGTCATGTGACCAAAACAAATTAAATAAAATGTGACACCATATATGAATATATGTATATATATATCTAATTAATATATATACCAATTTAAATAAAAATCCACATCTATATAATTATAAATAATAATCTATATAGGCATGATTAATCTAAAAAAATAACGGATTAACTCCTAAACCGAATCATGCGAACTCAAAAACCCACAGGATGTCAAATAATAATATAAACTAATATAAATCGTTTAGGTATAAAACCCAACCACTAATACACCGGTTACGTCCCGAACCATACTGAAACTTTTAAAACGGGCTAACATAAAAGTTTACCGAAAAGACCTAAATACATGTCACGTAAATACAACAAGTACTAATATCAAGAACACTTAAATGGGTCAAGCAACTCTAAGAGTTACGTCAAATCTCTAAAAGTACTAACAACGTAACTGAAATAATCGAGTTGGAACTTTAAACGTCAAATGATAGGAGCCAAATATCATACATTTAAGGCTCCTAATCATACATTTTTATGCTCATGTTTATCATTATATTGGTGCTTTTATATAGTTTTCATGTTTTAAGACGTTTCAAGACTATGTCATGTAAAGTGAGTTTAATTAGATGAAATAATTGGATTTCTGACTCAAGATTGTTTGAGAGCTGAAACTATGGATAAAAGACATATGTAGAACCAAAAATAAGTAAAGAATGCAAAATAAGTGAAGAAGAATGAAGCTAAGAAGAAAAATGGAGCAAAGAAGATGAAACATCAAAATACAAGGTGAAGCACTACCGAGTACTCGGTAGTACAAAAGTGAGGAAAATTCTAGAGACCTACACGCGTTCTTGCACCATTGCGTAGCCACCGAATACTCGGTGGAATTCTCAACGAGTACTTGGTAAGACCAGATACAACCAGTACACATCAACAATTTGTATATGTGCTTGTGGGACCCATTTCGGCCAGACTCAACATGGAATGATCTCTATGCTATTTTGGATGCAATATTGACCATATGTGATAAGATTTTGTATAATTCTTCAAGGAATATAACGATACGCATTCCTAACTTAATCGTGAAGCAAACAGATTACCAAACAAATACGCATTTTTTTTCTATAAAAGAAAGGGGTCTGCCCTACACTTACCTGAGATCGGAGACAGGGAAAAACATGTTTAGAGGTTGATTGAAGTAAGAGACCGATAAAAGAATAACCATGATGGGCGTGTCTCCATCAACAATGCAGACTGCCATGACCATGAACAACAAAACCAGTATCTGGATTTTTTAACAAAACCCTAGCCAAGTAATGTAAACTATTTCTTATTTTAATTATATAAGGGGGAAATGAAGGACATGTATGTGATGATTGTGTAGATGAGTGATTACGTTTGATTTTATATAAGATTCTTCATTTATTATATTTCTTGCCTTAGCTTGAATGAATTTTTATCTTACACAATCATGGTTATTCAATATAGGCTAGAACTTGGATGTTTAACTCATGATTTTCTACACAATGGTGGTAATTAACATGCAATCTTAATTTAGACAAACCAGACCTAGAAACGATAACAAGTGACATGTTTTTAATTTATCTTAGTAGAAGTAGTTTAGAGTAGATGCATGAATTAGTTATGCTTGTTTAATGATGAATTATGCCAATGATGGATTAATTTTTCCTTTTTTGGGATTTGTATTTTGCCAATGTTTGGGACCCTATATCTGATTCACATATGCTGGACCGTCCTTTACAATTAAATAATTAGGAGAATATATTATCTAATTAGTGGTGGAGTAAGAAATACCCTAGATCTTTATCTCCACTGTTTTCAACCAAAACCAAAATCTATCTTTACTTTTATGCTATTTTATTTGTTGTCAAATTAGTTATAGAAATTCAAACAAACAAATTATCTTTCATAATTTAGATACAATAATTATAAAGAAGTTGTGAATTCAATAGTCTCTTTGGATACGATATACCCTATCTTATCTATACTATACTATAATTGATTCGTGCACTTGCGATAGGGAAAACTAGCTCAAATTTAAGGGCTTATTTGCACACAATATTATTATTATTATTATTATTAGTAGTAGTAGTAGTAATATTTATTACCCAAGCCTAGTAGGCTAAATTAATTAACGTTTAGCCATCGATCAAGTTTTTGGCGCCGTTGTCATTAAGTAATGATTTTCTATACTTCAGAATAATTATTATAGCTAGATTATTTATTTTGCTTTATTTTTATTTTCTTCCTTTTAAAATTGAATTGTGTGTTTTGACGAGGTACACCGAAATAAGAGGAAGGAGAACCGGAGAAGCAGGTGGCCACTATTTTGCTGGACCATTTCTGAGTTTTAAGTGTATTTAGCATTTTCGCATAATTCTACTTTACTTTTCTTACTTAATTTATATTTATTTTTCTTTTTATTTATATTCAGTCCTATTAAAATAAAAATAAAATAAAAAATGTATAATGCCTACACCAATTCGGCCGATATTCCATATTATAATAAATATAATCCGGGTTGGTTAGAAGATCCCAATTTTTTAATATCACCAACCATACATGGGAAGTCAATCATCGAGCTCTCAATTATGTGATCAAGGATTAGGTTTTTCGTCGTAAAATCAAGAGTACTACTCTCAACCATATAGTAAATTCCAATTTGAGGGGTCAAATCAATATTTTCCCCAAGAGCCATTGAGTTCTGAAGATAAGGTTTTAGTAGCCCAAGGGAATATCACTCGTGAGTGTGAGGAGATTACACACAAGGTAGACAATTTGTACTTACAATTAGATTATCAAGAATTTTATTCATATGATTTAAATCCACGTCAGTATGAAGATTTTGTTCTGGGTCTAATTCCAAGTTCACCTCCCTAGTCAAACAAATTTGAAGATAGTGTTTTAACTGACCTTAGCACGTTAGAAGCCGAATTACACTTACTCCATTCTCATTCACAATCCCTTTGTAAGTTTGAAACCCTATTAGGGCAACTAGCTAGTGCTTTAAATAGAAGAGAAGAGGAATGGCCACGTCAAGCGGTAGTTGATACAATAGACTAAAGTATAGTTGAGCTAGGATCCCTTAGTGATGAAGAGGAAACTAGTCCATTCTATATAACTTATGAGGGCGAGGAGGATGATGATAATCAAATAGAAGACAATTTGAGGCAAAGAATGAAACCTTACAAAAAGAGTCGGTACAAGTAGAGGTTAGAAATGATGAAGTGCCTGAAGTAAAGGAAGACTTTCCAAATATCGATTGGGATAAACAAATACAATCTAACCTTGGTGACATCGCAACTATAGAAAAAGCACTATACAGAGAGTCATGGAAAAAACCAATAGAGTCGCTACCAATCACCTCGAATATACTAGTTAGTTCTGCACAAATAGATTTATCAACATCAAAAACCGAAGAACCTAAAAATTTAATTGAGACATCATATGAATTTAAAGAATCAATTTCCCCATGTCTCGAGGTGCAAGTTCATGATAATCAAAGAAAGGAATATTACGTAATTGAGGGGATTGACGAGGTGATGGAGGACACATTACCTCATGTGTTGATGAAAGAATCGTTGGACACAAAGATTAAACATGAGATTAAAATAGAGCTTGTTAAATGAGGTAAGTTATATGACGATTATTATTTGCTTAATGTCATTCTCATTACTGTATATCCACAATAGACACCGATAAACAACTTACTTCCCAAACTTATACCAAAATTTGGTGGATGAGTAGTAGAGAAAAAAGGTGTTGGATAGTATAATTAGATGCGGTCTTGCCAAATACGGTAAAGATTGGCTCCGGTAATCCGGAGTTGTATATTAATTAGATTTTCTGTTCTTTTTGCATGTGTTATGATTTCTGTTATTTTGAGGGGTGTTTTTAGGATTAGTTTAATAAGTTTTGAGGATTAGGCACCAATCAAGGGAGTTCATGTTTCCTTAGATGGGAATGTAATAATAGGATTTATAGTTTGTTGTTGATGTTTTTTTTAATTATAGTTAATTTATGTTCTTATTAAGATTAGATGAGGTGTTGAGGTAGGGGAGAGTATTTGACTTGATAGAAGAAGTCCAGAAAGCACAAAGGAGATCTAGAAAACATTTCAACAACTATGAACTACCGAGTACTCGGTGACTTCACTTTTGAACTGAACTGGACAACTCAGAAGTTCTTATTAGGGTTTAAATTTTTATCTCTTAAATCACTCTAAACTTCCATTTTGTCTCCAATACTCTAACCTTAACCCTCGTATACTCTCATTACTCTCGATCCAATAAGATTCAAGCTTCGAAACCTTCCCAAATCGCGTATATCACTCCATATATATATACGCATATAAATATATATATAAACATATATACACCTTCGTTTTCCTCTCCAAATCCACTCTTTTTGTTTGTTTTGATCCAAACCACTCACATATTCATCATCCTTGCCATAATCCGACAAAAACCTACCTAGTGTTTTACTCAATTCAAATAAAAAATCCTTCTTCTTCTCTAGTTCGAACCTATAAGCCTATATACACATTCGTTTCTTCCTAAAAACTCTACTTTTCTTTATCTCATTTTAGCTCAAATCAAGCCCTATATCTTTGTTCTTGCCCTAATCTGACCAAAACCCACCAATTAATTCTTTTAAATCCAAGATAAAATCTCTCTTTTCTCTCCCATTTTTGAACCTATATATATACCCTAACATATACACGCTTATACACACCTCAAAACCATTTTAAATCATTCTAAAACACCCAAGAAGAAGAGTCGGACTATGGAGAGTATAAAATAGTCGACGGTAGTTGCAAAAATGCCTGCATGAGCGGCCCAATGAGGGGTCGAGGAACGCTGCGAGGCGAAGCAATTAGGGCTAAGCAAAGACTTTCTCGTTGAGCGGACATTTAAATACGCTGACTTTTGATTCAAGAGGAAGTCTAAGAAAGCCTTCATGTGCCTTGATGATTGACGATTAAAGCCATTATTGACATCGGTGTCGCCTGTGTTCTATCCGAAGATGGTTCACAAGTTTTATCGCAACCTCATTCTTGATGCGGCAACCGGTTTATCTACGAGAGTGAGGGATGGAGCTTTCATAGTTGATAACACTCTCATTGTTATAGTATGGGGTATCCCGGATGAGTGTCCAGAGGATTTTCGGGTGGAGTTCTCATCATCACCCGAGCCTTTCCCCGATGTTCATGCTATAGTGGAGCGGATGTGCCAGGGGTGATATGGGGACCCGAAGAGCACGACATGCACTGGGAAAATTTTTTTCCTGCCAAGTTTCATGTTTTTGGACAGGGTTCTCCATAATCAGGTACACCCTCGAGGCCACGACACTGAGAGGCGGGGTTTAATTTTGAATACACTTTACGCAATCGAGGGCAAGCATAGGTCTCGATACCCAGCATTATTTTACACGTCAGGGAGACCGTGGTACGAGACTTATCGGTGGTGAAGCCAAAGAAGTGGCTACTTCCATTTCCCTCTCTGATCAATAGCATTCTTCGCCATCTTGATATTCAGCCTATTGAGGGTGAGGAGGTGAGAGATGTTCACTTGCTGATGACATATGATGTTTTTAGCCGTTCACACGACAAGATGCAATGAGGCAGTGTAGAGGCACAACTAAAGATGCTGAGGAGGAGGAGGATTTTGAGGACTTGGAGGCAACAACTAGAGAGGGTGATGGTGACAACGAGAATACTGATGAGGAGATGCCTTAGGCACCTAAGTAGAAGGAGACAGTGACTCTGTCTAGGGAGAAGTATATAGATTTGGTAGCCCGTCAGGAGCAGATTCTTTATGAGCAGGCTGAGATCTGAGCAGAAATGGCTTATGGATTTCAGGCAATCTTAGAACGATTAGGCACTAGTTCCACTTCTTATCCACCACCACCGTCCAAGTCTTGGGATTTTGAGAGTAGTTGATCATGAGCCGGCATAGATTTATATTCTAGTTATTACCTGAGGTCAAGCCATGAATCGTTATTTTGTACTTTTTGTTTTATTTCTGTCTATTTGCATTTTTGTACTCAAACTCCAACGGAAAATATTATAAAATTAATGAAAATGTATATTTTGGCATTTATAGAAATAATTATTTTGATTTTATTTATTTGTTTATCATAAGGACATAATGATATAAGTTTTGGGGGAGGGTATGATTTTTCAAAAATATTTTTATAAAATTATAACTTATATAAATATATACTTCTATTTTTAATTAATTTTATATAATTATTTATGTATTATATATATATATATATTTTAATTCATTTCAAATGTTTTATTTAAGTTTATATACTAACTTCTTATTTATCTTCTATATGTATTTATTAAAGAAAATCAATTTTGGAAAATTTTTGGTACAGGGACTACCGAGTATTCGGTATCCTCCCCACCGAGTACTCGGTGAATCCTGGAAAAATTATATTATCCTAATTTTCAAAAATTAATATATGTAATTATGTACTTTGATTTTTCATTTCAAAATAGGACTTGACTGTAATATAATAGTATAGCAGATAGTTTTAGTAGCTTCTAATAATAAAAAAGAATTTTATAAAAATTTCCATAAATATGAAATCATGTTCAACCATGGAAAATATGCATTAAATCTAATTATCATTTCAAAACTTTCAATTCTTACAATTTCCATTCCAGATTTCTGGTTTAAATTGAATCATTCATCTTCTAACACGGACTTGATTTAAGATCTATAAATATAGGGACTTCCCTAGTCTTTCTTTCACATCTTCTTCAAAACTATTAGACAAATAAAGCTAGTATGGCCGTTGAAAGATTGACGGAGGAAGAGATCAAGGATGCTACCCCTTAGGGTAATCCTCTTGCAGATTATAAGTTCAAGTATGAGCACGTGTTCTATAACCATATCACGTACGATCCATTGGAGATCAGGACGAATCGAGATTTCAAGGAGTGGCAATTGGAGAAGCTCTAAAGGACGACGAATTTACAAGCATTTCCTAATATTGTGCATGATTTCTACTACAATATGTGGTATGATGTTCAAGGTGAAGGAGGTTTGATCGCTCGTACAATTATACAAAACAATTCAAGATCTATTAACGTGACTCCCGAGGCTATTGCAAAACCTTGGGGACTTCCCCATGAATTACATTCTGATCTTGATGGTAAGTTTCACCTTATTCCACATCCGATTCCATCCTTTCATCATATGGTTAGAGAGATTTGTGATGGGCTTGAAAATCCACCAACTCAATATTGGATAAAGAAGACGGAGCTAAAACCGGAGCTTTGGTATATTGATGGGATTTTAGATAAACAAGCATGTTCTAAGGATAAAGATAGATATTTAGAATATGCTTGTTTATACGCTCTATTGCTTTCAGAAGGGACTTTGGGCTTCTATCCCAGAATTGATCTATGATAAGATGATGGAGTATTGGCACACTCTTGAGCAAAATTCATGTGCTTGAATACACACGGATGTGAAGTTATTTTTTCCTTTCCTCATCACGACATTAATCGAAGATCAATTGGTAAATGTTTGGATTCGACTGATGAACCAATGCATACGGGTCCTAAGAAAATTGATCATGATCAATTCCTTGGGAGATCATCCATATATGAGCTAAGAAAGTGGTGGGAAAAGGGATTCAACACATGGAACAATGACTTTACTGAAAGTGGCTGGAATGGATGTAGAATTCTCTAGTATTCTGTTATTTTACTTTCTTTTACTTCTTTTTCACCAAATTCGTTTAGGATTGGTTCTATCCATGTTTTGCATTTATTTTATTTTATTTTTCTGCAATTTTATTTTTTTTAGGATTGTATGCCCTTAAGGCCAAATCATGTGTGCTTTTATTAATAAAATTCCATTCTCTTGAAAAATATGCATTATAATTATTATTTTGGCTTATTTAAGAATTATCTCTCTATTGGTTATGATCTTGGGTAATGCATAGTATTTAATTTTTGAATAGATCATCCAAAGCAAGTTTGGGGGAGATATGAGAAACATAACGAAACAACTGAAATTACACTTCAAGGGCAGTAATACTTTCTTCCCCCCTTTAAGTTTTATTTTTAGACCATAAGGACATGGTCCACTTTAGGTTTGGCTGGGGGAGGAATTAGTTATTACATGCTTTAAGGGAATAACAAAAATAAAAATTTTGGAAATTTTTATTTTGTTCTTCATTAAAAATATGTGACTGAGATTTGATATGAGTTGATTTGTGTACATGTTATGAGTAGAAAGATATTATGTATATAAATACCCCACTCATGAGTATGTAATAGTTTGATTAAATTAATTTTTAAGATGTGGTCTAAATGACTGAATAAATGAGTGAAATTTAAACCAAAAAAGATAGTGTCATGCCCCTAAATTTCAAAGACTCCTGAATCGGGACATCCGAGGAATCAGGGGTCGTGATGCATAAATGAGCGACCAACTAAGAATATCAACATCAATAAAACTGAAATTACCTAGACGATGGTGAAAATAGCTGAGAGGGGGGGGGGGTGAATAGGCTTTTTGTGGATTTATGGACAAATTAAAATTTAATTGAAGAAAATTCAATGTTAATCCAATCACAAAACCTTAATTCTCAAATCACATCATTCAAGGAATCATGAATATATAGTGCAAAAAATAAAGCAAGAGACGACACAGAGAATTATACATGGAAAAACCAAGGAAACGTTCCAAGAAACAAAACCACGTGTACGCTCAGGTACCGATGCACTATGAATCAACAAGTACAGACTCTATGAGAGTATTAGACTTCCAATCACTCATGCCTTTCTCTACTCGTAGTCTAAAACCCTTAAATCACTCGTACTTCACGAAGCACGCTTGCTCCGCCAGACACTGTGAGAGACTCACAAATCACGCCTGATTTGCCTTTCTTTACTCACGGTCTGAAATCCTCGAATCGTTCCGTACTCGGACGGATCAAAACAACCTCGTTGCAATGGATGGTGTGATGATTTTTCAGCAATCACTCATCCAATTATGCATAAAGAACCTCGGTGTAGAAACATGATTAGAGAAATCCAACACAAGAGAGAACACCAATATGTATGATCACTCGATAATCACCTCTCTATGTGTATCACTCTGTTGAAGAATAAGAATGATAGAATATTGCAGAGCTATCACCAAAAACCCTCTTAAAAAATCATCGTAAAAAACCGTCGCCTCTTCTCTTGTAGAACCTTGGTATTTATAGACCAAGTCATAGAAAACCCTAACCTTGCCCTCTTACTTAATTTCATAATACCTTGATAAATCCTCTAAAATCTTATATAAATATGTGTATACGACAATACTTAGAGGTCTGAAGTCGTCGATCACTTAAAAACTTGTAGCAGGGACCAAACTGGAAAAATCCGAAAGCACCTCGAAACAAATCCAGCATAACAAGTGATCACGTGACCAAGCATTAAGACCTATTGTTGGGCATAGGTCAAGGGCATAGGGTCCCCTCCCAGCTCCAAAACCACAACGTATGTCAGATCCAATTTGTCATGTTTCATGTTTGAGCTAGACTGGTCATCTCGGACTCCCGATGCTTTTAGTTGAAGTCATACTGTCTGGAAATGACATTTTTGCCCTCCGGTGAAGTGACGATGTATGGAAATGATCATTTTGCCCTCCGGTAGCTTTCTTTGCTTTGACACACTCCTTGACTTTTTTTCTCGAGATAGAAACAAACATACTAACAACTCTATTGCAAATACACAAAACTCTCAACATGATAATTCACTCAACATGGTTATTGTCTAGAACATGCCAAACATAAATAATACTATAAATGTTCTTATAATAAAAAGTGTTTTGTCCACTCCCCCTCCAGTAAAACCTGTCCCCAACAGGTAATCAGTCAACCTTTCATGCCAAGTTATAGGAGCTTGCTTTAGCCCGTACAATGCTTTTTCCAACCTGTAAACATGATCTAGACAATAAGGATCGTCAAATCCTTTGGGTTGCTCCACGTATACTTCCTCATGAAGAACACCATTCAAAAATGCACTCTTCACATCCATCTGATACAACTTGAATCCAAGATAACAAACAATAGCAAACAAAATCCGAATAAATTCAAGTCTTACCAATGGGGCAAACGTCTCATCAAAGTCTATACCCTCCAACTGAGTATAACCTTGGGCAACAAGCTTAGCCTTATTCCTAACTACTGTACCATGTTCATCCTTTTTATTCTTGAATATCTACTTGGTACCAATTACATTTATCTCCTTCGGTCTAGGCAGAAGATACCACACATCATTCTTAAAAAATTGCTGAAGTTCTTTTGGCATAATATTAATCCAATCACTATCTAGAAGAGCTTCTTTGACATTTTTAGGCTCTAATAAAGATGTATAACATGCATACGAAACCTCATTCCTAGCCTTTCTCCATGTCACCATCATCTGATCAATAGATCCTATAACATTATCTAAAGGAGGGTACAACTTTACCCTTGCAGATGGTTCCTTAAACGGTGTAGGCTGAACATCACCAATTGAATCATGTGATTCTGAAGGACTTGGAGTATCATCACTAACCACATTGACCTCCTTTTCAAGCTCAGAAGAATCATTATCCAATATAAAGAATGGCTCATCATCTTCCTCCTCAGCAGACATTGGGGACTAATCAACCACTACATTGGCAAATTCCATCATTGTTTGAGTTCTAAGGTTAAAAACCTTATATACTTGACTAGTCAATGAATAACCCAAAAATATTCCTTCATCACTCTTAGACTCGAATTTCCCAATAGATCCATGATCTTTAAGAATATAACATTTTGCTCCAAAAATCTTGAAATATATTACATTGGGTTTCTTGCCATTCCACAGTTCATAAGGAGTTTTTAATATGCTAGGCCTAAGATAAACTCTATTCGAGGTGTAACACACTGTGTTCACCGCCTTGGCCCAAAAATACCTAGGAACATTCCTACCCTGTAACATAACATTGACCATTTCCTGAATAACCTTATTCTTCCTCTCAACTACTCCATTTTGTTGAGGAGTTTTAGGTGGTGAAAATTCATGTTTTATTCCTTTCTCTTCACAAAACACTTCTATTTCTGAATTTTCAAACTCCCTTCCATGATCACTCCTTACTCTAGAAATGGAACAATTCTTCTCAGTCTGAATTTTTAAACAAATTCTCTTAAAACTTTCAGGAGCTTCAAACTTTTCACTTAGAAATCCAACCCATGTAAATCTCGAATAATCATCCATCATGACAAAAATATACTTATTTCCTCCTTTGCTCATGGTCCTAGTAGGACCCATTAAATCAATATGCAACAACTCTAAAGGTCTAGAAGTACCAATGACATTTGTCTTTTTGTGCTGACATCTGACTTATTTACCCTTCTGACATGATCCATACACAACTCATTTTGCATGACCAAGCTTAGGGACTCCCTTAACAATTTCACTCTTAGTAATTTTTGTTAATTCATGAAAATGAACATGTCCCATCCGCTGATGCCAGATTTCAACTTTATCAAGTTTAACTCTATTGCATAACAATTCAGAATTAGGAACAATGCAATAACAACTATCAGTTGAACGCATACCTTCCATTACGCAATTCCCAGAAGAGTCAACGATCGAACACTTATCAGGAGAAAAAGTGACATTATGATTGTTATCACATATCTGACTTATGCTCAACAAATTTGTTTTAAGACCATCTACATAAAGCACATCTTCTAGTTTAAATAGACCAGAAACCATAATGGTACCTTTGCCTAGAACCTTCGACTCTCTTCATCACCAAAAGTGACTGTCCCACTATGACATTCCTTAATAAATCCAAACAATGACTTATTTCAAGTCATATGCCTCGAACATCAACTATCCAAATACCAAGATGTAGACTTGTGTGCTCTAAGTGTTGTATGAACTACAATACAATTTAGCTCACTTTTTCTCACCCAAGCCTTATTTATCTTCGAAGCTCCTTTTGCCAATCTTAACAAATTCTTCATTTCTTCATTAAGCATTCAAATTTGATCTTGAACACGATCTCCATGTTGAACTCTTTGTTCCTTCACCGATTATAGTGTTTTCCTCTAAACTTCGAACACCTTGGTCAAATGTGACCACCGATACCACAGGGATGAAAAATATGAACAAACCTCCGGACTCCATCAGTTGATTTCCAAGGATATCTAGGGGGTAAGGAAAATTTTGTTTTCAACATGCATTTTGACATAGGATTGAACCCTAGGATTCCAATTTGAATTTCCTTTTGAAGAACTCAATGCTACTTGAGAGGCTTTTACAAAGGTGGTTTTTGCAGCAACATTCGAAATTTGCAATACTCCAATAAAACCTAGTCCCTTTGTATTTCCTGTGGACTTTTCTATACTCAACATATGATTAAGCTTAAAAGTTCCACTAGACCACTTCTGAATAGTTGAGTTAGCATCTTTCAGCTTTTTTAAAAAATTTCAATCTTAGTAAATTTCTTAACCAATTCTTTATTGAGACCATCTACTAACTTCAAAACCTCAGTTTTTTCAAGTTCAGACTTATTTAAATCCTCAATCAACTTGGCCTTTTGGATCTGAAGAATATTTAGAGTGTGAGAACAATTGGCTAATTTGTATTTTAAATAATGCAGTTCTTTGTCCATGTTAATACTTCTAGTCAGCAGTTTCATGTGATTCTTGTGATTGTGATCTTATCAAGTAATTTATTATAAGACTCTTGAAGCGTTTCATCACAATCTTCATCACACTCAGAACCTTCCTCTGCAGACATCGCTCAACTTGATGCAAATTTGTTAACCTCCTTGCTCTATACAACAAACATAGTGAAATTCTTAGAATTATCACCTACTTCTGATTTTATCACATCACTAGCTGATCCATTGTCAGAGTCATCATCCCAACTGACAGCTAATCCTTTGGATTTCTTCAGAGTGTTTGCACACTCTACAGCTTTATGACCATATCATTGACATTCAAAACATTTGGGTTTCTTCTTTTTAGGATCAGACTTGTCCTTCCTAATTTGAGTCTTATTTCTACTTTTAGAGTCACCCAACCTATCAACAAATTTTTTACCCTGGCCATTATGTTTAACCCTAACAAATTTGTTTAACCTCTTAGCAAACATGGAAATATCATTCAGACTCAACTCACTTTTTTCATCAAGTTCAACCTAATCCTCCCTAGTGGTTTTGAAAGCTATGCACTTATCTTTTGTGCCACTCACCTTTTTAGGAGGATTTTTTAACATCTCCATCTCATAAGATTTTATATTTCCAGTCAATTCTTCAAGCTTAATTTCTTTAAGACTCATGAGCTCAGAGATGACAGTGACCTTAGATCGAAAAC
Organism: Cornus suecica; assembly: GCA_963922005.1. Taxonomy (NCBI): domain Eukaryota; kingdom Viridiplantae; phylum Streptophyta; class Magnoliopsida; order Cornales; family Cornaceae; genus Cornus; species Cornus suecica. The sequence goes on from OY998239.1 coordinate 41,258,970, forward strand.
GTTCAAGAAGAGACCTAAGGATTTTCTTTATTATGGTAGTCTCATGAATAGGCTCACCTAAGTTATGACAACATGTTACAATATCAATTAAACTAGCCTCAAAGTCTGTGAATACCTCATCTACCTCCATTTTCAGCTGTTCAAATTGAGAATTCAAAATTTGAAGCTTTGATTGTTTCACCTTCGACGTTCCTTCATGAGTGACATGGAGAATGTCCCAAGCTTCCTTGGAAATTACGCACGTAGAAATCCTCTTGAACTCTCTCGGAGTTACAGCATTGTCTAACGCATTCAACACTTTCGAGTTCTAATTCGCGTTATTTGTCTGAGTAACAGTCAACTCGCTTGACGGTTTTGGAGTTGATTCATTGGTCGCGTTGTATTTCACAGTAGGAGGTGATATCCTACTTCAATAGCATTCCACGCTCTCTCATCTAAAGATTTTAAAAATGTTCCGATTCTCATTTTCCAATATGTGTAATTCAACCCATCAAATAAAGGGGATCTAGATATGGAACCTTCTTCACGAGGCAACTCCATTGTCTAAGTTCATGATCTAACCCAAGGTAGCTAACCTAAATCGGGGCAACCATGCTTTGATACCAATTGAAATTACCTACACGATGGTGAAAATAGCGTAGAAGGGGGGGTGAATAGGCTTTTTGTGGATTTATTGACAAATTAAAATTTAATTGCAGAAAAATCAATGTTAATCCAATAAAAACCCTAATTATCAAATCACATAATTCAAGCAATCATTATTATAGTGCAGAAAATAAAGTAAGAGACGACACAAATAATTATACGTCGAAAAACAAAGGAAACGTTCCAAGGAAAAAACCATGGGTACACTCAAGTACTCATGCACTATGAATCAACGAGTACAGACTCTATGATATTTTTATACTTATAATCACTCTTGATATGCCTTCCTTTACTCGCGGTCTAAAACCCTTGAATCACTCGTACTTCATGAAACACGCTTTCTCTTCCAGACACTATGACAGACTCACAAATCATGCCTAATTTGACTTTCTCTACTCGTAGTCTGAAATCGTCGAATCACTTCTTACTCGGACAGATCAAAACAACCTCATTGCATTAGACGGTGTGATGATTTTTCAGCAATCACTCATCTTATCGTGCGTAGAGAACCTCGGTATAGAAACACGATAGGAGAAATCCAACACAAGAGAAAACACAAATATGTATGATCACTCAATAATCACCTCTCTATGTGTATCACTCTATTGAATAATAAGAATGATAGAATATTGCAGAGCTCTCACTAAAAACCCTCTTCAAAAATCATTGTCAAAAACCGTCGCCTCTTCTCTTGTAGAACCTTGGTATTTATAGACCAAGTCATAGAAACCCTAACCTTGCCCTCTTATGTAATTTCACAATACCTTGATACATCCTTTAAAATATGATGTAAATATGTTTACACGACAATACATAGAGGTCTGAAGTCGTCGATCACTTAAAAACTCGAAGTAGGGACCAAACTGGAAAAATCTAAAAGCACCCCGAAAGAAATCCTGCATAAAAAGTGATCATGTGACAAAGCATTGGGACCTACGCTTGGGCGTAGGTCTAGGCTGTAGGGTCCCCTCCCAACTCCAAAACCACAACGTAGATCAGATCCAATTTGTCCTCTTTCAGCCTCTCCCAACGTAGGTATGTTGGATCTTTTGCAGTTTTTTCATATTTAAGCTAGAATGGTCATCTCGAACTCCCGGTGCTTTTTGCTGAAGTAATACTGTCTGGAAATGACATTTTTGCCCTCTGATGAAGTGACAATGTCTGGAAATTATGATTTTGCCCTACGGTAGCTTTCTTTGCTTTAACACACTCATTGACTTCTTTCTCAAGATAGAAACGAACATACTAACAACTCGATCGCAAATACAGAAAACTCTCAACATGACAATTCACTCAACATGATTATTGTCTAGAACATTCCAAATAAATAATACTATAAATGCTCTTACAAAAATGAATAGAATCATATAAACAATATGATTCCATACAACTGAGTGGAAGCTAATACCAATTGATCCACAAGGCACATTGAGGCGCCAAAAGAATACATCTCTACAACGATACGACAATACCAAATACAAGGAATGGATATGCCAATAGACTGGCTCCAAAGAAATACAACAACAGTCCCAATACAGGGGACAAGTAAAGGAAACTAAAATGGAACTACACTACGTATGATCGTCCCGATCCTGTAGCGTCATCCATATTATCCTAACAAAACCGGAACTTGCAATGAGGAAATAAAAGAAAGGTGTTGTTGCACCCAAGCAACCCATAGCCGAAACATCCCTGCAAATTGTTGTTGGGGACACCAAGCAAAAGAACGTCAGGGTGAGCTCATCGAAGCTCCGTAGGAAAAAGGAAATCATAATCGTCACAAACCTAGTGCGAACCAACCCATGTACATGCATCTAACCTAGGTTAGTCAATCGTCCCACATGACACTCACGCCAATATGAAACCCTTGAAAATATCCCTCTAGTCCCTTACCATTGATCATCAAGGGCAACTAGCACATAACGAATCCATACTATAACATCATATGGAAAACTCACGCCTATATATACGTATATAGATATCTATATATACGTATATAGATATCTATATATCTATATATCTATATACGTATATATATATACATAAAGACAACAAATAAGTACTAGTCATGTGGTTCTAACCTCACGAGAGAACATTATGACTCATACCCACCAATCCAACACTAGTAGTCACACTACTCAACGCACTTCAAGTATACAATACCCTAGCGTAACATATCCAATCACTCTAGTGGCCACAACAATAACCATAGGGTCCAACAAAACTAAGATTACTATGATGTCCAAAAGACGGAACATCCATAACCAGTACCAAGGAAAAATCTCAAGTCCTTATGTACCTACATAACCATCGTCAATGCATATATACACAATACACATTTGACACATCAATCTCTTCACAATGGTGAATCACACTCACAGTAATATCACTACGCAAGCCACTACATCAATCTCATGATACTATCCATAAGTAGATCAATTCAATCACTAACACCCTCACTAAGGACAAGGAAGGCCAATTACTCAACGACGAAGGTTACATGAACACTACCGTCAAGAATGGCCACATCAGACCATGAAACCAAGCAAGGGATGGAACTCCAATGCTGAACAATTGAACAACTGAAACATCAATACAATAGGGAATGACATCCACCCATGATGAGGAAAAACACCACTATGTATGTGCACTAAGCCACACACATCATAACCGAAACTTAGAATGAAAGAAAGTATAACACACATACCGAGAGAAAAACATTCTCAAGTTAACCGAATAATCCCAACTCCAGGATTCCGATAACATCGCATGAGGACGAAGAAGGAAAAGTAACACACTGGAACCACCGAACCCAACGTCCGTTTCCAACCCCATGGATCAAATGATGACACAAATAAGAGTGGTTCGGCATCACTCTGCGACCAACACTCAAGAAAGAGGGATCTAAGCCATTCCTTCAACTAACAAAACTCATCCCTGAAGACCATTAATCAATGCCTCAAGCATAAGAGAAGAAGTGGTGAAACACAATGGAGAGAATGGAAACATACTGGAAGAAAATGCACAAACTGGTACAATTGAGTTATACACCGAGTACTCGATGACCCTCCACCGAGTTGTAACTGACCAAAATGTATGGAATAATTTGAACATTTTTACAAGTACACATCTCACTGAGTACTCGGTAGAATCTTCACTGAATACTCACTGGCCCCCAGAATAACAAGTTAAAGAATGAACCCGAAAAGCTTCGAAACGATACCGGACGACTCCGAGCCAAATCTTAACACACCGAAACATCAACAACACCATGCGGAGTGACTTAACATCCGACATGAACCACGAAGAATGAAGAATGAATAAGGAAGTCCAAAAATGACAACACTTCAACAAAAATGGGAAAGAACGATCCCATAACCCTATTCCCAACCGGGAACTCAATTAAACTCTCAATCAACAACACATCTAAACCACCTACGGCGGCTAAGTTGACAACTCCAAGAACACTCCTATCCTTAAAGTGTGATAAGGAAAAACCTAGTAGTCGATACCCCGGAACTAACTAGTTGAATCACAACCTCTTCCAATCCATTTAAACCCCAATTCACACTTAGTATCACTTCTCTTAGATTATTAACGGAATCAAGAAACCCTTACCACACAAGTGACTCGGATCAATCCTCACCTCACTTAATCAACTTCAAACCTCGAAGTAAAATAGGCGATACATTCCTCAAATGCGGAAGAAGTACCAAATGGCAATCACTATATAACCAACCAAGATAAAAAGCATGATACACCCCTCAAATGTGCAAGAACATCAAGTGGTCAATACCACACTACCAACCAAGGTCACAAAACTATCCCCCATCTTCTCAAAGGTCACAAAACTATCATCCACCTTCTCAAGGGTCACAACTCACACTCAAATTCATAGTCCACTACCGACTTTACTTATCACAAGAAAGCCGTTAAATCAACTCATATCAACACCCTAAGGTACATAATCGCCTATATCAACAAGTATAAATATTTATCTCACATTATACTTTTAAACAAGGCATGTAAATCATATACTCACATTATCCAATTTTACTTGAGCATTTTAATAACATATGAATTATATCTCAAAATTCACATTAAACATGCTCCTAAACCACATTGAATAATATCATGATTCATATAAAAACATAAATCACATAAGGGCAACTCAATGCAATGTGACTCACACACCTCATGGTACACACTTTGCGCAACACATGTTAACGAATACGCACTCTACCCATTCACACTGAGAAAGTGTACGGTACAGATTCTTCCCAAGTGATTTTGACACTTCTCACTTTCAACAAGGAAAGGCGGTTGCACGAGAGCCCAACTTGCATCTCCATACCCTAAGATATGAGAGTGGCACATTCCACCATGATGGGGAAACAACCAACCCTATATCACCATTTTTCGGCTTATTTGTTCCGTAGGTGAGAGACACCTATCACTATAGTAGCCCCACGATCCGATAGTGGCCCATACCACCACAACGAGGCAACAACCAAACCTATATCCCCATTTTCCGGTTTACTAGTTCTGTCGATGGGAGACACCTATCACTTTAGTAGCCTCAAGATCCGAGAGTGACGTATACCACCATGATGGGCAAGCAACCAACCCCATATCCCCATTTTCCGGTTTACTAGTTCCGTAAGTGGGAGACACCTATCACTTTAGTAGCCTCAAGATTTGAGAGTGGATCCATTTATCATAATGCTTATAATTTAACATTTATAAGCCATAATCAACAATGATGTTTTCTTATGCACCATTCATGATCCCAAATCATCAAGTTGTCCTTTAATACACAAGGATAACATTTTCATTCATTTAACATATTTTTATCTGAATTATAGCATTTAACTTACAAGGATACATTTTCATGCACAAATAATGTTCCAAGTCATCAAGTTATCCTTTAATTCACAAAGATAACTTTACATTCCATTTAACATGATTTTATCTCAATTAAACCAATTAGACACATTAACTCATTTTAATACAGAAGTTTAATGTCAAGATGACAACTTCAAGATTAACAAGAATGGGGGAACTAGAATAACGCTCTAAGTTCATAATCTCATAAGACACCAATTATCTACATCTACCGCCAACTCACTAGCCGAGGTAACTAACCTACTTACGCTATCAAGGCTACACTACTTAATCCCATAATCCTATATGTATAATTACACTTATACATATACACCTCGATACTCATATTCATATATACATGCATACAAGTATATTTTAATCTCAAAATTCCACAACTCATAACCCATCTAACATACATCATATACCTATTTCAAGGATGACATAAGCATGGATTATAAAACATTAATACCTACAAACCCTAAAATCATATTTTTCAACTATACACTTAGCAAAAATACATCTAGGGTTAGAAATCCCTAAAACTGGAATCGCGCTCATGAATAAAAGAATAATAGTTTAAAGATGTTTTCCCCTTACCTCAAATGAAGAACAAGCCAACCACCAAACAAGGACTATGAAACCCTAGCTTTCACCCATAACCGAAATCGACGAAACCAATCGGTGAAAATCTTTGCCATAGCCTCCTAACAATGAATCAAGACTCAAACGACAAGGAAAACAAGAATAAATTGATGGTTTGACAAGAAAACCCAAAACTAGGGTTTGAGTAAAAAACTCACAAAGAGGAGAAAGCTCTTACCAATCCATGGCTCAAATCGAAGGCAAGACTACCATGACCAACTTCCATGTTGAAGCCGTAACCAAAATCCAAGCCCAAATAGATGATATAGGCAAAAATGTACAGAAAACCAGGTGGGAGAAGAGAGGCTGAGTTTGGAGAAGAAAAGAGAAAAAAAAATGAAATATTTTAGGTCAACACTCATTTATATAGGCAATATGTCGACTCTGCCGAGTTGTACATCGAGTACTCAGTAACTCTTCCACCAAATTATCAATCGATTACACAATAGGCCTGAAACAACAAAGTGCAAGAAAAGGTTCCAAGGCCAAAGATGACACCGAAAAACTCTGAAACAATCTAGGACACATACAAAAACTCTAAAACACATATAAAGACTCTCATACTTCCTCACCAACTCACTCACAAGTGAAATACTGAGAATACCCCTCACTCTCAAAAGTTCTAAAAAGAAAAATAAATACATAAGTGCTACATTAGAACGTCTACAATAAACTGAGGAGCACGTTTGAGCACAGAACACGATCGCCGAAGCATCAACAAGAAAATGTTACGACAAACCCACGTAGTGGCTAATGAAACACAAATCCATAAAACCAAAAATGAAATACCACGAAGTCGTCTCGTTAAGTCCAAAACATAAACGCAAAACATTTACATGTACCAAGATTACACAAGACGTCATTAATAAGTGGCGTCACCACATGTTAACACTTGGAAAAAATTCCATAAAGGAGAAAGGGAACGCGGGGAATTACAAATAGTCTTAGCCTATAAAGCATATGCACACATTCTTTATGGACAACTAATTAACTTTTGACTTTGTAGTTGAAAAAATAGTTTTGTTTCAATGACAAGGGGAGAAGGGGAGTAGTAAAAGAATAAAATAAAAAATATATATAAGTATGGAGAAAAAAGAAAAACAAAAAATACATAAAAATGCAAAAAGTAGTTCTTCAATCTGAGTAACCGGGTCTTGGTATCACCAATATCATTGTTCGCGTAAAAAAGGGAGAAAACTAATGAGCATAAATCCCATGAAAGAAGATTGGGCCCAGTTGGTTGGGACTAAAAATCCTCGCTGGAAAGTCCGGAGACATGGAAAGACAAAAATGGATAAAAAATGAAAAAAGTATATTGAAGTTGTGTCATGAAAAAACTTGATAAATGCAGTAGAAGAAGGGAGGTTAGTCTACCATAGAGAATGTTCACAAAAATACGGAGAGCTATGTGGATCGGCTGTAGAAATTAGCAAGTTTATTTCACCACTATGGGGACCATTCTTTTAAATTTAATTCATGATGATTATTGTGTAAGAGTGAATGGGGATAACTTGTATGCATTTTATTCTGACAAAATTATATCATTTACATGATTAATTATTATTTGATTTTATGAGCATAAAAGAATGAAGAATGAAAGAATTTGTGGGTAGTATATTTAACCCTCACGAGACTTCACTCGTCCACTCGGTATTGCCGATGGATTTAAAAGGCTTGTAACACGTGCTAAGTGTAATCGTACACCTTCACGAAAGAAAATGATTAGTTAGATAGTTTAGTTAAATAGATAGTTTAAGTTATTGTACTAAAACCACAATCATCATGAATTTTTTAAAAAACATTATTGAATTGATTACTAAGGGACTAGCAATGTTTAAATTTGGGGGCTTGATAAGAGCCAAATATGATACATTTAAGGTTCCTAATCATATATTGTTATGTTCATGTTTATCATTATATTGGTGTCTTTATATGGTTTTTGTGTTTTAAGATGTTTCAGGACTATGTCATGTAAAACGAGTTTAATTTGGTGAAATAACTAGATTTGTGACTCAAGATTGTTTGAGAGCCGAAACTATGGATAAAAGACCAATGAAGGACCAAAAATAAGTCAAGAATGCGAAAGAAGTGAAGAGAAATGAAGCCGAGAAGAGAAACGGACCAAAGAAGATGAAACATGAAAATACAAGGTGAAGAACTACCGAGTACTCGGTAGTACAAAAGTGAGAAAAATTCCAGAGAGCTACGTGCATTCTCGCGCCATTGCGCAGCCACCGAGTACTAGGTGGAATTCTCACTAAGTACTCAGTAAGACCAGATACAGCTAGTATACATCAATAATTTGTATATGTGCTTGTGGGACCCATTTCGGCCAGACTCAGTATGGAAAGATCTCTATCCAATTTTGGATGCAATATTGACTGTATGTGATGAGATTTTGTATAATTCTTCAAGGAATATCACGATATGCATTCCTGACTTAACCGTGAAGCAATCAGATTACCAAACAAAGATGCCTCTTTCTCTCTAAAAGAGAGGGGTCTCCCCTACAGTTACTGGAGACCGGAAACCGGGAAAAACAATTTTAGAGGTTGATTGAAGTAAGAGAGCGATAGAAGAAAAACTATGTGATGCAATGTGAGGCGTGTAAAAATATGTGGTTAAAAATAACACCTTAACGACTTTAGATTTTTACCCTACGCAAGCGCACGTATAAGTTGTAGAATAACAAATATGTGGTTAGAGACTAAGATTGTTCACTTTAACAATTGAATACGGAATTATATTTTCTGAGAAAGGATTGTATGGGTGTTCAAAGACCAAATTATCTATTTCAACTCAAATTATCTAAAAAACATATTAAATTGGTTGTGATTCAGATGAGCAACAGAATCCACCGCAACAGTTGAGGCTTAGAGTCTTGTTTTATCAGCAAATGCCTTAGAGTGGCATGATCCAAGTAAACAATAACCTTGGCGCCCAATAGATATGATCAGAATTTAACCTTGGCGAAGACAACTGCCAGCAACTCCTTCTCGGTAGTTGTGTAGCTCATCTGAGCTTCATTCAGAGTCCTACTACCATAGTAAATGGCGTACGATAGCTTTTCTTTTCTTTGACCCAACACAACTCCTATGGCATAGTCAGAAGTGTCACACATGAGCTCAAATGGTAGAGACCAATTTATTGGACGAATAATCGGGGCTGATGAGAGTTGAGTACGCAACTCCTCAAAGGCATGAAGGCACTCTCCGTCAAAGACAAAAGTCACGTCCTTAGCCAATAAGTTGCATAATAGCCGGGTGATTTTGCTGAAATCTTTAATAAACCTTTGGTAAAACCCGGCGTGGCCCAGAAAAGAGCGTATCTGCTTAACAGATGTGGGAGGAAGCAGTTTTGAAATGAATTCAAATTTTGTTTAATCTACCTCTATCCCTCGCTTTGATACAATATGGCCTAGTACTATCCCCCTTTGAACCATAAAATGGCTTTTATCCCAACTTAGGATCAGATTCGTCTCCTTGCATCTCTCAAGTACCAGTTTTAGATGTTTTAAACAGTCTTCAAAGGTATCCCTAAAAATTGATAAGTCATCCATGAACACTTCAAGAAGATTTCTCTACCATGTCAGAAAACATAGACATCATACACCTTTGGAATGTTGCTGGCGTATTACATAAACCAAAGGGCATCCATGTATAAGCAAACGTTCCATATCGATAAGTAAAAGTGGTTTTATCCCGATCAACATAATCAATTGCCACCTGATTGTAGCTGGAATACCCATCCAGAAAGTAGTAATAGCTCTGCCCGGCTAACCTTTCCAAGATTTGATCAATGAATGACACAGGAAAATGATCCTTCCTGATGTTCAAGTTGAGCTTTCTGTAATCAATACACACACACCACCCTATTGTCATCGTCGTGGAATTAGCTCACCTTTTGAGTTTGGCACCACTGTGATGCCCGACTTCTTTGGCACCACCTAAGGTGGACTTACCCATGTGTTATCAGCTAATTGATACCCGCATCTAGCAATTTCACCACTTCTTTCATCACCACCTCTTTCATATTTGGATTCAGCCTTCGTTGTATTTCTCTTGATGGATTCGCATCCTCCTCAAGATGTATGCGATTCATGTAAATCGAGGGGTCTATGTCTTTCAAATCAGCAACGCTTCATCCTATCGCCTCTTTGTTCTTACTCAGAACCTCGACTAGACTCGATTCTTGTTTTATATCAATTTTGAAGATATAATCATAGGAAGAGTCTCACCGGGTCCCAAGAAAACATATTTTAGCTTTTCAGGCAGTTCCATGAGTTCTAAAGTAGGAGTAGTAGCTAAGGATTGAATTGGTAGAGTATTTGAAACTATCAAAAACGGCTCAACTGGCTCCCGCCATGGTTAAGTGTATAAAGCAATCTCCAACTCATGCAACTCTTCATTTTGAAGCTTCCAATGTGACTCCCAATCATACACTTCCTCATCCGGCGATTCTCTAGTAATAAATAACTCCAGCTCGTCCTTCTCCAAGATTTGAGTCACAAAATTTGCTATGATATCATACAGTTCATTCCACTCACTAGTCTGGAAACATTCCCCCGATTCAAGCAATTGGTGGCTTCCTTTGAACATATTCATCTTAACCTTCATATTTCCAAATGTTAGATCCATGGCTCCGGTTCTGCAATTAATGCATGCATTTTCTGTGGCCAAGAATTGTCTTTGTAATATTACTAGAATGTGTTTCTTTGAGTCTGGGACAGGTTCTCTATCCAGGACTACAAAATCAACCGAAAAACAAAACTTGCCCACTTGAAAAATGACATCTTCAAGAAATCCTCTTGCCCGCTTGACTGATTAATCAGCAAATTGAAGTATGACCTCAGTGGGACTGAGCTCTCCCAACCCTAGTTATTGGTAGACTGAATAAGGAAGCAAGTTAAAACTCGTATATAGATCAAAAAGAGCTCTACCAATTTACCGTTCACCAATGACACATGGAATAGTGGGAGCACCAGGATCTATCCTCTTAGGTGGAGTATGGCTTAAAAGCAATGAACTCACTTACTCAGTCAAGAGTATTTTTGTTGGATTCTTTGCTCTACTCTTTCGCTTCTGGGTGCAGAGATCCTTGAAAAACTTTGCGTAAGGCATTATCTGCGCAATTACATTTAAGAGAGGTAAATTAATCTTGATTTGTCATAATGTTTCCAACATATCAGATTCATTTAGCTTTCTGTACTTTGTCGACTCTCTAAGACGCTGAGGAAATGGCGTTGCCTCCTCATAATTTGCTCTTTCTGGCTCTTCAAGTAATGTCTGATTGACATTGTCTTCCACCGATGGTTGGTCTTTCTGCACTATTTTAGCCTCTTTCCTTGCAGCCTTCTTCCTCTTCTCTTGTTCTGCCTCATTTCTTCTTTGCAAACTCTCTTCATTCTCTGCTACCACTTTACTCTCCACTTCCTTACCACTTTTTAGAGTCGTAATTCCTTAAACCATTTCATTAGGTTCATTCACAAATGATCCGAGCTCCAGTGCTTGTTGTGGCCTTAGTTTAGCGACCGGCTAACTAGTTACTCTTCCTGGTTCTCTTACATTGCTCTCATTTGCCATTTGGTCCATGTGCATATGTAATTGTGCCAATGATTGGGTATGAATGCCTAGCTTGTTATAAATGTACAGTATAACTTGCTCTAACCTATTAGTCTGGAAATTGGGTGGAGGAGTTTAGCTTATTTGAGGCAGGGATTAGTAGTTATATGGTTACACAGCCTGATTGTTATTGAATGGCTGAAGATCTTGAGAATTGTTGAATGACAGAAGAACTTGGGAATTATTGAATGATTGGAGAGCTTGGAAATTATTGGATGTTCTGGGTTAGTAATTGGACTGAGAATTTCTAGCCATGATTATTGGTTGTGAGTCGAATGATTATTGACTCTGTTGGAACCTTGGTTGTTGGTTATATCATTGTTGTCTCAGTGCACCTTGGTTGTGGGTTATATGACTTATGTCTGTCTGTGAATCTTGGTTGTTGATTGGATGATTGTCCCTATTGGGACCTTGATGGTGGATTCTCTACATTGGTAGATTTGTATGAATGCAGTCGGTGATTTCTGGTATTGGAGGTGTATGAATTAGTGAAAGGAGCATTATTAGAATAGTTCCACGATACGTTCGCATCAGTGACCATTATCTCTTGACACTCATTTTGGGAATACTCCGCTTCAACTTCATACATCTCTCTTGGAGAGGAATGACTTCGCTGCATAAACTTTTCAATTCTCTCTTATTTCTCTCCAAACAATGTCATGGTATCTCTCATATCATCATGCTCTACAACATAATATTTCTCAGATCTCCTATCCTGTTGTCCACCTCTAGACCTCAACTCAGATTGATATTGAATTGTGTGTTCACTGATATTATCAAATATCTTCAAAAGTTCTTTAGCTGGCTTCAAGATAAACTGACATTGTGTTGCCGCATCTACCAAAGTCTTATGTACCTCTCTAAGTCCCATATAGAAATATTTAGCAATATCTTCTCCAGAAAACCTAAAGTGGGGACACTTATACAAAAGTTCATTATATCTCTCCTAAGCATCATGAAAATGTTCACCATGTAACTGCCTAAAACTTTTGATTGCATCTTGTGCTTTAGAGGTCTTTCCTATGGGATAATATTTTTCTATGAATTCACACTTAAGGGCTTCCCAATTAATTTTAATTTTTTTGCTAATTTGATGTACCATCTTTTAGCTCTCTCTTTCAATGACCAAGGGAATAATTTCACTCGCAAGTCATTTTTGGGCAAATTATCATACCTAACAGTAGAGGCTACCTCTAGGAAATCATTGATGTGCTAGTATGGGTCTTCTATTCTAAGGCCTGAAAATTTTGGAAGCATATTAATCATACATGTCTTGATCTCTAAGTGTTTCACTCCTTCTTCCTCCGAAAATTCAGCATAGGAGTCGTACACATCAGGTGCGTAATATCCTTTCAAGGATTTCTTAGGTGCCCTAGGCGGGTAAGATCTTTGGTCACCCATCGCTTCTTCTTCTAACTGGTGCTGACGCTCCTCAATAGCTCAACGTATACGACAGAGAGTCTTTTCGATCTCAAGATCGTACTTGACTAATGCAGTGCTAAAATTAGAACGGATCGATCTATCGGTTAAACGCTACTCAAACAACTACTTCTAAATTTAACTATAAACAGAAAATAAAGCTAAAATTAAATGCAAAAATCAAGGTAACACAAAAACTCATAAAAGTTACAGACGCAACTTTAGAAGCTCCGCTATTTGAACAAGGCTAAGTCCCCGGCAACAGCGCGAAAAACTTGATGCAATGTCAGGTGTGAAACAATTGTGGTTAAAATAACACCTTAACGACTTTTGGTTTTACCTTACGCAAGCGCACATATCAATTGTAGAATATAAAAGGACTTGAGTAAGGTATATCGATCCCACAGAGACTAAGATTGTTCAATTTAGCAATTCAAAAACACTAAATTATATTTTCTGAGAATGGTTTATTTGGGTGGTCAAAGGCCAAATTCTCTATTTTAACTAAAATTATCTAAAAAATAAATTAAATTGGTTGTGATTCAGATGAGAGAAAAAAACTAGGGTTTTTATCACTCCACCACTAACCGCATAATATAGTTCCTTACTGTATCAACTATAAGAGGGCGATCCATAATTGTGAATCAGGTCATACCGCAAATAGCTAAATACGACACCAAAAAGGAGTACCATCAACTAGATTGCGACAACCCGTATGAAGAAAGACCTAACTATTACAAGCCAATTATATTCCTCTAATCTACTCCTACTACATGAAAATAAACTAAATCATGTCTATATTAAGTCGCCAAGGCACGACTTGTGTCAACCTAGGGTCTCAAGTTTCATTACCACCATTGTTTAAAAAACCATAATTAAGCATCTGAGTTCCAGCCCATAGTGAATAATCATAGTTGTGTAAAATAATACATTCATTCCATCTAAGACAAAAATTTAGAACAAATATATAATTTTATATTGTAAATCAGTACGGTCTCATAACTACTACAATCAGCACAGTGTGGTAAATAGTTTCCCCTCGTTAATATTGAATAATCATGAAATAAATACATTACTTAGCTAGGGTTTTGCTACAAAACCTTAGATACCGTGTTAGTTAGCCATGGTGGAAGGTGACTGCATCGATGATGTAGAAACGATCTCCATAGTCGTCTTCTCCGAATCTCTAGGTTTTGAATACTCTGAATGTATGAACGTGAACCTCCAAAACTGAACAACCCTAATGAATGTCTCCTCCCAAAAATCCCCCTTCACGCTGATATATGATCGTGTATATAGAGGCAATAGTGTAAAGAGGCCCTTTTTAGTCTTTTCACTCTCAACTTCATGTAAACCCTAACTTTTGATATATATAAGTGTATATACATGTATATAGAGGTCTGGAGTCACATGCACGTCTTCACATCGATCCAAGGGTAGAACAGGTAAAACTCTCTAGAAACAATAAATTCTTACTGCACCAACGCTTCAAGCGTACCTCCAAGCGTAGGTTCAAGCATAGAAATGTGATTTCTAGCCACTTTTTGAAATTGAAAGCGTAGGCAAAACCGTAGGTATTTTATGGAAAAATCACTTTTCTCCGTGAATGCACCAAAATGACCATCTTAAACCCATGATTCTTTTTACTGAAGATGACGGCTTCTGGAAATGCCGTTTTTGCCCTCCGGGAGCCATTTTTGTCTCGGACTTCCTCCTTGACTCTTCTTTTTTATAGAAAGAACACACTCTTCAATTAATTCACCAAAGTTAGCTCCATTTTTTCATTAAGCTCCTGAAACATGCTTTAACATAAAAATACCAAATAATGGAATGAACTGACGTAACAATAGCGAGTTATGGGGTCAAAATGACTAATATTTGACACTTCTCACCATGGCGGGCGTGTATTCATCAACAATGAAGACTGACACAACCATTAACAACTAAACCGGTATCTAGGTTTTTTAACAAAACCCTAGCCAAGTAATGTAGACTCTTTCTTATTTTAATTGTATAAGGGAAAACTGAAGGACACGTATGTGATGATTGTGTATATGAGTGATTATGTTTGATTTTATATAAGATTCTTCATTTATTTTATGTCTTGTCTTAGCTTAAATGAATGTTTTATCTTACACAATCATGGTTATTCAATATGGGCTAGAACTCGGATGCTTAATTCATGATTTTCTACACAATGGTAGTAATTAACATGCAATCTTAATTTAGACAAACCATACCTAGAAAAGATAACGAGTGACATGCTTTTAATTTATGTTAGTACCAGTAGTTTAGAGTAGATGCATGTACTAGTTATGCTTGTTTAATGATAGATTGTGTCAATGATGGATTAATTATTATTTTTTTGGGATTAAGGTTTTGCCAATGTTTGCGATCCTATATCTGATTCACATATGATGGACCGCCCTTTACAAATACCCTAGATCTTATCTCCACTGTTTTCAACCAAATCCAAAATCTATCTTTACTTTTATGTTATTTTATTTCTTGTCACATTAGTTATAGAAAACCTAACAAAAAAGTTTTCTTTCATAATTTAGTTACAATAATTATAAAGAAGTTGTGAATTCAATAGTCTCTGTGGATACGATATACACTATCTCATCTATACTATAATATAATTGATTCATGCACTTGCGATAGGAAACAATAGGTCAAATTTAAGGGCTTATTTGCAAACATCATTATTATTATTATTATTTATTACCCATTCCTAGTTGGCTAAATTAATTAAGGTTTAGTCATCGATCATCGAACGTATAAAACGAGTTGGCACCTAGTAAAAACACTAAAAGTTAGATGTCTAAACGAAAACGCGTAGTCGACAATAAGAAAGTCCACGAAGTCGCCAAGGATAAATCGTAAAGTCGCCCAATTGAACCAAAACGTAAACGCGAAACATTTACACGCGAAATACCAAGAATAACCACGACGTCATGAATAAGTGACGTCACAACCGAAAATAAATTGAAAAGAATTTTAGGAAAAATATAATATAACATGGAGTGTTACAGGAAGTGTCAATGTTTTTCTCACAAGGCACAGGCAACGGTAGGGAGAGGAAGTGGCAGCTTATGTCAAGAGATTTCGTGAAACGGCTTTACAGTGCCATTAAACACTCTCCGAGCATTAATTAATCAAGATGTAAAAAGAGGGGATGCTGCGAGAATACAGGGTACATTTGGTGAACCATGAGTTCAGAACTTTCTCTGCACTAGTTGACAATGCGCAAATGCTGGGATAAGTTTTGGCACCTCCGACATGACCAAGTATCGCAACAAGGTGAGTGGCAATGGTAGCAGCCACACAAGATGAAAGGACAAGTGGAGATCGCACCAAACGATCTGAACAACCTCCCCTACCTTTTGATGAAAAGGAAGCAATTGCTCTGCTTAACCTGTGGATCACTAATGATGACATATCATTCCCTCCGGTTCAAAGGGACTCCATGAGAGAATAGAAAATGAAAAGTAACTACTCTCCTTATCACAGATCCATTCGGCATTCCTTGATCGGGTTTTAGGCATTTCGCATAATAGTACACAGGAAAATAGCATCAGGAGCTTTAGATGTCACGAAAAATGTATCCAATGAGCCTTTTCCTGTACATGTGGCAGTAGTAAGTGCTCATGATGACACCGAGGAAATGGTGAGTATTGACAAGTGTGAATGTGATCTTGCTCGTGAAATAGTTGATAGTACTAAATTCAAAGTTTTTTTTAATGAACTTCCAATTCAAGAGCATGTGAAGGAGGAAATGATTGTTGCCCTCAATCACACTATTGTTATACCATAGCAAGGAAAGGCCATAGGCGAGATCACATTCTTTGAAGTTGACAGATAAGTCTTGTTTCCTGACAATAGGCCATTTTACGTACCTGCTACTGTTAATGGCCATGAAATGATGCATGCCTTTCTGGATGGTGGAGTATCTGTTAATTTAGTTCCGCTTATAACCTTGCGAATGATAAACTTCCCAGAAAGAAAAATTGTGATTCATGTCATTTCAATTATTGATTCCAATGGGAACCAGCAAGCCACTATGGGATTCATGACGTTGGATCTCAAGGTTGGGAAAATTAGGGCCCCAACCAAGTTTCATATTATCAAGGGAGAACTTTCATATCAATTGCTATTGGGAAGGCCATGGTTGCATACATATGGTGTAGTGCCGTCATCTTATCACCAAGTAATGAAAGCCAACTGAGGAGAAGGAATAATGACCATCAAAGCGTCCAAGAGCTCTTTCTGTGCCTTTGAAGCTCACTTCACATATGCAGTTTAATTCTATGAGTATGAAGAAGAAGCTGGTCGTGGTGTCTATGCTACCCCACTACAAAAGTGGGAGGATCTGGAAGCTAAAATTTCACTCAAAAGGCAGGAAAAGGTGGTGAGTTGGTCGCGAGTCAAAATGTTTGATGGGCATGTGGTATATAAATTGTGATGGGGTTGGGGGTCAAAAGCCTTCACAATTGGTACTGACCCCGGGACATCAAAATTGAATCTGTGACCAGAGCATGGCTTGCGCGAGGTTGACATTGTATATGGAACAACACCATGACCAACTTTCATAAGCATCACCGTGTTCGAACAAACCATAATGTCTTTAGTGAATCTGCTCAAAGAATATCATGAAGTTTTCACCTAGGAATATGGTTAGATGCCAGGGCTAAGTACTGGACTAGTTAGTCATCACCTCAATGTACACCCCACGTCAGAGCCAAAGCAACAATGACAACGAGTATTCCACCCAGACCTGGAAATACAAATTAAGGCAAAAGTGAAAAAATTGTTGAAAGCATGGTTTATCAAGCCTATTCAACACCTAACATGGCTCACAAACATAGTACATGTGAAAAAGAAGAGTGGACAAATTCGAGTCTTTGTGGACTACCACAACCTTAATAAGGCCTACCCAAAAGATGATTTTCCTCTACCTAACATCAACATTATAGTAGACGCAACTGCGGGACATAAGATATTTTTGTTAATCGATGGATTCAGTTATTTCAATTAGATCAAAATGGCAATAGAGGGTGCTGAAAAAAATTAATTTTCGCACTCCAATGGGAAATGTTCACTATACCGTAATGCCCTTTGGACATAAAAATGATGGAGCCACATATAGGAGAGCCATGACAACCATTTTTCATGATTTGATGCATAAAATAGTTGAGGATTACATTGACAATTTGGTGGTCCAGTCCAGAGCACTCCAAGATCATGTTGGTGATTTAAGGAAAGTACTACAAAGGTACCATGATAGTACCTATAAAATGAATCCTCTAAAGTGTGCTTTTAGGGTACCTGCAAATTTCTGGGATGCGACGTGAATCGACACAAAATAGATTTTGATCCAACAAAAGCCAAAGCAGTGTTGGAAATGGCGTCACCCACAACTCGCAATATGTTAAAGTCTTTTATGGCTAGGATCTCTTATCTCAAAAGGTTTATCCCAATGCTAGCAGAAGTCACTCATCCTCTCATGCCATAACTGAAAGAAAATGCACCTTATAATTGGGGGAAAAGGCAACAAGATGCTTTTGAGAAAGTCAAACAGATTTTAGCTTCTCCAAAAATGATGGTAGCACCACAACCAAGAAATCCATTAATAATGTACCTCACCTCCACCAATAAGTCAACAAGAGCATTGTTGGCTCAAGAGCATAAGGGAGAAGAAAAACCAGTATATTACATTAGTCGCGTGCTTAGAGGGTCGGAGTTGCGATACACATCCTTTGAGAAACATTGTTTGGCTTTGGTATTCGTGGCACAGAAATTTGGAAATTATCTATTGGCTCATCCGGTGGAACTGGTGACTAAAAGTGATCCCATCTAATATCTACTCACAAAACCCTTACTCAGTGGGAGAAGAGCGCGTTGGATTCTGGCATTATCTGAATATGAGATTACGTTCTCTAGGCCAAAAGTAGTAAAAGGTCAAGCATTATCAAATTTGTTGGCTTTATTTCTAAGGTGTTCTGAGCCCAAAGAAGAGGAGGTGGGAATGGCAGATGTGGCACAAAATGCAGAATATACATTAGAATTTGACAGTTCTTCCACATACCAAAGAGGTGGAGCTGGGTTTGTACTGAGAAATGAAGAAACAAAAGAAGAGGTGGTCAGGGCATGCAAGCTTGACTTTCCCTACATTAACAACATTACAGAATATGAAGGTTTGATGTTAGGCTTAATGATGGCTCTATAGTTGAAGGTAAAGGTCCTGCATGTAAAAGGGGATTCTAAGCTTGTCATTAAATAGGTCTAGGGTGAATATGTTGTTAAGGAACCACACCTTGTACCCTACAGGACCCTCATTCGACAGATGTTGAAAACTTTTGAATCTGTAAACTTTCAACATGAGTCGCAAGAGGGGAATCGGTGTTCTGATGCATTAGCAATGATGGCTTCGCGATTACAGTTTCAAGGGAAAAATGTCACCTTACAAAAACTGCGAAGAACTAGTTCATCTATTAGCCACAAAAAGGAGTCACGGCCTTTCCCAGAACAAGATTGGAGGGAAAAAATAGTGCGAGCTTCGCTAAGGAATGAAAACACTACCTTAAGGCGAGGTTATCAAATCATCAGAGGAGTGTTATATCATAGAGCAGCGGAAGGAATCTTAGCCAAATGTGTGCCGATTAGTGAAGTACAGTAGTTACTACAACAGGCTCACAAGAGAATGTGTGGATAAATGGATGTGAGTCTATATAGAAGTGTAGAACAAGAATGATATTTCTGGCCAAACAAGAAAAATGATGCGACTAAGCTACAAGGCAGGTGCCAAAATTGTAATGCCTACCCTTCCGTGATTGAGGGAAACTTAGCGGAAACAACTGAATGGCAACAGAAGAATATGCTTTATCTAAAGGAAGGAGTCTTGCCTGAACCAGACAGGTCATAATTTAAGAAGTTGGCCTCATGATTTGTTATCCAAGATGGAAAATTGTTTCACAAAAGTTTTGAGGGAAAACTACTGAGATGCATTGATGAGGAAGAAGCAGGGAAAGTACTAAAATGAACCCATGAATTTGGGTATCAGGGCCAGAGAAAGGTCTTTCAACAGTTTCTCCTATCTGGGTATTACTAGCCAACAATGGAAAGGGACGCTGGTGACTTATTTAGGAAATGTCACATATGTCAAGTACATGGAGATCTCATTCATGCTCTAGCGGCAAAATTGCATAGCCTATCCACTTCATGGCCATTTCCTACTTGGGCATTGGATATAATTGGACCAATCATGCCACATGCTCAAGGTCATACATGGGTATTAGTCACGACAGAGTTGTTTGCAAAATGGGTGGAAGCTATTCCATTGCGGCGAACGACATCAGATAATATGGTTCGGTTTATAAAAGAAAACATCATTTACCGATTCAGAATACCGAAGGTCATATTATCAGATAATGAGACTCCTTTTGTCAACCATAAAGTCATGGATCTGTTAGGAAAGTAGTTAGTAATCCATCATAAGTCAACACCATACTATCCAAAAGGGAATGGACAAGTTGAAGCTTCTAACAAAGCATTGATTGGAATCATGTCTAAGTTGGTGCATGATAACCAAAAGTAATGGGTAGAAGAGCTTCCTATAGCATTGTGGGCACATTGGACTTCATATTGGAGTGCGACAAACTTGACTCCATATATGTTGGTTTATGGGGCAGAAGTTGTGTTGCTAGCTGAATTGGAGGTCACAGCCAAAATACTGATGTCAAAGAATAGTAAGGAAGAAAGGTAACTAGAAATTGAAGCATTGGACGAAACAAGGGATGAGGCCTTCATAAATCAAAATACTTACAATGAACATCAAACAAGAAACTATAATAAGAAAGTACTGTACCGATGGTTCAAGGAAGGGGACAAAGTATTGAAAATAGTGAAAGCAGTCATGATAGGGTAGAGGGTGAGAAAGTTTGAACCCAAATGGGAAGCTCCTCATGTAATTATAAGTGAAAGCAGCAGTGCCTATTACAGGATGGAGAATGAAGTCACTTGGGAAAGAACAGGACCACTTAATGTGAAATGGATAAAGTTGTATCAAGTTTAAAAAAAATGAATTAAATAAATAAAAGCTAAAGTTCTTGTACATGGAAAGAAAATGTATACACCCATGTATTAGTCAAAAGTCATCAAAGACAGAGTACGAAGAACAGTATATTTAGAACAATGTACATGAAGATATTATTACAAGCCCCTAGTGACAGGTGATGAAACATGGAGGTTTTCATGCTCCTCTAAGAGTTCGCGAGAATGTAAGGCATGCTCTGCAGATTCTTTTCATTTTCGGTTGTCTTCCTCTGAAGTGGCTAGGAGTGCTCGGGCCTCTTTAACTTTTGCAACACTTGTTTGATACTCAGCCAAAGCTTTAATCTGAGTATGCTACTTAACATATAAACGTTGTACTTTCTCTAAACAGGTTTCCCACCAGGAAACATCCATCTTCATGTTCTTCTAATCCTTAATACGGGCACAGCAACATGGA
This sequence comes from Cornus suecica, assembly GCA_963922005.1. Classification (NCBI taxonomy): domain Eukaryota; kingdom Viridiplantae; phylum Streptophyta; class Magnoliopsida; order Cornales; family Cornaceae; genus Cornus; species Cornus suecica. The sequence continues at coordinate 41,280,690 of OY998239.1, forward strand.
AACGCGTCAGGGGCAAGGTCTCTGATACAAGTTGACATCAATGAAGTGAAGTTATTCTAAATGATATGCAAGAAGGTTGGTTAGAGAAGTGGCTCATGAAGTTCCATTCCTGCAAATGTCTCTAGATGACTATAGTAAACATATCCAAAATGGCCATGTCTTGGGAATAAGAAAGCAAATTATGCCAGTACGGGAGATCTTGTTAAAGAGGAATTGGCATAATTGGAGCCGATGATGATTCTGGAACTGATTGTTGCTGAATGAGAGGTGGTAAGCTTGATCTATGAAGCTGGTGAATTAAAGCTTGAGGAGAGATCTGTGGAAGATGAGCTTGTTCAGATGGGGCCTGTCAAGGGTGAATGGGGAGAAAGAATGATTCAGAGCTTGGCAAGTTGAGATTCTACAAAGTAGCTTGTGGAGAAGAAAAGGTAGTAAGGGTCTTGTCATTAAGTAGAATCTCAAGATCCCGGAGAGCAGACTCTCGAATCATGAGACCATAGGCAATACCAATATCCGTGACATGAGTATCCACGATATGATGTGGCTCAATAAAAGTTGTTTGAGTGTAGAGGTCTTTGTCCAAATTTGCATCTCTACAGTTTTGATTTTGATGAATACCAAAATTGTCACTAGCAATCGTGGAGGAGCTTCAATGACGATTTCAACATCTGCAACAGGACCGCCAAAGAGAGATCTCTAGATCCACGAGTCATCCTCAAGAGTAACTGTTATCTCCATTATGACATCACCTTTAAGGTGTTGCATGTGTCGTGTAAAATATCTTCCAAGTCTTGACTGCCCAAAACATCCTCCGAATGATCATCTTCCTAAGAGAGATTTGCAACTAAAGTGTTTGTTATAAAGGTATCAACAGGGATAGGCTGTTTGGAGATAAGATATGAATCAGCAGCAGGCCTTAGTGTGTCAGGATTAGGACAGATGTTGAGTTCTGTGTTGACAACCTCCATGGCATGAACACCCTCTGTATGACTATCATGGATAGTTGTGCCCTCAACAATTTGAATATTATCGCGAGAAGTTGTATCCTTAGCGGGTTGAATACTCTGTGCATAACCACTGCGAGCAGACGAATCTTCAGTAGACTAAACGTCAAAAGCTAATTTCTTGAGAAAATAAGAGATAGAAAGATTATCCTCCTTATCTGAGTCTTCCGCGAAACCACGGAGTAGGCTTGTTGAAATGGCTCTCCCCGCGAAAGGAAAAGGCCTGTGAAGACTTCGCGATTGATCTGTTATATGCTATGGAAAGTCTCAAATGATGTCAGCCACATCGCGATCCAAAGCATCAATTGATAAATCAGCATCCTCAAGAACCTCTCTGTAAGAACATTTGTTAATATTGTTTATTATTGGCATGTTCTAGACAATCACCATGTTAAGTGAATTGTGAAGTCAGGTAGGTTTAGGAAAATTGAAATGGTCTTGCACATGCATCAACAAGGTTCATCAAATTTAAATCAATCTTAAAGAAGTGGAAAATACAAGAGAAATAAAGAAGGAGCAAGTTTGAGCAAAAAATGCATTCCAGATGGCATAAATGACATTTTTCGTAGCCCAAACTTCAAGAATCATTCTTATGGAGTAGATGGGGTTCAAATGGTACTATTCCCAAGAAAAGTGGTTTCAATGAATTTTGTTACGCCCAACCTACACGCCAAGTAACTAAAAGTTGCTAGAAAGTGTTGTTTTTACGCTCCATCTACGTCTGGCGAGATATAGCCTACGTGCCGCATGTAGGTAGGCCTACGCGCCGTGCGTAGCTTATGCCTATGCGCCATGCGTAGGTAGGGCTGCGAAATTATGGTGTGTAATTTTGATTTTGACCCCTACTTAATCTCTTTTGATGTGGTTGAGAGTCAAACGCTTTGATACACGTCATATATACATATTGATGACTAGATCAAAGGGTTTTGCTGAGTTCGATGTGAAATAATGAAAAATGGTAAACTTAGTGCTTGTTTGGTAGAGGGTTTGGTGCCCTTTTTTTGGGTTTGGGTTGAAAATTGTGCACCACTCCATATTTGGCAAGCTTGGTGTTGGAGCAATAGTGTTTGAATAGTGTCAAACCATTGGACCCAAATCCATCATTTTTCACACCATCTCAATAGATGGTTTGGTTGGAGTTGGGTTGGTTTTCTCACACCAAAACTATTATTTAACCCAAACCAATTAAATTTGGTGTACCATTGTTTAACTCAAACCAATTCATTTATAATATTATATAGATATAAATTCGAAAAATAAAATATTTATGAAAAAATAAAATATTTCAAAAAAATCAAACGAAAAAATATATTTCATAAAAAATAAAATATTTCGGGAAAACAAATATTTCTAGAAAAAATAAAATATAATAAAAATATATTTATTATTTTTAAAAATATATACAAATTATATGTATTTTTACTGAAATCTTTTATTTTTTCAAAATATTTTATCTATAAATATTTCAAAAAAATTAAATATTTATGAAAAATTAAATATTTCGAAAAAATTAAATATTTATATATTTTATTTTTTAAAACATATATATTTACAAAATTTTATTTTAAATAAATAAAATGTCAAACTATTCGAAGTTACCAAATATGATTGGTTTCAGAATTTCAGCTCATACCAACTCTACCAAACATGGTTTGGTTTTTCAGTTTCACTTTTTCTCACACCAAAACCATCTGCACCAAACATGGTTTCAGTTCAGAATAAAACCACACCAACTCCAACCAAACCAAAACCAAAAACCATCATCACACCGGTTGCTAAACAAGAACTTAAGGTTTCCCTCAATTTTCTCTATAAATAGAAGGAGTCTCTACAGATTTTGGGTAGCTTTTTGGGGAGAAGATCTTTGCAATTATTCTTCTACAGTTCATTTACTTCTGCAGAGAGATAGAGAGATAAAATCATTGAGTGATTATATATCTTCTAGGGTATTCATTGACAAGTCGGGCATATAGGGTTTTTAACCTTAGAATTTAAACCATGATGGAATATGCCAATGTAGTGGTCAATGACTAATGTGTTAATGAGTCTCCAATGTCTGTTAAGGAAGAAGATAGTGAGCCATTTTTCTATTAGATAATGATTCTTCAGATGTAGATAAAGAGGACAACGCGATTCATAATGATATTCCTAGTTCTTCAAGATAGTGATTGGATTAATGTTATGCAAGAAGAACTTCAACAATTTGTTAAGAATGATGTGTGGTATATTGTGCCTACACCAAAGGAGATAAATGTGATTGGGACCAACTGGATATTTAAGAATAAAAAGGATGAAAATTCTCAAGTTGTTAGGAACAAGGCTAGTCTAGTTGCTCAAGGTTTTACTCAATTGGAAGGTATAAACTTTGATGAGACTTTCGCTCCAGTGGCTAGGCTTGAATCTATTTGGATTTTATTTGCTAATTCATGTCCTCTTGGATTCAAGTTGTATCAGATGGATGTGAAGAGTGCATTCTTTAATGACATTCTTCATGAGGAGGTGTATGTGGAGCAGCCAAAAGTATTTGAAGATCCTCATTATCCTAGTCATATTTATAAGCTTAAAAAGGCTCTATATAGGCTAAAGCAAGCTCCTAGAACTTGGCATGAAAGGTTGACCGATTAATTGTCGGGAACAGGTTTTACCCGAGGGGGAGTGGACAAAACACTGTTTATTCAAAAAATTGAGAGTGATACAATTATTGCCCAAATCTATGTTGATGATATATTGTTTGGTTCCACTTCTAATCAAGTTGCTTATTATTTTAGAGATCAAATGAAACATGAATATGAGATGAGCATGATTGGTGAATTGAACTTCTTTCTAGGGCTTCATATTAGACGATTGAATGATACGATTTTCGTTTCCCAAACTCGTTATGCCTTGGAATTAGTGAAAAAGTTTGGTTTGGAAAAGGCTAAGGATGTTCGCACTCCTATGAGTACAAGTGTCAAGCTTAGCATAGTTACTAAAGGCAAAGATGTCGATCTTATACTTTATAGGAATATGATTAGGAGTTTATTGTACTTGACTGCTAGTCGACTTAATATAGCTTTTAGTGTTGATTTGTGTGCACCTTACCAGACAAGTCATGAGGAGTCTCATATTACTACAGTAAAAAGAATCATCCAGTATGTTAAAGGGACGGTGAATTATGGGTTGTGGTATCCATCAGGGACTAATATTGAAATCACATTTTTTTCTGATGCTGATTGGGCCGGTAATGTTGATGATAGAAAAAGTACCAATGCAGGGTGTTTTTATATTGGTAATTGCTTAATTGTTTGGCATAGCAAGAAGCAAAATTGTGTTTCCGTTTCCACTGCTGATGCTGAGTGTATAACATATAGATATTCGATATCATTTCATTCGAGATCTTCTTGAAGATGGTATAGTGTCTCTAGAGTTTATATCCACAGATTCTCAGTTAGAAGATATCTTTACAAAACCATTAGATTTTCAAAATGCATGTTAGTCTTAGGAAATCTATTGGTATGCTTTCTTTAGAATAGATATCTTCTTATCTATCATTATAGGAACACAGTGCATTATTTTCCTAAAATTGATAGATAATCATGCATTTGTATTATATTTATTCATGCATGAATTTTTTTTAAAATCATCGTAAAATGATTTTTTTTTTTTTGGAATGATGAGCTTCGCTAGAGTACGTAAGTTGTCATAGTTTACTCTATAATCATATTTACTTGTCTGATTATGCATATGGGAAGTAGAGTTGGTATCTTTACCTGATGATATGAGTTATTCACTTGACATGTTTAAAGTATTATTTTTAGAAATTATTGACTTTGGGTACTTGTTTTACTTCGGAGATAAGTGTAATACTTGTTGAAACTGTTAGTCTTTCTCATTTAATCTGAAGTGATATGTAGGTTCATGAGTTATGTTAGATTGATCTATGCTTTGGAATACCTTTTGTATGCTTATGAATGTTGTGGTAATGTTGAAAGAGGAAAGAATGAGATAATTAAAATATAGAAATACAAAAAGTAGTTCTTCGGTCAGAGTAACCGGACCTCCTACCACAAAGTATTAGAGTGATTGCGTAAAAAGGGGAGAAAACTAATGAGCTTAAATCCCAAGGAAGCAGCTTGAGCCCTGTTGGTCGGGACTAAAATTCCTCGCTGGAAATTCTGGAGCTTAGAAAGATAAAAAGGGATAAGGTGAAAAGGTGGAAAAGATTAAATTGTGTGACAAAAAGAAAGTAGTATATTGTATTCTTTTTAACAAGCAATCAGGTTGGAGTTAAGGATTTGACTTCTAACTTAGTTTTTGGACTGGATTATTATCACGGTTGGTGAGGAGATTATCAGAATTAATGTGTATTTCTTTCATCTTACCTGAGTGCTTGCACATGAGACTTTTACATGATTACTTTGCAAAACCTGACTTGTACATTCTTATAACTACAAGGTATGTGTACTGATTTTCTTCACTACCGTGTGTATAATGGCTAAGTTAGATATGAGAATATGATGTATTAATAATTAGCACGTTATCTCTACTGCTTTGTTAACATATTTCAAAATAAAAAATTATTTTTGTCTTATTTTTTATTCATGACATTTTCCATTCATGCATTTAATATTAGGGTCATGAATTGTAGGAATATTTGTTACTTGAGAATCTGGAGATAATCTTATACAGTACTTCATCTTCGTATTTAGTGCTTGGCTTAGATTCTCTAGTGTCTCTTCTGTTATCTTTTCCCTATGGTTTCATTTTGCGGCTTTCCCTATGATTTGATTGTTATATCTTTGCTTGTCATTTCAGTGACAAAAAGGGGGAGAAGTATTAAGTAAGGGGGAGAGATTTGAGGGAAAAGTATTGTGTAAGGGGGAGTATATTTTCAGGAAGAAAATGAGTATTTTGGATATTATGATGATCATAATGCTTTAATTATTGTTGTGTTATTCTCATGATCATTATATTGGTTTATATATGTTTTTCCACACTTGTTTTTCATGTTATTGTTCAGTGTTGTGGTTACAGGATTTGAAGATCTTCATGAGAGCAAACTGATATTCTATGTCAATGTTTGTGGGTGTGTGTTCATAGGTATAGATATTATGTTGTTCATGAGGATATCTTTTCAAAACATGGTTTTGTCTCATAAATGCCAAAGGGGAGATTGTAACAACATTTGTTAATATTGTTTATTATTGGCATGCTCTAGACAATAACCATGTTGAATGAGTTGTGAAGTCGGGTAGGTTTAAGAAAATTAAAGTGATCTTCCAAAGGCATCAACAAACTTCGTCAAATTTAAATCAAGCTTAAAGAAAGTGGAAAATACAAGAGAAATGAAGAAAGAGCAAGTTTGAGGGAAAAATGCATTCTGGAAGGCATAAACCACATTTTTCGGAGCTAAAACTTCAAAACTAATTATTATGGAGTTGATGGGGTTCAAAAGGGCACTATTCCCAAGAAAAGTGGTTTTTATGAATTTTGTTATGCTCAGCTTACGCTACCAGTAGCTAAAAGTGGCTAGAAAATGTTATTTCTACACTCCATCTATGCCCAGTGAAATATAGCCTATGCGCCACGCGTAGGTAGGCCTATACACCACGCGTAGCTAATGCCTACACGTCATGCATAGGTAAGGTTACGAAGTTATGTTGTGTAATTTCGATTTGGAACCCGACTTAATCTCTTTTGATGCGGTTGCGACTCAAACACTTTGATACACGTGATATATATATATATATATATATATATATTGATGACTAAATCAAAGGGTTTTGCTGAGTTCGATGTGAAATTACAAAAAATGGTAAACTTAGGGTTTCCTCAGTTCTCTCTATAAATAGAAAGAGTCTCTATGAATTTTGGGGAACTTTTTGGGGAGAAGATGTCTACAATTATTCTTTTACAGTTCATATACTTCTTGGTGGGCGTCAGGTGTGTGCAAAATATGTGGTTAAAAATGACACCTTAACGACACTTTAGGTTTTACCCTTCTACAAGCGCACATATCAATTGTAGACAGTTTTACTTGAGTAGGGGAATATCGATCCCATAGAGACAATGATTGTTCACTTCAATAGTCTAAAAACACGGAATTATATTTTTCCGAAAAGAGTTTGGTTTTGTGAATTATCTAATACTAATAAAAATAAAACAGAAAACAATAATGAATAATGGTTATGATTCAGAGAGAGAGAAAATTAGGATTTTCTGACTCCACCATTAACCGCATAATATAGTTCAAATTATATATCAATTGCATGAGGGCCATCCATTGATTGTGAATTAGGTCGCACCGCGCCAGTAGTTTGACACCAAAAAGTATTACTCTCAACCGGATTGCAACAACCCATCTCAAGACTAAACTGATTAGTACATGTCAACTACTAACAAAAAGTAAATGCAGAAAAGTAAATTAAAGCATGAAAATAAACTAAAGTATGTCTATATCAGTTTGTGAGGGCATGGCTTGTGCCAACCAAGGGTTTCGAGTTCTTTGACCACCATTGTGTAGAAAATCATACATTAAGCCTCTGAGTTCCAACCCATATTGAATAATTATGATTGTGTAAGATAACTATATTCGAAAAGTCTAAGATAAGAATCAATTCAAATATATAACCTTCTATCATGAATAAAAACGGTCTCTCATCTAACACAATCATCGCAATATAGTCACAGTTTCCCTTCTATACAATTGAATATAAAACTAGAACTACATTACTTGGCTAGGGTTTTCTGAGAAAACTCTAGATACCGAGCTAGTTGATCATGGCGGAGAGAGTATGTATTATCGGTGTAGAAACGCTCTCCATAATCTTCTCCTACGGATCTCTTTGTTTTCAATGGTGGTTCTCTTCAATGGAAGAAAGTATGAACTTTGAACGTGAGAACTCTAGAATAAACGTGCGTGAAGATCAAAGCCAGAACCCTAAACCTAACCCTTTCATATTTATAGTCAAGTGAGGGAAACCCTAATGGTTACCCTTTTCTGTAATTTCATAATACATGAATAATGTTTCTAAAATCTGATGTAAATATCTGTATAAGCCTGTATGTAGAGGTTTGGAATCACCGATCACTTAAAATATCAATGCAGGGACAAAACTAGAAAATTCTGAAACAACTCCGAAACAACTTCTGGACGTAAAAGGATCACGTGGCCACAAGGTAGGACCTACGCTCCTGACCTATGCTTGGGTATAGTTCTAGGGCTTAGGGTCCCCCTTTGGCTCATAATCCAAAGCGTAGCTCTGGTTTAGTCTGCCCCTTTTTCCCTCTGACGACGTAGGGTATGATGCATCTTTTTCTGTAAAAACTCATTTTTTCATGTTTGAGCTAAACCGGTTGTATTTGACTCCCGATGCTTTTGGGTGAAGTAATAATGTCTGAAAATAACATTTTCACCCTTCGTTGACATAATGATGTTAGGAAATGACCATTTTGCCCTCTGGTAGCTCTTCTTTGCTCTGACACACCTCTTGATTCCTTTCTCAAGATAGAAACAAACACGAACTTAGTTAATTCACCGACATTAGCTCTGTTTCTTTATTAAGCTCCTGAAACATGCTTACACATACAAAGGGGATAAAAATACCAAGTAACGGAATGTAAAGACACATCAAATGCAAGATAGGGGGGAAAATGACCAATATTAAGCACCTATCACACCCCCAAACTTACATATTGCTAGTCCCTTAGCAATAAATTCAGAGAGAACTGACTGTGATGAGTCTTATTCTATCTAACATATCTACTCTAACCTAATCCCATGCTTTCGTGAGGGTCAACGATTACACTTAGCAACTGTAACAAGCCTTTTAAACCCCTAGGTTACCCCTAGTGGACGAGTGAAGTCTCGTGAAGGTTTCCAATGATAGTACCTATAAACATCTCAATTCTTTTGTAATTACGCATTTATGACTTCACACACACAAGTCAAATAAGCTATGATACAACACATAAGATAATATGAATGCAAATATTCCCACTCACTACCAAACAACAATTATATCAACCTTCGTATTATGAATGGTCCCCACTTAAGTGAATGTTTTTGCTACCTTCTACTTAAAATCCAGACAACCTTCTGTGATTTTGTGAACATTCAACTACAATATTTCAGCTTCTTTTCTCCTACTTCATTGATCAAACTTTGCAATTTTTAGTAAAAACGTACTCTTTCCATCATTCCACTTTTCATCATTTTTTGTCTTTCTAAGTCTCTGGACTTTTCAGCGAGGATTTTTAGTCCCAACCAACTGGGCTCGAGCCTCTTCTATGGGATTCCAAATCCCGGTTACTTAGATCAAAGAACTGCTTTTAGCATTTTATTTTCTCAAAAAAAATTTCAATTTTCTCCATTTCAACCAAAACAACTCCCCTTCTCCCCTTTTATTGGGGCAAAATTATTTTTCAACTACATAGTAAAAAACCAACCTATTTCTCATAGTTAATGTGTGCTTGTGTTTATAGGTCAAAGTCGTCCTTCTTAATTTCAATTTCACTAATCACTCACCCATGTAAACCACATCACTTCACTAAGTTGATCTAATCATTATTCTAATGAGCGGGAACATCATATCACATACTACTTGTGTATCATAAACATAAACTTAATGAGCTAACCATGCGAAACACTTATGCGTAAAAACAAAGATTTTCTTCAAAATTGTTAAAAAAAATAATTTTATCACTATACCCTCACCCCCAAACTTAAATGAGACCATGTCCCCATGGTAAAAAATAAAGAATAAGAACAGATACAGTTACCCTTGAAGCGCAATCCTAGATATATGAAGTGCTCAATTCTCTACCCCAAACTTGATTTGGATTACCTGTAAAGATCGACAACAAACACATACCAACATCATAGCAAGGGAAAAGAAACTGCAAAAAAAATATCCAGGAATTGACACACATAATTTTCATGGGAAGTTTAAACTTCCTCTTTTTGGATTTTATTGATTTTTTTTTTCAAAACAAAAATCATAAAATAAAATAAGAATAAAAAGAAATAAACGTGGCCTTAAAGGTCTACTGTCCCTACAAATAAAATAACCTAAAAATCCTAAACCTAAATCCTAGTCCGCCTCTTCTTCTTCATCACTTGACATGACACTCTTCAACCATATCCGACAATCTGCATTCTCTTTCAACTTCTCTAAATCTTTCTCTGTATATATTTTCATAATTGTCCACCGCATCTCATCCAATTCCTTCATTCTATCACCCAACTGCTCAACAATGATCTTCGATAGTAAAAACGAGTATGGAAGATAATATTCAAATTTATCGGCACCCGCCCATTCTCTACTCATAATTGCTCGGGAAAACAACATCTCAATCATAATTATTGTTGGAACACACACTTCATACCCATGAGTTATGGCATACAAAGTTCTAACCATAGTGTGATCTCTTACACTAGTTCGATTATTAGGTCGAACTTGAGCCGCAACAACACAATCCAAATAAAGCAGATCTGACTTCAACCACAAATTATCACACGTCTTATCTCTCAGATCTGATACTGCACACAATTCCTGAACCATCTCCTCATCCTTATGTGGCCATACTACAGGATGTTCCTTCAATATTCCTTATAAATTTGCCGGAGTACCGATTGGTATATTCCATGCATCAGCAATACTTCTTCTTCTAATCACAACAGGAGCACTCCACTGAGTCAATTTAGCCTTCATCATCTTAAATCCTGCCGGTCCCAAAAATATCATATTTTCGTAGAATTTTTGGACCAAGCCCGGATAAACATTTTTGCCCGCCGATTTTTCTGAACTCTTCAATCCTCGTTCTCAAAGGATTTTCCTTCCGGGCACAACTAATACTGAATTCATCTTCTCCAGATGAAATATCTATTCAAATTACAACCGACACTGCAAAAATGATTTTGGTGTGGTTCGGCGTCCCTTCTGACTCGTAGCTCCTTTATTCGTGCTCTTCATGACCACATATGGTTCTGTCCCTCCTATGAATCCTTCCAGGTTAGAATAACCCTACTCGAAATAGAAAAAATAAAAGAAGAATAGATGATGAATACATAATCTAATGCTCACTCCATGAGAATTGTGAATTGTGTCTACCCTATGGATGTATTTATAGAAGGATGTAGTAGAACTAGAAGAGAAAAAGGATTTAAAACCCTTAATTGACTAGGAAAGGGGAAGTAATAACTAATCCAATTTCTATTTGCAATCCGTCTCCTTGTCAGATTACAATTACTTTAAAAATTCTACAAAAAGTCTACACAAATTCCTAAAAATAACTTAAACAAATCGTAATACAAGTACAAGTACAAATCAGGCCAAAACATCCCAAAAACGGACAACTTTTTCAATTTTTCTAGCCCACCCATGTATAACCCTACGCTTGCACATAGGGTAGGGCTTAAAATATATATATATTTATATATTTTTTCATGACACGCTTTCCAATACATTTTCATGATAACCGACGCATCCCCATACTTAAACGCACACATGTCCTCATAGTGCGAAAATAAAATCACACATACTCAATGTAATAAACATAGTAAGGCACACATATCAGTAAAAGTGGTCAAAAACTGTCATTTTATACAAAAGCAAAAATATCACAAACAGTTAGAGATGATCGTTAAAGCGGTCACAAAAGATTAAACACTAACTCTTCGCTCTACGATTGATCTCTACTGTGGATAGCTAAAACATGAAATCCTAAAAATAAAATAAAATAAAATAAACTAAACTACAACTACGTAGCATCATCCGGAGGTGGCTGTGGTGGTGAAACTGTCACTCTCATTTGTCACATCATAATATGCCACCGATCCATCATCTCATGGTACTCATGCTATTGGGCCTCCCTCTCCTCTCCAAATAAGCGCTCCAATCCCTCAATATGTCCAATCAATTGGTCGTACTGAGCGTAAGTCATCATAACAGCACCCCCAGTCGGGGCCTGTGGCACATCACCTCCTAGAGCAGCCTCCTCAGTCTGTGGCACCTCCACCTCAGGTATCTCATCCGACATAGCCTGCTCTGCATCATCCTCCTGTGCACTTGGCAATAAAACTCCTCTGAATCTGCATCGATGAGCATATGTCGCTGGACCCTTCTTGATCCACCCCTTATTCCACGCTCCCTTGCCATACGTGATGAGCAGTGCATACTTATCCTCAGCATTCATCCGTAATCCCTAATCAAACATCAACTTCATCACAAGGCAGGGAAGAACCATCTGAAACTTGGTAGTCCCAATCTTGTTCTCTAGGCGCAAGTAAATATAATGCTGGAAGAAAGTCTGCCAAAGGGTGTGTGGAATATAATACCAGTGACCAAACTCGAAAGCGTAGTGCATGGCTGAAAATGGCGGGTAGCACATCGTCTGATGGCTATGTGGTAACACATTGGACCGGACTATCACATCCCAGAGCCAAAACATCAAATGATAGTTAGACTTATTGGTCCCATTATGCCGATTATCTGCCGACTGCCCCTCGATCTGCAGTCTCACCATATCATAAAGTGGTGTAAGTAGGTATAGCATAGGTGGGAACCGCTCCTCTAACTCTACAGGGCACTCGTGTGGAATACCCCACACAGCAGCAATACTCTCGAGAGTAATCTTAAACTCCCTCCCCTCTACCACTATCACTAGCCTAGTCCCTCTGCTGTAATGCCTCATATGAAGCCAGAACTCATTAATCCTATCAGCGTAAATGTGTGGTGTAACTAGGGCTAGGATCTGTAATAATCTGTGTTCCCTCGGTACGCCTATGATCTGCTGTGGAACTGGCTCTATATGCTCAAGTGGCATAATACCATAAATGCGGTCCTGTCAGAACCCTTTCTTTAAAGTTCGGTTCATCAGTGTCTCCTTGGAGATAGTAGAGTGCTTTCATCTATAAGAAATGAGGTTACCCTCGTCACCATCAACTGCCAGCTAAGGATATGGCACCTCACCACACTCAGCGTCCTCTAACTCATCCTTCTACTCTGCCTTCTGCTATGCCTGCCCATCCTCACTATCACCACTCTCGGTAGTCTTCTAATCGGATGTCTCCAACTTATGTGGCGGTGGTGATGGCTCGGGGACTAGAGACTATGCCCGGGGTCGTGATGATGTTTTCGGTGCAGCAGGTGGAACTGTCATTAGGCCATATCTCAAATCTAGCTTGATGCCCTCTGTCGGTGCACTTAGCATCTCAGCCTCCTCCTTATCTGACGAATCCGGCTCAACATACACCGGTCTCGGCACCCGGATACTACGACGTATAGGCCCCGTACTCTCCAGGGGCAGTGACCATGATCTGTCTCTCTGTACTACCGTCCCCGACATAGATGCTCCCTTGGTAGCCTTCCCAGCTCATTTTACGCGAACCATGCCTATAGAATTCGGATTGTTACGAGAATTATCAAAAACTGTCCAGACACCAAATCAAATTTAAAATTTTATCTAAAGTATTCTAATACGATGATTAAACAAGACATCATCTCAAAACTTCGATATTCAACTTGTATCTGAAGGCGAAAACCCAACTTTTTGAGAACAGATTAAAACACGATTTCGATCGGTCTCGTTCATCAATACTAGTTTAGAATAGTTAGATTAAGTAATAAAAACCAAAATAATGGATCAAAACTTACCAAATCGCAAGAAATGGCAAATTCCCCAAAATTGGATTCTGGAGACTTTCCGAGTTCTTCACGTGAATCCGTACACTCCACTCACTAATATGATGATCCGCCGCTTGGGAATGATAAACATATTGATATTCGGCTTTAGGAATGAACGGGAGTCGATTTGGTGGAGAGGAGAGGGAGAAAAGTGAAATTTTGAAATCAAAAGTCGCGGGACTATATTTATACAGTCCAATGACCTACGCTTGGGCGTATATCCCAAGGCTGAATTTTTGTCTTCGGCCATTTTTGCCTCATTCTCAATTCCCGAACACTCGAACATCCCCTATACACACGTATTGACTTGATTGAATTCGTCAAAATTTGATGTTTCGTGGATGAAAATACCCCTCTGAATGATGATGACTATTTCGGACTCGATCTTAAAATTTTACAAAAACTGAATTAAACTACTATTTTACAACTACAAACTAAAATCAAAAGCTAATCTTTATCACTTAGTACCAATATTTAACGTCATTGGCTAGACATTGCCGCCTCTCAGTACTCGTGATCAAAATCATCCGGCTACGGTTATGTTAAATCAATTGTCTCAACAACACTATTTGTTGGCTCAACTTCAATATAATGCTTCAAACTCTGACCATTCATAACAAATCACTTTCCTTTGTTAGGGTCATCAAGTTCCTCCACTCCATGGGGGTAAACCTTAGTAATTCTATACGAGCCCGTCCCATCTTTATTGGAGCTTACCGGGAAATAAATTGAATCTCGAATTGAACAACAACATTTTCTGGCCAACATCAAGCTTTTCTGTCTGATATGTCTGTCGTGGAATGCTTTGGTTCAGGTTTTATATACTCTAGAATTCTCATATGCGTTATTCTTCAAAACCTCAAACTCTGCGAGTTGGAGTTTCCTTTAAGCACCCGATCTTTTTATATCAAAATTCAATCTTCTGATTTCCCAATATGCTCTGTGCTCAAGTTCCACAGGGAGATGAAACGCTTTACCATAGACCAATCTGTATGGTGACATATCAATCAGTGTCTTATAAGCAGTCATGTATGCCCACAGTACATCATTTAACCTTCTCGGCTAATTCTTCAAATCAGGATCCACCGTCTTTTCAATAATGTTCTTGATCTCCCTGTTCGAAACCTCCACTTGACCACTCATCTGTGGGTGATATAGCGTTCGAACTCTATGAGTGACACCATACTTCTTGCACAAGGCCGGAAGAAACTGGTTGTCAAAGTGGTTGTCGCTGTCACCGATCAACACTATTGGCATACGAAATCTAGAAAAGATATTTGATTTAACAAACGCCTAAACCATAATGTGATTCGCATGTGATGTGGCAATAGCCTCTACCCATTTAGAAATGTAATCAACTCCCGCTAATATGTACTGCTTATCGTCGGCTTTTGGAAACGGTCCCATGAAGTCAATGCCCCAGACATCAAATAACTTAACCACCAAAATATGATTCAGTGGCATCATGTCTCATCGAGATATGATTCCCAACTTCTTACATCTGAGACAAGATTTTCAAAACTCGAACGGATCCTTGAATATGGTGGGCCAATAAAAATCGCTTTGTAGACTTTGTGAGCTGTCTTCTGAGCACCAAAATTCCCTCCACACTCTAGCGTATGACAGAATGTCAGTATGCCTTGAACTTCACTTTATGGAACACATTTACGAATTATCTGATTCGGGCAATATTTCTACAATCACGAATTGTCCTAGATAAAAAAATTTACTTGGCTGAATAAACGATTCTTCTCATGCTTAGACCATCCATTAGGAGTTTTACTTGTGGCGGATATAGTTGACAATATCTACATACCATGGTATCTATTCCATAACAGCCACACTAAATATATGTTCACATGGGAACTCATCCTTCAGAGGAGTATCCTCCTTTGTGGACTCAACGACAATTCTTGACAAATGATCAACTACAACATTCTCCGTACCCTTCTTATATTTGATCTCCAAATCAAATTCTTTAGCAACAGAATCCATTGAATTAGTCTGGGCTTGGAGTCTTTCTTGGTTAGCAAATGCCTTAGTGAGGCATGATCTGAGTACATGACCACCTTGGTCTCCCAACTAAGAATTAAATTGGTATCTTTACACCTTTTAAGTACTAGTATTAAATGCCTCAAATAGTCTTCAAAGGTTTGCCCAAAAACTGAGAAGTCGTCCATGAACACTTCAAGAAACTTTTCTACTATATCAGAGAAGATATACATCATACACCTTTGGAATGTCGCTGGCGTATTACATAAACAAAAAGGCATCCGTCTGTATATGAATGTGCCATATGGACAAGTGAAAGTGGTGTTTTCCTGATTCGTAGGATCAATTGCCACTTGATTATAACCGGAATATCCATCCAAAATACAGTAGTAACTCTGTCTAACTAATCTTTCCAGGATTTGATCGATGAATGGTAATGGAAAATGATCATTCCTGGTGTTAGAGATGAGCTTTCTGTAGTCGATACACACACTTCACCCGATAGTCGTGCATTGAGAAATTAGCTCACCCTTTCCATTAAGCACCACTGTGATTCCTGACTTCTTCGGGACCACTTGAGTTGGGCTTACCCGCTTACTATCAGAGATCGGGTAGATGATTCCCGTATCTAGCAACTTCACTACTTCTTTTCTTACCACCTCCATCATGTTCGGATTCAATCTTCGCTACATCTTCCTTGACGGTTTTGCCCCATCTTCCAAATAAATCCGTTGCATGCAAATTGATTAATGAATACCTTTCAAATCAGTAACACTCCACCCAATCGCTTCTTTATTCTTGGTCAAGGCCTCAATCAGACTCGATTCCTTTTTTGCTGTCAACTTTGATGAAATAATTACAGGAAGAGTTTCGTCGGGTCCCAAGGAAACATACTTCAGCTTCTCTGGCAATACCTTAAGTTCTAAAACAGGCGGAGTCGTTAGTGATGGAACTGGGGGAGTACTTGAGACTATCGGGAGTGGTTCCACTAGCTCTTGCTTCCAGGGTTGTGCATATAACGTAGTCTCAATTCTATCCAACTCCTTGTTCTGTCATTCCATATATGCATCCCAATCTTCGATTTCTTCATTCGGCACTTCAGTTGCCAGAAGTTCTTTAAGCTCGTCTTTCTCTAGAATTTGAGTCGCAAAATTATGTATAATATCATCTAGCTCGTCTCACTCATTTATCTGGAAAAAGTCCATAGACTGAAGTAATTCATGGCTCCCCTCAAACACAGTCATCATGACATTCATGTTCTCAAAGGTCAGATCCATGGCTCCAGTTCTACAATTTATGCATGGATTTGTCCTGGCCAAAAATAGTTTGCCTAAGATCACTGGGATGTGTTTTTTTGAGTCCAGGACAAGTTCCATCTCCAGGATTACAAAATCAACTGGAAAGTAAAACTTGCCCACTTGAACTATGATGTCTTCCAAAATTCCTTTCGCATGCTTGACAGATCCATCGGTAAACTACAGTACAACCTCTGTGGGACTGAGCTCTCCCAACCCTAGTTGTTTATAGACCGAATAAGGAAGCAAGTTAATACTTGCACCTATATCAAAAAGGGCTCTACCAATTTCTTGGTCACCGATTATACAAGAAATAGTGGGAGCACCGGGATCTTTCCTCTTTGGTGGAGTATTGCTTAACAGCAGTGAATTCACTTACTCAGTCAAGAGTATTTTCTTCGGATTCTTCGCTCTACTTTTCCTCTTCTGCGTACAGAGATCCTTAAAAAATTTACATAAGGTGGAATTTGGGCAGTCACGTCTAAGTGCGGCAGATTAATCTTGACTTGTCAGAACGTATCCAACATATCAGATTCTTTCATCTTCCCATACTTGGTCGGTTCTTTAACACGTTGAGGAAATGGTGGTGCTTCCTCATTGTTCGCCCTGTCTAGCTCATCTAGAAAAGTCTCGTTGACACTCTTATCTACTAGCAGTTTATATGTATGAACTTCATCCTCTCTGCTCTCACGCTCTTTGTTTCTTTGAGGCTAGAGCTGATATTAGAATGGTTGGATAGACTGGTTGTTATTGAATAGCTGAACAACCAGAGAATTATTAGGTGGTTGTCTGGGTTGGAAATTTGATTGAGAATTGCTAACCAATATAGTTGGTTGAGATTGGAATGATTGTTCGTACTGTTGGAACCTTGGCTGCAAGGTAAATTGTTGTCTTGGTTGAAAATTGGACCACTGTCCTTGTTGAACTTTTTCTAGAGGATTCTCCACATTTGTGGACTTATAGGATAAGAATGGATGATTTCTATTATTTGGAGAGTATGAGTTAGAAAATGGAGCATTATTTGAGTAATTCTATGTTGCATTGACATCAGCGGTTATTACGTCCTCACACTCATTTCGAGAATAATCTGGTTTAACCTCATAGACTTCTCTTTTAGAAGAATGACTTATTTGGGTAAGAAGTTTTTCAAATCGCTCTAACCTTTCTTCTATCATTGGCACTGGATTTTTCATATCATGATTAACCTCAAATACTTTTTCAGATCGCCTATCCTGACCATCTCTAGACCTCAAATCAGATTCATACTGAAGGGCATTTTCACTGATATTATCAAACATCTCTAAAAGTTCTCTTGCGGGTTTGAAGGTAAACTAACCCTGTGTAGAGGCATCTATCAGATTTTTATGCTTTTCACCTAGACCCATGTAAATATTTCTAGCCACATCTTGATCAGAAAACCTATAGTGGGGACATTTATACAAAATCTCATTGTACCTTTCCCACGCATCATGAAATTGTTCTCCTAACAACTGCCTGAATCGCATATTGTGCTTCTGAAGTCTTTCCTATGGGAAAATTTTTTTCTAATAATTCTTGCTTAAGTCACTACAAGAAATCTTAGTTTTAGGCACGGTCAAAATCGTCCTTAAAAGTCAAAAAAACGTCCCTAAAACTAGAAATGGACCGTTCCTAATAAAAGCATCTTAAATACTCTTTTGGGACAGTAAATTTTGACCGTCGCAAATAAACGACTTTTAGTGATGGTATGGACCGTCACTAATAATATTTTTAGGGACAGTTTGGACCGTCTTTAATAACTTTTAGAGATAGTTTTAGCCTGTCATAAATAATTACTTTCACTGTCTTAAATAAGTATGTGAGACGGTTTGATTATCACTAATTAATTTTTTTGTTATTATTTCTTTTGGTTACTATTTACATATTGACTGTCATTATAATGTTTTCTCTTGATACTGATAAGTAAATGATTCCATTTTGTGAAGTTTAAACTAGATCAACTAATGAACGATTCAAGAACAGTAAAGAATATGCACCTTTAACAAAATATATACCAAAAACCTAAACATTAATGATGAAATGTTAGAAGTACATGAACAAATGAAGTTCCCAAATGTACTATGATCTAGCCAGATATTCTAAAATTCAGAACTTCACAAACAAATGGCTTAGTTTGAACAAAAAAATCATTTAACTGGTAGCTATGGTGGTGCTAAGTTTTAGAACCATGGTGGTCGCGCCAACTGACAATATATTAGGGGCTTTCTTATACACTTGAGTGATTTTATCAGTTGTTCCTGCAATTTTTGCCTCTTACTCCAGTTTTGCACTTTTTTCCTCGGTAAATGTTTTCAAATTTTCCATCATCTCATCCTACAACAAAAATAAAAAATGAGTCTTAGAATGATTGAAGATTAAAAACTATTGTACCAGATTTAAAAAGATTATCTCATAAGAATTACTACCAATTAACAACGACATAACATAATAAGAGATCTGGTTGTTTAACAAAACCCTAGTGATCCACATAGTTTTGATCGAATTAAAGCTATATCATAAAGCATGAAGTTGATTTTCTATCAGCCTGACATCCCATGTAGCTAATTTCCAAAAATATCACTATATAATGGTCTCTCTACTCGACAAAGAAATCTATCCAGCTAATTATGTCTCATTCTAAAACACACCTGCAATTTCATATATAATACGAACTACCACCTCCTCCAATAATTTATTTACCATTTTTTTTCTCTTTACACTACACTTTATTTCCTAACAAAAAGGCACCATATGAGAAGTCAAGCAATAACATATTAAACTTAAGATATTTTAGTAGATGCAGGATTATCGGACTTGACAAAATTAACCACATTTATGTTGAAAGTATAAACTTCTCTCACCCTATGGGTGTTGTAACTAATCACCATAACTAGTAGAATGGCCAAATCACAGAAAAAAATGTCTGAAACTTTTTATGACTAAATACAAATCTAATTAATATATACAACTGAAACCACACCAGCATAAATCAGCCAAATTATATGCAAATCTACAACATCGCAACCAACCAAAAGATCAACACAACCAGCACAATGTAAACTAAACTACATTAACACAAAACTATCAACAACCATCACCTGTAAAGTGAAGCTAAGGCAATGTTTGCTAGAAAATTCATAACCTCCCAGTTGTAGCTCCTATTAACAGAACTGAAAAAAAAAACCAAGACAAACCACTATCACAATTTATGCATAAAATTTAAAATGTACCAATACTATTTACATTAATCATATATGTATGAAGAGACATATTAGGTCACTTATCTCAAACTAGTCCCACCAAGCAAAACTGAAGCAAGCTGTGTAATTAGTTGACGAAATACTAAAAACAATTGTTCTCAAGTTTTGCACAACAATAATAGGTACCCACCACAATGATTAAATGAATTGAGTGAGTTAGTTATTTATTACAAAGAGATTTACAGTTTAAATTTCAACTGAACATCACTTGCTATATCACTTGACCAACTATTAAATAATTCCAAGAGTTAAGTTGTTTCTAGTTTGTGAGGGACATTCTAATATATAGAAAATTAATAAGACAACCTTCAAGTTGCAGAGATTTTTAACAAGCCCCAAATTTTATTTTATGTTTTTGAAAAATAGAAAGCCCCAATTTTTTTATATTTTACTGCTTGAAAATAGAAAGCCCCAAATTGTTCTATGAAATTTGACAAATACCCCTGAAATTCAAATCACAGTATAAAATTTTTTCATACTTAAGTAACAAAAGAAACAATAAATATATAAGGGGAAACATACAGTACAGTATGAAAACAAAAAAACGAAAAAGACACAAACTTGTATGATTTACCTTAGATTCATGGTCAGATTGGTCTGTAATTCCTCTAATCGGTTGTTAGGGCTCCTCACAATTTTGAAATCCTATATCTGGTATATCATCTCTTTTGCCTGCAACAAAATTTGCTTAGAATATGAGTAACACTTAGAAAAACACACACACGTATATATACATATATGGCAAATATCAAGATCGAATAACTTTGCGTTCTTTCATAGCTTCAGGTCTCGAATTAGTCGAACCTGCTTCATCGTTCGCTGCTCTGCTCTTTTTTCTACTTCCACCAGCACTAATGGGCTCGCTTTTCGCGACTATAACAATAGATAAATTTCAAAAAGTCTCAAGACACAAACAGAGAAATCTAACTATTATACCAATTGTAAACCATGAAACCCAAGTGAGAGAAAACAATTAAAGTATGAGAATAGTATTAGTACAAATATAATCGAATCAATCTAACAAAAATGAACTATAGAAGGAGGCAAGAAAAAACCCTAAAAAGATTTGGTTCGAAATCGCTGTGAATGGATATGGGTAAAGAAGTTGATGTTATGTCTTGGTCTAGAACTACTCATTAAAACGACGTAGTATTTGGGTTTTGTAAATAATAATAAAAAAATCTATTGCTACTTTATCCCGCCAAACATATTTTTCGGCTTACCGCGTTGCTGCGTCCAAAAAATTGGGGCTTTTGGCACGATATTTGGTGATTGTGCCAAAAAATAGGGGTTTTAGTGACAGTTATTAAAACCGTCACTAATGAACTGTCCCAAAAGGCCCAATTTCTTGTAGTGAGTGTTTCCCAATCAAGTTTAGTTGCTTTAGTCAATTTAATATACCATTTTTTTGCTTTGTCTTTTATAGACCATGGGAACAGACACACTCTTAAATCATTTTTAGTCAAACCATCATACCTAACAGTTGATGCAACCTCTAAGAATTCATTAACATGCTAGTACGGATCTTCTATCTTGAGACCAGAGAACTTTGGGAGCATGTTTATCACACTCGTATTGATCTCAAAATGTTTTGCACCTTCCGTTTTTTGAAATTCGGCATACGATTCATACGCGTCCGGTGCGTAGAATCCATTCAATGAGGTATCTGGTCCCCTTCACGGATTGACTGACTCGTCACCCATCTCAACTTCTTTTGTCTGACGACTCTCTTCAATAGATTTTCATAAACTCCTTAGAGATCTTTCGATCTTCGGGTCGTATACAACTGACGCAAAATTTGAATTTGAACGCGTCGATCTATCGGACATACAAAAAAAACTTTTTTTTTTTTTTGAAATAAAGCAAATTAACTAAACTTATCTAAACTATGAACATAAGGCAAAGCTAAAAATGAAATGCAAAAACCAAGAAAAATTGAAACTCATAAAGGGTCTAGACACAACTTTAGCAGCTTTGTCTTTTCCTTTCACACTCTTCAATTGTACCTGAAAATCATACAAATTCAAGTTTAGCTTTAATCTACAACAACGCAATGCAAATAAACTACTAAAGCTATTGAATAATGCCAAGTCCCCGACAACGGCGCCAAAAAACTTGGTGGGCATCAGGTGTATGCAAAATATGTGGTTAAAAATGACACCTTAACAACACTTTTGGTTTTACCCTTCTGTAAGCGCACAGATCAATTATAGACAGTTTTGCTTGAGTATGGAAATATCGATCCCACAGAGACGAGGATTGCTCACTTCAATAGTCTAAAAACACTTAATTATATTTTTCCGAAAAGAATTTGGTTTTGTGAATTATCTAATACTAATAAAAATAAAAAATAAAGCA
This sequence comes from Cornus suecica, assembly GCA_963922005.1. NCBI lineage: Eukaryota > Viridiplantae > Streptophyta > Magnoliopsida > Cornales > Cornaceae > Cornus > Cornus suecica. The sequence goes on from OY998239.1 coordinate 41,303,282, forward strand.
ATAATGAATAATGGTTATGATTCAGAGAGAGAAAACTAGGATTTCCTCACTCCACCACTAACCGCATAATATAGTTCAAATTATATATCAATTACATGAGGGTGATCCATTGACTGTGAATCAGGTCGCATCGCGCCAGCAGTTGACCCCAAAAGGGATTATTCTCAACCGGATCGCGACAACCCATCTCAAGACTAAACTGATTCGTGCATGCCAACTACTAATAGAAATTAAATAAAGAAAAGTAAATTAAAGCATGAAAATAAATTAAAGCATGTCTATATCAGTTTGTTTGGGCATGGCCTATGTTAACCTAGGGTTTCGAGTTTTATGGCCACCATTGTGTACAAAAACCCAGATTAAGCATCCGAGTTCCAGCATATAGTGAACAATTGTGATTGTGTGCGATAAATATATTCGAAAAGTCTAGGACAAGAATCATTTCAAATATATAAACTTGTATCACGAATAAAAATGGTCTCTCATCTAACACAATCATCACAGTATAGTCACAGTTTTCCGTCACTATAATTGAATATAAACCTAGAACTACATTACTTGGGTAGGGTTTTGCGAGAAAATCCTAGATACCGAGTTAGTTGATCATGGCGGAGAGAGTCTGCGTTGTCAGTGTAGAAACGCTCTCCATAATATTCTCCTCCGGATCTCTAAGTCTTCAATGATGGTTCTCTTCAATGGAAGCAAGTCTGAACTTTGAACGTGAGAACTCTATGAATGAACGTGCATGGGAATCAGAATCAGAACCCTAAACCAAACCCTTTTATATTTATAGACAAGTGAGCGAAACCCTAATGGTTGACTGTTTCTGTAATTTCATCATACATGAATAATGTCTCTAAACTATAATGTAAATATGTGTATAAGCCTATATGTAGAGGTCTAGAATCACTGATCACATAAAATATCGAAGCAGAGACAAAACTTGAAAATTCCGAAACAACTTCTGCACGTAAAGGAATCACGTGGCCACAAGGTGGGAGCTATGCTTGGGCGTAGGGTCCCCCTTTGGCTCACAAACCAAAGCATAGCTCAGGTTCAGTCTGCCTCTTTTTCCCTCTAACGACGTAGGGTATGATGCATCTTTTGTTGTAAAGAACTCATTTTTTCATATTTGAGCTAAACTGGTCGCCTTTGACTCCCGATGCTTTTGGGTGAAGTAATAATGTCTGAAAATGATATTTTCGCCCTTCGGTGATATAATGATGTCGGGAAATGACCATTTTTCCCTCTGATAGCTCTTCTTTGCACTGACACACCTCTTGATTCCTTTCTCAAAATAGAAACGAACACGAACTCAGTTAATTCACTGAGTTTAGCTATGTTTTTTCATTAAGCTCCTGAAACATGCTTACACATATAAACAAGATAAAAATACCAAGTAATCAAATGTAAAGACATAGCAAACGCAAGATAGGGGCAAAAAATAATCAGTATTGAGCACCTATCACTTCTCCAGAGAGATAGAGAGATAAAATCATTGAGTGATCATATATCTTCTAGTTCTCTCTTTGATTTTATTCAATTGTGCTTCTTCACCAACGATCTTTATACACAATTGAATGAACTAGTTGCTAAAAAATCAACACACCACATATTGCAATGTGGTTGCTTTGATCCATTAAGAAGCGGAGTATTCAGAGTACGGAGATCAGAGTAAGAGCTTCGTGGAGAGTGAGTGAATCTAGACTTTCAGACGTCGAGTGCAGAAAGGCAGATCAGGAGTGATTGATAAGTCTAAAGCTTTATAGAGTTTGTACATCTCTTGATTCATTGTGCATCGATACCCGAGTGTATCCGTGATTTTTACTTGGATTCTTTCTAAGGTTTCCACGTAAAAATCTATGTGTCTTCTCATAATTTATTGTCTACACTTATATTCATGATTGTTTGATTTATTCTGATTAGGGAATTAGGGTTTCGTGATTGATTAAAATTAAATTTTCGCTAGATAATTTTAATTGATCATAAAGTTGACAAAAAACCTATTCACCCCCTTAGGTTATTTTCATTGATCGTCTAGGTAATTTCCCAGCATCATCTGATAGAATAGTGTCTTCAGTAGCCTCGTGACATGAAGTAGTGTTGTAAGAATTAGCAACGGCGATAAAAGAAAATAAGGAATATTAAAAAAAGTCATCACTTCTATACCTAAAAATAAGGGCTTTAAAGCTTGAGTATCTCCTATCATCTAGGCAATGGTATCAAGTAAATGTCTCTTCTTGATAGCAGACAGAGAAGCAGTAAGTACTAGTCTCCCTTTTTGCGGAGATGGGGCATTGTCTTTTGAAAGATCATGGCCAGAAATCTTGTTTCGAGTAGAATTGTCACCCTGGGAAATAGCAGTTTCAGCTTCAATTATGTCATGAGTAGAGGGGTTTGGAACATCAATGTCTGATCCCTTTTTATGAGTTAGTAGAATTTCACCTACCTCATTATCTGAAGTTGATATTTGGGTAGCAGAAGCTAGTATCTAAGCTCTTTGGGCCTTCCCCCTTTTAGATAAAGGGATGTAGTCTAGGGCATCACTAGGAGCAGTAGTATCCCTCATTTGAGACAAACGAATGTCATCCAAATCATCATCAGTAGTGGTAGAGAAGATTTGAACATTTTGAATAGCCCTTGTAGAAGGAGTCACGGATTGCTAAAAGTAAAATGAAGAAAATTCAAGAAAAAGAAAAAAAATAGGAGTTAGAAAAATGGAGGGAAAACACAAACACAGAATAAAAAATGCTGAAAACCATTTCCAGTCTTTTAGCTATGGGCTCTTCGCGAGTTGGCAAAATAGCAGGAATCTCAACACATTTTGAGCACCTTCATTTAGGCGCGGGAGGATGAGGGGGTTTTGTTTGCTTCTTAGTAGTGGATTTTGAAGTTTTCTTTTTAGGGAGTAGATTTTAAGGTTCGGGTGCCTCGCGGTGCTCTATAAGGTGATAATTTGGAGATTGCAAGGCTAGCTTACTATGGAAGCCGCGAGACCCATGAGTTTGTGCAACTTAAGTGAGGGATCTCCAGGGTATATAGACATTCGTCCTAAAGGAATGGGAGACTCATTCACGAAGGATTGAAAGCCAACGACTACATAAAGCTAAAAGTCTACGTAGCTCGTGGTGCGTCCTCCTATGCGCGATCCTGCAGGAATATGGATCACAAAAGAGAAGAGTTTCTTGGTCTTCTCGAAATCTTCGCCAAACTTTATCATGACCTCATCATATAGGTTTTCCTCAGAAGGAGGTACATATATGGGGATAGCTTGGTCAAATCCCAGTTGACGAGCTACTCGCGATGGATTATAGATTGTAATACTCGAAAATGATTCCTCAAAGACTGGAAGATGACACTCGTATGTTGCTGCAGCAAAAATCAACTATTCATGTGACTTGTACCTATAAGAAATAATCTTTGCGTTCAGATAAAAGGAAGGAAGATGGATACCCTCCAAAGGAGTAGAATACGGTCTCCAAAGGAAGTTACGGCTAACATCCAAAAATTTGTCAAGTCTTTTAGTGGAAAATAAACCCTACCAGCGAACGGTACGCGACTTTAAAGATTAGGGATTCGCGGATTTAGGGTTTGGGATGATTGGAGAAATATCATATGGTTTTGGACCATACTTGGGAAATCTTTCAAATAGAAATAACATTAGAAAGAGGCATGGGATGTGTGTACTGATGTCGTATCTACCCATAGATCTAAAAAGGCCCTGGCCAAAGTATCTAGCTGGGAGTATAAAGTACCTAGAAAAAGTGGGGATAAGGGCAGTTGAATATTCCGCGACATGATAAACACCATCAAAAAGATTAACTTCTTTAGGCCATCCTCGGAATGCCCGTAAAAAATATAATGATCAAGCCAGTACGCTAAAAAGCCCGCCAATTCGAAGTCACCATTAAATTCTGGGCCAGGGACAGTTCTGCAATCCTGGTTCTGAAGAAGAGGTAACTTGGGCTCATACTCCATAAAAATATGATGGACATAGTTTGAGTACTTAAGCTTTGCACATTTTGGCATAGGGGTTTCAGAAAATATAGTGTTTTGCTTAAAGCGACCTCCCTTTTTTGCGGCATAGGTAGCGCAGGCCTGAAGATGCAAGTGAATCCGTTTATCTTCTTCGTCAAAAGGACGAACATCTTGTGGTCGCGAGTCAAAAATGGGAAGTCTGAATAGCACATGAACATCCTCTAAAGTTGGGGTGAATTATCCTCAGCCTTTTACAAAAGTGTGGGAAAAGGGGCTCCATCGCGATACCAAAAGAGCAAGCGCATCAGCGTCGCGACGAATAGATAAATTAGAAATAGCTCGATAGAATCGAATAAGCTGGCCTTTTGTAGTGTTTTGCGGTGCCTCTCTTGGTCAAGGATGTAGCTGGACCACATCTTTTAGTCAGGAAATGAAGCAACATGACCTTCATATTCCACAAAACAAAAGGGAGTATCTCCTCTTTTAATGAGTAAACGAGGGAGAGAATACGGTGGAATAGTGTCCAGAGGAGTTTCACTGTCATAATAAAAGAACATAGGTTCTTCAATGATATCCCCCGCGGGTGGAAGATTCTCTATTGAAGTCTAGAAAGTGTCATGGCAAATGTCAAAAAATGGAGCTTTTCTCCATTCTGATGGCAGGGGAACAGAAGGAATTGCTCTAGAGAGAGGAGCTAAGATTTTGGGGGTCAAGGAAGAAGCTTTCATCATAGTAAAAAGTACAAGGTATGGGTGAAAGTGGATAAAGAAAGAGAATAAGTGTGGAGATAAGGAAAAGAGGAATGAGGCGTAATACCGCAAGTGAATGGAGTGTATGGTAAGAAGTTAAGGAAAGGGTTGAAAGGAAAAAGGAAGAGATATAGAGAAAAAGTAAGGAAAATGAAAGAAGTGAAGTGTGAAAAGTTTATATAAGAGGGGCACGAATTTTGAGGGGATGCATTAATTGACCGTGGAAGGAAAAATGTCGCCAATGTTACCGCAAAATAACATATCGCGGATCATAATTAAAAGGGAATCCAGACAATCAGATCGCATATTTGAAAAGGAAAAATGAAGAATAGTTGGAAAATTGGTCAAAAGAGCAAAAAAGAAGGGATTGTCAACAGAGGATTCCGCGGATCAAACGTATTTAAAAAGAAGAGAATTGTACACGAATTAAAAAGAGGTTTATAGTTTACTCTTTAAGGGTGTCTCGCAAGATATGAGAAAAGTGTGGGTAAAGCGTAGGATATTAAGAGCAAGATGCGAAAAGGCTGGGAACAAGCCCTGAGCATTTTGAGGAAATATTTGAGTAAAAGCGTTACACAGAGGTATCTATGGGGGCACTGATATGGATATAGCTAACATCTAAACCCATAGCCCTATATGTTGCTCGCGTAGGGAGTACTACATGAAAATCTAGAAAAATGCTTTGAGTATGCAAATAGCGGGTCATGACCTTATTTGTGCCATTCAAAGCATAGTACCTTAGAGAGGCCAGTAGTACTTAGGGTCATGAAAATGGAATGCATGCAAATAGGTCATGACACAGGCGAAGGCTATAATATCACAGTTCCTTGGACAAGGAAAAAATAAAGGGAAAATTATATCTACGAGGAAGCTATGCAGATTGTAGCTCATGAAACATATTGTGGTTCTCGCGAGATATGTTGATGTGGCAATGTCTAAGCGGATCAGGGGTCGTGAGGTGTTTATGGGACCTCGCGAGGTATACTAGTCTATGCGCAAACTGTTGCTGACGTGGTAGAGGTGTCTCGCGAAAGCCAGCTTGACCATGATGCCTATAAATAGAGAAACACGAGCTCATTTTGGAGGACATCTCAGACTTAGAGAGAGAAAGAATGATCTTCAAGTTTATTCATACTGTTTCCCTTCTCTTTTCTTCTTCTTTCTATAGTTCTGTAATCAAGGAACAATAAAATTATAATCATCATTTATGTTTTAGCGAAGTGTAGAAACTATCTCTATATCAATTTAAATCAGAACCCTTACAATTAAAACTACCAATGACAATTAAAAAAAATATAAATTATTATTCACATACAAGCATGATCATGATGTGGTTAAAGATTGTGAAATCACTCTCCCAAATTTAGACTTACATTTACTTATAGAAAATAAAATAAAAAACAAACCAAAATTCACAAACAAATTAAACAATAGAAATTATGTTGTTAATTCAGTTCCTTAAAGTGAGAATATAAATATGTAATTCTCCAATAAGATTCCAGTAACAAAACTTATAAAAATAAACATACCAGTAGTATAGTTAAAAACAGATAAAAGTAAAATTAATAGTCAAATATATTAGAACTAAAAAAGACCATTGATCATGAAAGTTAATACCAATATCAGTTCAGATGTAAAATTATTTCTCATAACTAAAAAGTCTCTTGTGGTGAAATTGAATAACAAACCTCGTGGGTCCAAATCCAAAGCAAATTCAATGGTTACTAAAGGAGGAAAATCTCTAATTTGGTATATGGGATAATCTCTAAATTTATTTTGTTATATTTTATTTCTATTCAAATAACTAAATTTGTCTTAGAGTGGATTCATCTTGTAGCGTTCGGTATTTTTACGTGTTAATTTAAATTTTTATTAACACTTAAGTGTTTATGTGATTATGTGATTAATGTGTTTATTTACTTAGCATGACTTACATGTTTAATGTGATCTTAAAAATTATAAGTTGCATGTTGTATTTTCATTTTGAGAATAGTGAAAATTGTTGGAAACGATTTCGGGAAAGAAATGACCAAAGGGTAAATGAGCAATTTCATATTACGAGAACTTAGTGAAAAGTGTAAAGAATTTGGCTAAGTGTTGGGGCATGAGTGGCATGTTGGTAAATAGAGAGGATGACAAGGGGTGGAAGTGTAATTAAGAGGCATGATGACACTCTTGTAATTAACCCTAAGTTGAGAAGAAAATGGTCATTTTACACTTTTATGTGTTGTCTAAATTCTAGCCATTGATCTTCTTCTCCCATCTTTGTTCTCAACTCTTGGATCATAGGGCCTTATTTGGTTGGCACTTAAATGCAAGAATGCATTATTCTTGGTCTTTCACTTTGCAAGACTTCTTGTCAACCCTTGGACCATTTATTTTTATTTTTTTCATTTAGTGGTGAGTTCCTTAACTTGTACTCTTAAGATTTCATTTCTCCATGTAACCCTAATTAGTTATCATTAGGGTTTGGTTGATTCTTGTGGTTGGAGCCACTTTTGTTTAAATTCGGTTTCTTGTGAGACCATAGTAATTGTATTGTTCATATAATGTGTTGCTAGTGTTAGACGCTATCCTATTAAGCACTTGAGTTGGTATTGGCTTGGACCTCTTTTGGGCATTATTATGTAGCTTGCTTGGAATTGAGGTAGGAGAAAAATGAATTATTTTCTTCTTTGTACGAGGTTATGTGCGTCTATGTGTAAATGTGCCATAAATATATATGCAAGTTAGGTCTTGACAACTTAGATGATGATTTAGGCCATTGAAAGCATGATCTTTTGATATAAATGCTTGTTGTGTTTTATGGCTTCTAAATGTGAAATTGTAAGCATTGTAATGAATTGATTACAATACATTGCCTAATGAAATGAGCATGTATTGTGATGGAGCATGTTGATAATTATTGCTCTTAAATTTGAAATTGTAAGCATTGTGATGAGTTGGATCCAATATAATACAAATTGAGATAAACATGTATTGTGATGGCATATGGTTGTGATTTTGAACCTTCATGCATTTTCGTTACACCATGTAGTGTCAAAAACATGGTTGTTGGTTTATACAGGTTGTATAAACGTGTGTGAGTAGTCTTGTGTCGGATCATCGCAACAACTGGCCAGGGGTTTTTCCCAACCTACGAAACTAGTGTGCCCAAGAATCGGTTATAGGGTGAGTCGTCTCATTCTCAAAGTCGCGGGTCGTCTCGAGCATTCGATATACGAATATTTAGTCACGGGTCGTCTCGTGCAACCGTTCTTCCTGTTTAAAATGAGAAGTGTCAAAATCACTTGGGAAGAATCGGTGCAATTCTCTTTCTCATTGAAAATGGGTGGAGTATGTATCCGTTAACCTGTATTGGGCGAAGTGTGTAATATGAAGTGTGTTGAGTCATATTGCACTTGAACTATCATATATGTGTGTGTTATGATATTGATGTTGAACCATGCTATAATTGTGAATAATTATGATATGAGCGTGTGGGGATAATTATTTGTTGGGTTTGATGGGGTTCCAGATTGACGTGAGAGTCATGTGGAACAAGAGACCGACCTAGGGTTAGTGGCATGAACCTTGGTTGGGTTGTACCACTCGAACTACCGAGATTGAGGCAATGACTCTTCCTCTACTGGGCTAGTGAGCTCACCCCACGACTTATATATTTTTTAAGTGGTCATCCCTTTTCGGGAGGTCCGCATTCTCTCGGTAGAGATACGGTATTAATTTCGATCATTTTGTGCATGTGGAGGTGGAGTACCTATTTTTGTAGAGCATACTTGATGATTGTATACGTGTGCTTATTTTGTTAAGTGTACAAATAACTAAACTTATCTCTTTTGTCGGCTAGCATGTTAGCCAAGTAGTTTGCATTGATGTATGTCCCTTGGAGCGCTATACGCGAGGACTTTATTTTTTTGGTGAACTTCAGTGCCGGAAATGTAAACTATTTCATTTTGTGGAAAACTTTGACATGTATCGCCTTAGGGAATTGAAATATTAATCTACGAATGCTTCCATTTAGTGTTGTGTAGTGGATTTTTGATATTGAAGTGATTTTTCCAAGGTGGTTTAGAGTCATTTTTCCAACTTTTAAAACTCTTGCAGTCGACTGGGCACTTCGGCAATCGACTGCGCCTTAAAAATTCAATTTCCGCACATTTTTGGTTCAGTCTCGACCTTGGGCAGTGGACTGCCTAACCTTATGGCAGTGGACTGCAGGTTTCTTGCAGTCGACTACAGCTCACGCACATTTCGACCACTGTTCACTATTTCAGTCATATCTTGAGCTACATGTATCGGATTGAGGTTTTATTTAGATTTTTAGAAATCTAACTTCAAGATCTTGTGTTTAGGCTTTTGAATCGCTTCATTTGAGTCATTTTTTAGTGCGTAATAGTCGTTTGAAGTTGACGGTATATTTTGGACCTTACACATAGCAATGATGATTTTCAAAATGTTGTGGTTTGCACCTCGTACCTTCAAATTTGATTCCGTTTGTTCCTATGACTTACTCTAGGTCCCAACTTTATAATTACTATTTTACCCTTGAAATTATTATTTTACCCTTGGGTGAACTTAGGATGTTACAACAATTCGTTTAAGGTATCGATTGTTTTGTTTCGTCTTCTTTTCGATCCCGAGTGATCGTATTGACAACTTTTAGGAGTGTAATGACATTTTTACCCTTGTGTGGGTGGTTGATGACTATACATCATTTATTTTCATTTCTTTTCACTTCTGTATTCGCCCCCTTATCTCTTAGGCTCAGGTTTCGGAGTCCTAGGAAATTTGGGGCGTGCAATAGAAGTTCTGACAATAAAATTGATCTAAACACTATCATCTAGACACTTGAAAATTGAATCAACAATTAAATTAATAAAGCTTGATCAAACCACAATACGTATTTTGATATATGTGGAAGTTAATAAATAAATAAATATTGAATTACAATAAAAGAGAAGTGGAAAAAGAAATACTAACCTAGTTGCTATAGTTGTCCTCGAATAGAGTCACAAAAAAATAATAGAACAACATAAATACAATCAATGAACAACATGAATATAATAAATACAATATAAATAAAATTAAAGTATAATAGAATACTTACAATGAGGGCGGATGGAGGGAGAAGCTTGAGATTACTAATTAAAATTGTAGATGAGATTCACTATTATATAGTTATTGTAAGATTGTTAAATACAATTGTAGATGGAATTCAAAGTGTTGGTGCTTCCAAATAGGATTATACTCGAATTGGAGTTATAGAATTCAATTAAATATTGTAATTATAATTCAAGTAGAAATTTGATTGGAGTTGTACAATTCAATTAAATTTTATAGTTATAATTGAAGTAAAAATTTGATTGAAAAATCACATAAAATTTTCAAACATTGAAATACCAAAATTTCATCACACTATTAATAGTAGTATAGATATAGATATGCAGACTATAATATGAAAAATGCCCTTAAGAGTATTCTGAAAATATATGTTAAGGTTGGAGGCAATGTGTTACAAAAAATCGACTCTACATAAATTCATATGCACATGTTAAATATTTGGGTACCAATTATTTACCCAACTTTTATATAAAAGGAATTTTATTCTTAATTTTTACTTTATCCTAACATTATACACTTATACTAACTGACTACCGAATAGTAAAAAACAATCCAATATCCTTTAAAAAAAATAAAAAATCCAATATTGATAGTATTGTTCTGTAGTTCTCTTGGTCTTGGTGTCTGTTTTAATAATACTTGCTTCTTTACCCCCAAAAAAAAAGCTATATAATATAAAATAATGTAATAATATATATACGGAAAAAACAAAATGACTTACAAGCCATCTATTAATCACCGGATCTGGTGTAGGGTACAATGTTGGATAAGGAAACCTTAATTTTGGGGGTAAAAATGGAAAAACGCATGGATGCCCTCTAACAAGCTAACAAGGTGAAGCAACAATATTGACAAAGTTGAAGTTCACATCATAAATAATCCTAATCCTCATTCCTAATACAATTACCCTCTCTATATTATATAATTTCACTTATTCTGGGCTTCCTCCGTCTTTATCTCACCATCTGTTTTACATCTATATATATTTGAAATAATATGTAAAGAAATTCATATAAATTTAGGTATTAAAAAATAGAAAAATAAAAAGAACTAAGCTTTATCAAACCACAATACATACATATCAAAATATTTGTATCGAAGCTAATAAATAAACTTTGAATTACAATAAAAAAAAAGTAGAAAAAGAAATAATAACCCTTCTGGTATAATTACCCTGAAACAGAGTCACAAAAAATTAATGGAACAACATAAATATAATCAATGAACAATATAACTATAAGCTTGATCAAACCACAATACATATCAAAATATATGTATCGAAACTAATAAATAAATTTAGAATTACAATAAAAGAAAAGTAGAAAAAGAAATACTAAGCTATCTGGTATAATTGCCCTGAAACAGAGTCACAAAAAAATAATGATATAGAAGCTAATAAATAAATTTTGAATTACAATAAAAGAAAAGTAGAAAAAGAAAAACATAAATATAATCAATGAACAAAATAAATAAATAAAATATAACATAAATAAAATTAAAGTATAATAGAAGAATTACAATGGGGGCGGAGAGAGAGGAGATGCTTGAGAATTGTAGGGTATTAAAAAAAGAGAGGGGTGTGGGATTATTTATAGGATTGTACTATATTATAGTCTATTTAGGATTAGGATTCAATTGAAGTTATAGAATTTAATTAAATTTTGTAGTTATAATTCAAGTAGAAACAGGATTGAAAAATCATATAGAAAATTTACACCATAAATACTGAAATACCAAACTTTCTTCACACTTTTAATAGTAATATAGATTAGTAAAAATCACGTGTAAATTCACAAACAAATTTTAATTTACCATAAATTTATAAATCAAGTTAACTATTTTGATAGAAATAATTTTAAATATACAATCAATATACTTATAAATTAGATATAACCTGATTAAAATTTAAGAAATAAAAATATATAACAATTTATTAATAAATGATACGTAAAGACTTTATGCAAATTTCGACATCAAAAACAAAGAATTAGACTTGATCGAACAATAATTCCTTAACTAAATTTGTAAATAAGGTTAAACAATTTTATTACAATAATTTTTAATATGAAAAGTACAAAATTAGATGTAAACTGTTAAAAACTTAAGAAAGAAAAATATGTAAATTTTTATTAATAACGTTCATACTTTATGAAAATTTAGACATACAAAACAAAGAATTAGACTTGAGCGAACAACAATATCTTAGTGCCACAAAATAATCATATTTAGTCACCAAAATATATACAAAATTTAAAGAAACTTTTCAAAATTGATAAAATATCAAAATTCCACAAAAAAAACATAAACATGAAAGAAAATAACTTTAAAGCAAAATCAATATATATATATATAATAAGTATTTAAAAATAGAGGATATTTATGAAAACCAAAAGTAAAAAAAAACAAAGATATTTGAACCCTAATAGAAAAGTATGGAAATTACAAGTATTTATTGAAATTTAAACAAAATTATAGTGAACAAAAATATAATGGCTAGAAAATTAGAAACAAAATACTTATTGAAAGAGAAACCAATAATTAATAAAATTATAGATATTGTGAGATATTTATTGAAACTAATAGAAAAAAAATAAATAAATAAATAAAACTTATGGTGTATTTGTTGAATATACGAAAAAACTGAACAACAAAAAGATTAAGAAAAAAAAGGTGAAAGAGAATAAAATAATTACATAGTACACTTGTAGCTTCCGGTATTTTTACGTGCTAATTTAAAATTTTATTAACACTTAAGTGTTTATGTGATTATGTGCTTAAGGTGTTTATGTTCTTAGCATGACTTACATATTTTATGCGATATTAAAATTGTAAGTTGCATGTTGTATTTTCATTTTGAGAATAATGAAAATTGTTGAAAACGATTTCGGGAAAGAAATGACCGAAGGGTAAATTGGTATTTTCATACTAAGAGCACTTAGTGGAAAATATAGAGATTTGGCTAAGTGTTGAGGTATGAGTGGCAAAATGGTAATTAGAGAGGATGACAAGGGGTGGAAGGGTAATTAAAAGGCATTATGGTACTCTTGTAATTAACCATAATTAAGAAGAAATTGGTCATTTCCCACTTTTATGTGGTGTCTCATTTCTTACCATTGATCTTCTTCTCTCATCTTTAATCTCAACCCTTAAATCATAGGGCCTTGTTTGGATGACACTTAAATGCAAGAATGCATTATTCTTAGTCTTTCACTTTGCAAGACTTCATGTCAACCCTTGAATTTTGTATTCATTTTCATTACTTTATTCTCAACCATTGGATGGTGAGAGTTGTGAGTGGAGAATCTCTACAACTCTTAGGGCCTGTTTGGTAGAGTTGTGTTTGTCTTGAAATAAACAATAAACACGTTTTTTGTTTTTTTGTTTATTCATCCAAAAACATAAGTATGTTTGGTAGGGATGTTTTTTGGGTCGAAATTGAAAAATTAAAAATCAATAAACACGTTTGGCAGAGCCTTGTTTTTCATAACAGAAACAGAAAAACATGTTTGACAGAGTCTGTTTATTTTGAATTTCAGAGACCAAAAACATAAAAATACGTTTGGTGACTTCAAATGTATTTTTTTTGTTTTTTCAAAATACAAAAATTAATGATGACAAATCTTTGGCAATTGAAAGGCACTTATTTACCAAATATCTTCTATGACAAGTTGGTATTGTTCATCATGAACACTTTTGAAAATGAAAAAATTTCGGCAGCACCTCTATATAAAAATGAATATAGTTCATGTTGAGTGTTGAAATCGTTCAGCTACCAACCGATTCCTAGCTTTATGGCTCAAAGTTAGGAGGAATATAGCTAATTGTTCCTGTGTCGTTAACCATTTAGAGTCGCTTAATCTTAATCCCTTCAATCGCTCACATAAATTTTCAAGCAGAGCACTACAGCAAATCAACATTATGAGCATACCAACACAATGATCATGAGCTTCTCTCAAAAGCAAAACATTCACTATGCAACTTCAAGAAATCATCAGGAACACTGAACCGGAAATACTTAACATATTACAAAGATTTAAATCATTTCGTGCTTCATCACCACCAACTCAAATTCAAACTAGCAAAGCTTCAGAACAATCCAAAAAAAAAGAGTAAAATTCAGCAAAACATAAATTGGTTCACACATGGAAGACTATAAGAACTACGTACATATAAATTCAAGCAAAGTCATAAAGCTAATATTTATCCCTTGTCCCAGTTTGGGATTGATGCATAAAGCTAGTTGTAGATTAGAATGTAACATGCCTCAAATAAAGAAACAGATAAGCCCATAGAATAAAAGTATAGAGCTCAATCAAAGCTCTACTCATCAATTGCGCTGCAAAATTCAAATTTTGGCATACAATCATATGTTTAATATGTTTCTGGCATATATCAAACCCTCCCCAGACCCAACAGAGGTGGGAGCCTAGTGCACTGGACTAGCCTTATCTACCTAAAGAGGATCCAAATCTTCCACTACACCAATCGTTATTCAGATAACCCTGAGTTGACTATAGAATTTTCTACTCGTTTTCGCCCAGAAATATGTTTCACTTTATAGTTGTTGCTGCACCAGACTTCCTATCAATCTCTTCCAGAACAGCCCACAATTTTGGATCTTCATAATCCTTTCCAAGAAGTGCAGGCTTCGCTTCCATCAATAGATGTTCAGGATTTCTGGTTGTTAAAGCAACAAAAGGCATCCCAGTTGCAACCCCAACTTTTATACCTGAAACAGAATCCTAAAGGAGAGAAAAAATATTGAATCAAGTCTATGAATGCACATTAAGCAAAATGCTGCGAAACAACAATGTTTGGGAAGAAGGCAAACCTCACAGATGAAAGTGTGATCCTTTGACACCTTGAGTAATTCAAGAGCTTTCAAGTAGGGGTCTGAGAATGGTTTGGCATGTTTGCACTCATTCCCAAGTCCCAAGGATAAGAGATTCAAAGAAATCGGTAAGGCCTAGCATTGAGATCATAAGTTCAGCATTTTCTCTAGGAGCATTAGTCACTGCAGCCGGTTTCAAGCCACGATCTTCGATCCATTTCTTGAGTTTGTATAAGCCATTCACAGGCTTTAACTGGTCCTTTGCCAATATGTTTTTTACCATTAAATAAATTATGAGGTGGGAGGAGCTCCAAGAAGGGGAATTTTTTTTAAAATAAAAACAAATCTCAGGAGAGTAGAGTTCACCTCCGAAACATAGCTTCCTTGTCCTCCAAGAATTTCAGGCCCCTTTGGGGATCATCAGGAAAAAGCAATACAGCAATATCAGAATTATGCTTCCCGGAAATATTCTCAATGAAATATTGCTCTTCAATTGGTACTCCACCATTGAAACCTATCTGTTAACAACCCAGCATCTCTTAGTCCCCATAATAATATGTTCAGAGATCATGATTGTTTCAAGCTTATTCAAGTTACAATTACATGAAAGCTTCAATTGTAATTTAGATTAAATTAAGAATACTTTTATATGTAACACTGTATTTGCCAACGAATATATAGGTGCCATCTCACCAAGATGGGGAAAAAAGTTTGAATGTATGGTGCTCGCCTATGAATCATGTCATGGTGTAATATGAAAATCTTTCAGAAGATTATAATCATGAAATAGGTGTCGTGGTGTGCAGTGAACATGCCTATACATTCTGACTCATTAGTTAAACTTCAAAATATGCACAAACTCATCCTGAAAGACGCAAAATTTTACTAACTCATAGAGTCGAAAAAATCAACGAGGTCTTTTATTCACCTATAATCCAAAAACTTACAATGTAAACCCATAATAATAACTCATTGAATCCCAAAATTCTTACATAATTCTCCAATACTTTTAACTTTAAAAACTGATAACATTTTTTATTTTTCCTTTTGAACCTAAAATTGATATTAAAAAATAATACCCAAATTCTTCCCCAACCCACAACTTGAAATAATTCAATTCAAAAACTGATAACATTTTCAATGTTTCCTTTTGAAACTAAAATTGATACTAACAAATAATACCCAAAAAGATCCCCAACCAAAACCTAAAATGATTAAATTCTCTAAGGTGGTTCCACATACCCAGGTATCAGATGGCATGTGCAAGGGCTTACAACACAAATTTAACAACAAACACTATTGATTGACATAAACTCCATTGCAATAATTTCTCTAACAAAAATCAACGTCACATAAAAAAAATCTATACAGTTCACACAAATCAAATTCAATTTAGAAAAAATAAAAAAGCGTATCACCAGTATACCGACTACTCCAAAAAGATTGGAATTAAGGATTCAAAGCCTGGAATTAGTACAATTCATATGAAAATTTATACAATTCAGTTTAATATATGAAATCAATTCAATATACAATTCTACAATTCGAAACTCTAAACCCCCAAAATTATATCTCACAGACACACATACAACCCTTAAAAAATTACAGAAAAAAACGCTCAAATTGAGCTCGAAAAACACAACCAAAACAGATATGGGGGAAGAGTGGAGAAGGTAAACACGAAAAACATGAAAGAAAGCAAACCTGAGTTCAAATCGACAAGGAAATCGCGCTCCAATAGAAACCCTAACCGTCACCTATCTTCTTCAAAGCCTAGATCGTGCGAAATTGATGATGGCGTTCACGATTTCATGGTCGGATCTGAGGTCGTGTGAAGAATCGCGTAGGAGATGGAAGTCGCCTCTCTTCGTCACGTAGGAGATGGGTGTTTGTGAAAGTGATTTCTTAAATGTGTTTTTTATTTATTTCTTTGATAATTTTTCTAAGGCTTTTGTGTTTAAGTTGTACAGTACCAAAACATAAAAAAACACCAATTCTGTGTTTATTGAAATTGCCTAAGTTGGGTTGGTGTTTTTTTTACTGTATGCGAATCATTTAGCCCAAAAACACTTCAGCCAAACAAGTGTTTCCAACAAAAAAACAAAAATACAAACATAAACATGGCTACCAAACAGTCCCTTAGGGTAAGCTCACTTTGCAAGACTTTCATTCTCTCACAAACTCTTGCTCTCTCTTTCTCTCCTTGCTTGTGGTGGATAGCTCTTGGTAGTGTTTTTGAACTACTTGGTAAGTCTTCTATCCCATTTTAGGGTTTTGTTGCTAAGAACCCTAGCTTTCATTGTTCATGAATTTCCTTGTGTGAATATTGATTCTAGCCTTCTCTTATTCATGACATAGAAGGTTGAGTTTTCTTCAACTACCAAGTGAGTCACAATGTTAGTAGCTCTTGAAATCGTCTTGTGAAGAAGCTAGTGGTGAGTTCACAAACTTGTAATCTTCTGATTTCATTTCTCCATAAACCCTAAATTAGTTATCATTAGGGTTTGAATTGATTCTTGTCCTTGGAGCCACTTTTGAGTAAATTTCTGTTATTGATGACACCATAGTAATCTTGTGGTTCATGAATGGTGTATTGTTACTTGGAAGCTATCCTATTGAGCACTTGGAGTGGTAGCTTGGATTGGACATCTTTTGGGCATACTTGAGTAGGCTTGCTTGGATTGAGGTAGGGGAAAACGAATTGTTTTCATCTTTGTACGAGGGTGTGTGCGTCTATGTGTATATATGCCGTATATATATATATATATGCAAGTTGGGCTTGACCACTAAGACGATGAACAAGACCCTTGAAAGCTTGATTTTGTGGTATTAATGCTTATTGTGGATTTATTGCTTATAAGTATGAAAATTATGAGAATGATGTTAAATTGAGTCCAATATATTGCATAGTGATAAAAACATGTATTGTGATGGAAAATGGTTGTTATCCAAATCCTTAATGCATATTAAGTACACCGTGTCATGTGAAGCACATGGATGTTGTATATCTGGGTTTATGTGGGAGTGGAATTGAGACGGATTCTAAGTCGCAACTAGGTTGTACATGAATCTTCGGATTCTAAGTCGCAACTGGGTTGTGCATGAATCTTTGGATTCTAAGTCACAACTTCTTTATGCATCAATCTTCGAATTCTAAGTCGTAACTGGGTTGCGCATCAATCTTCAGATTATAAGTCGCAGCTGGGTTGTGCATCAATCTTCAGATTATAAGTCGCAATTAGGGTGTGCAGTGTGTTTCATTGGTTGACCGGGTGTATCCTCTTCAATGAACGACTAGGTGACCTTAAGGTCCGTAATCTTAGTTGTTGGTATGTACCATGGTTAGTGTCGAGTCACATTGCATCAAAATTGTTATACGTAATTGTGATATCATGTTGAACCATGCTACATTATTAAATGAATATGATATGGAGCATGATTGGGGAAAATTGATTGTTTGGTTCGATGGGGTTGTGGATTGGCGTGAAAGCCATGTGGAAGCATGAGCCTTGGGTGGGTGGTACCACTCGGACTACCGAGATTGAGACAACGACGCTTCCTTTACTTGGCTAGTGAGCTCACCCCACGACTTATATATTTTTCAGGTGGTGATTCCATTGGAAAAGTTCCATAGTATCTTCGTGCATGTGTAGCATTTTGTCCGCCCTTTTGTGCATGGTTGGCGGACCATACTTACTTTTGTTTGGCGTTAACTTGATAAACAAGTATCCATATGTTTCTTTTGTTTATGTAAGTCAAATGTGTAAAACTAATTTCTTTTGACCAGGCTAGCATGTTGAGTGAGTAGTGGTTATTGATGTAAATCCCTTGGAGCGCTATGTGCGGGGATTATATTCTTTTGGGTGCACTTCGGTGGCGAAATATAAAACTATGTATTTTTTTTAAAATATGACATGTATCATCTTAGGGGATTTAATTATTAATCTACGAATGATTTCGGTTAGTATTGTATAGTGGATTCTCGTTATTGAATGTGGTTTTAGGTATCCGACTGAAAACGACATTTTTCTAGGAGTTTAAACAAACCCTTTTCGTTTTGAATAGAAAAACCCGTTATCACCCACCCTCGTAACCTCGACAAATATTTTTGTTTTAGCAATGGATTTAAATAAACTAATTTTCTTAAAGATTTCGACTTTTAGAAACCGACGGTAGTTAAAACGGAGACCGAGGACAAAACGGAAGATTTTACGAAAGTTTAAAAAACATTTCTTAAAAAAATTACTTTTATACAAAGTTTACGTTTTACGCTTTTCCCAAGATGTCGATGACTATTTTTGAGTTCCGCCAATGAAAAATTCACTTTTTAAATATTTATGATTTTTCAGGACCGACGGCAAGAAAAACGGAGTCATATCACAAAATCTAGTGTTTTTGCATATTTGAACTTTAAAGAAAAAGCTCAAATCTGGCAGCTCAACTTCCCAACACTTAGAAAAAAATTTAGGACTTTTGAAATTTTCACTGCAGGGCTGTTTGAGTGACATCTGACATCCGATTTTCAAAAACAAATTTCTCCTATTTCGAAACTCCAAATTGAGTCCCGTTTTTCTTATATGGCTTATCCTAAGTATAAAATACGTATTTGAACTTTAAATTGACCATTTTGACCCTGAAATGACTATTTTACCCTTTGTGAAAGAGGGGTACTTCAACTTTCTGTTTTGGAATGGTGTTGTCCGACACCAGTTTTTAAAATTCATCTCTCTCATCGTTGTTTTGATCTAGGTTCCGTTTGTTCCAACATATTGTACTATGTCCAAAATTTTTATTTGTACTTTATAATTCATATTTTACTCCTAAAATGACCGTTTTACCCTTGGGTGAACATGGGGTATTCAAATGATTTGTTTAAGGTGCCGATTGATTCATTTCACCTTCTTTTCGTTCGCAAGTAATCTTTTTGGTCTCTTTTACGTATTAAATGACCTTTTTACCCTTGTGTGGGTGTTTGACTACCTAAGGTGCCGATTGATTCATTTGACCGTATATTTCTTTTCTTTTCACTTCTGCTTCACTCCCTAAATTCTTAGGCTCGTGTTTTGGAGTTCTAGGAAATTTGGGATGTGACAGTTTGGTATCAGAGTGTGTTCTTTATTTATGGGATGACGGGCGAGGGTCGTTATCACTTTTCACTTATTGCATTTTCCTAATTATTATTGGCTAATAATTTAGTTCTCGTCTTGTAATGACCGGGTAAAATTAAATAATTTATTTTTCTTCGGTTAATATATATATATATTTATCTTGTGCATTACGTGGCATTGCATGTGTTTACGTGCATTAAGGATTTCATGATTTGAGTTTTTGGGTTCATTCCTATGTTTTGTAAAATTTTCATTTTTGTCGTTGACCGGGTAGTTTCGATATTTTAATTAAATGTGGGGTTTACTTTTGAGTTTGATAAAGATGAGGGTAACTTTTGCAATATATTCATTATATGTAAATGTGTGACCGAATTCCACATGTTTATTTTTATTTTTATCTTCAACTTTCCAAAAGCATATTCCTCCATCATTTAAAGGTTCAATCATACATCTATTATATTGACACCACTTTATGACATTATTGATGAAAATTTTCAGCCATTATATTGATGTGTTGAGGTTAGCTTTTGCATATTCTCAACAATCAAGCAAAACCATTTTTTCCATCATTCTCTATTTTTCTCCTATCTTCTTCTCTCTACATTTTGGGCATCTTAGAGTGGGGATACAATTTTGTGCTCAACTAGGAAGTTGTTCTACGTGTTCCGATCTTCGGTTTAATACCAATTACGGTATGTGATCTATATTATTTAATTTGATTTGATTTTTCAAAAATTCCAGATTGCTAGTTTACATGTTTAGTGAAAATCAAGGCTTTAGATCTCTAATTTATAATATATGTACGGATCAAAACTAGTTTATGAAGATTTTACAGATCATATATAGGTATGTGATTATATGTTCGTGAAAATTTCAGAATTTATAGATAAGTAGAGAGTTAATTAAAAATCTATGAATAACATGTTTTTCGGATATTGTTGTTGCTGCAGACCGTTTGTTTTTACTCGGTTTGAGCAATTTATAGACCATGTTAAATTATTTATAAATTTTTGAAAATTTTAAAGTATGCTTTTATATATGTCTATTATCATCTCTCAAAATTTCAGATCATTTAGATAAATATGTAATTTTCTAAAAATCATGGAAGTAGGTTGTCCAGTGATATTTTACCACTTGCTGATCCGATTTCGGTTTCGGTTTAGCCAATTGTTTCATATGGTTTCGTATTCTTATAAATCTTGAAACTTTTATTATAACATTTTGTATATGTCTAGGACATATTTATTAAAGATCAAGAATTTTAAGTTAATTTATACTAGTAATAAAAATTGTTGAGTAGTAACTGTTCAGTTTCAATCATAGTTTAAAACCGGAACTTGTATTACCAATTTGAGCTATCTATAATTCTAATTTTGTACTTATAATTTGATCACCTGATCTTGAGTATATAAGATGTAAATATGGAGATTTTGGTAGTCATGTAATTCATGGATAGGTTTGTAAAAATCTTGGAGTAAAGGGTGTTCAGTTTTCGGAATTGTTAGGAAAGCTGTCTTTTATAATTATTTTGGACCACTGTCCTTTGATTAAAGCTTATGAACATTTTACAGTAGACCTACGTAGAGGTTTGGAGTGTATCTTGAAAATTTCATATTTTTATCAAACCTGTAGATTGTTCTAAAAATCATAGATTACCTGCTGTTCGTTTTACGGTAGTATTCGAAACCGAACTTTTCGATTCTTAATTAAGTAGCTAACTTTTGTCTACTAATCCCGAATATTTTTGAGTATATATTTATATATATTAAAATGTTTATTGGCAAATATTATTATATAAATAAATATGGTTATATAAAAAAAAAATTATTCAATATGTGTTAATTGGTTTCGGGCATAACAGGGTATAAATGAAGGCGTGAAGGGAGAACCGTTCATTTCTTCATTCTCTACACAACCATATTGTTTTGATTGTTGGTATTTTACTGGATATTTTATCAAGTTTGAGGTAGGGATTTATTGGGGTATCGTGTGAGTTTAAGAATCTTCATTTATGTATTTTAATGTTTATATATAGATTCATTATCATATTGTGCTATTTTTACATGAGTTGTGAAATTGCATTAATGTGTTTAAATACATTGATTCATGCCACTATAGAATTTTTATTAGGTGGATCATGGAGTGTGGATATATTTATTACTTATGTGCGCATGTGAATGACATTTATGAATTGTGAATTGTGAATGGTGGATTGGTTGTTGATTTTGGGAAATGGTCGTGTGGTGTGAGCAATGGGGGACGAAGGAGCTCCCGGGGTGCAAGTCCTCGAATTATCGCGCGATTGGTTGACGTCACCGTAGGGTTAGTAGCCCCAAGATGGCTAGGCAGATGAACAGGTAGTTCATGTCCTAGGGTTTGTTTCACGACATAATTTTCCCATTTGATGATTTTGAATTTGATGCTATCTCTGTTGTGATAGTTGGATTTGAATTCGTATTGAGAGTATTGGTTTTAATTTCGTGACTATAGAACTTTTAAATTATCTTGATGATATTATTTAAATTGTTCTACATGAGTTTATATTGTGATTCCTTATGCATTTATATCATGACATTGGACTAGGGTAGAGACTTGACCCTATATGTATTCATTAATTTACATATTTGCAGAATCTTACGCTTCATGATTTTTCTCTACTGGGCCGTTTGTGCTCACCCCTTAACATTTTTCAGGAAAAGAACCGTTGGTGGATGATGCATGAGCTATTGGAAATTTGTGGAATTTGAACTTATAATAATTACATCTTTATGTAATAATAAAGATTGCGTGCTTATTATGATTTGTACTTGTTTGGCTTTGGACTAGTGTGTTCGTGTTGTAATTTGATTTGATTTCGGGATTTGTGTGTGATTTTATTATTTCTATTTCGCTTCCGCGCTAGTGAATTATAAACAATATCGGTTGGACAGTTTGACCATTTGATATTTTTATGAATTTTAATTAAATTTAAGTCATTATCCGGGTTTTCGGATTCGGGGCGTGACACGTCTCTTGTGCGTCGTTGACTTATGCGTGTGTCAGCATGGCTTTGTGGTTTTGTTTTGTGTACTATGATTATATTGTTGCCTTACATGTTTGGTTGTTGTAATGTAGAGAGCATGCCTCCACGTAAAGGTCAACCGCATATCGTTAGAGTGGAACCATAATTTCCTAAT
The DNA here is from genome assembly GCA_963922005.1 of Cornus suecica. NCBI lineage: Eukaryota > Viridiplantae > Streptophyta > Magnoliopsida > Cornales > Cornaceae > Cornus > Cornus suecica. The sequence continues at coordinate 41,326,245 of OY998239.1, forward strand.
GTGGAAGAGCAAGTGTTTGCACCTCAAGAGGGTGATGCTCTAGGTCAAGTACCTCCGGTTGTGGACGAGAATGTACTTGAACCTCCCGATGTTGGAGAGCGTTTACCTACGACACCTTTTATGAATGGCGATCCATTTGTACGTGTTTTAGCGGCGGCTATGGCACAGGTTCCTGAGAGGCAAAATGTTAAGGACGAAGGCTCGCGTGCTTAAAAAGCTTTTTGAGATTTTTTGTGGTTGGACATACTTACCTTTGTGGGAGGTCTGGATCCGTTAGTGGTCGATGATTGGTTGGAGCAGATCACCAACGACTTTGATATGCTGAAGGTGGTTAACAATGATGTACGGCTCATGATTGTTTCGTTTTGACTTACGGGTGATGGAAAGGGTTGTGGAAGTCGGTCATCAATATGAGGGACTTTAGGACTATCACATGGTTGAATTTTCGCATGGTTTTCTTGGATTGGTATTTTTCGCCACATGCTAGGATGAGCACAAGGGACAGGTTTAATGAGTTGGTTCAGAGGGATTTGATAGTGACCGATTATGAGCTTTAGTATACCAACTTGTCTCGATTCGCACCAGAGATGGTGGTGGATGATGAGGTAAAAGGCCGATGTTTTTTTAGGGGCTTGAGGGGAAATCTTAAGTCGAAGATTTATGTGCTTACCATGCTGACGTATCGCAAGACAATTACAAAGGCATTACTTGCTGAGGAGGATGGAAGAGAAGGTCCACTAGCTCCTGAGGCTAGAGACAAGAGCTTTAGAGGTTCTTCTTCTTCGGGCTTTAGGAACAAGAAGAGACAGCGTGAGGGAACTTTAGCTCCGGTTGCACAGCAGCAGCATTATGGACCATCTGCACCTTCTTCTAGGGCATCTTCGGGTTCTAGTCGCTTGGAGATTGTTTGTTATCAGTGCAATCAGCCAAGGCACAAGAGCCCATAGTGTCCATCTCGCAGCAAGGATAGAGCTATAGTACAAGGCATAACAAGGGCTAGTTTCAGTGTGGGCATTTGGGTCATTTCGCCAGGGATTGTCCCAGGAGTGAGACTGAGTAGCAGTCTAGGGCTATATAACAAGCAGGTCAGTCTGGGTATAGAGTACCGCAACAGTCAGCACCAGTAGCTCTAGGTTCTCAAGCTATGACTTTGGCATTTACTATCCAGCAGCCACCACATTCTCTGGGTCATACTTATGTAGTCATAGCAATAGCCAGTGTAGCAGGACCTTCTATAGTATGTGGTACATTTCCTGTATGTGGTTGTTGGGCTCATGTTCTTATTAATTATGGAGCTTCGCATTCTTTTATTGCTTCTGCTTATGCATCTGCTTTGGGAATACCTATTTCCTATCCTGGGGTATGTTTGTGGGTAGACACACCGGTTGGTGGTAGTGTGTATCTGTCTACAGTGTGTCGTGGATGCGAGATTGTGATTGTAGGACGATCATTAAGATTCGACTTCATTCTCCTAGACATGATAAGCTTTGATGTCATCTTGGGCATTGATTGGTTATTTACCTTCCGTGCACAGATTGACTGTTTTAGAGGTCGTGTGTTGGTGTGCACGTTTAGAGGTCGTGTGTCGGTGTGCACGCCTAAGGGCGAGAATTTCCACTTGTTTGGCAATTGAAGTGACTCTTTCGCTTCTTGTTATTGTTTATGGAATATTGATGTATCCAGTTTCCTTTTGGCGAGTTTATTTTATGATGATGAGGTTTGTGGTAACATCGAGGCACCTCATGTCATGGGCGAGTATTAGGATGGTTTTTTTGATGACTTGACTTCTTTGCCTCCGATTCGTGAAGTGGAGTTTTCTATTGATCTTGTGCCGGGTACTGATGCTATTTCGTTGACACCGTATCAAATGGCACTGATGAAATCATAGGAATTAAAGAAGCAAATCAATGATCTCAAAGCGAAGGGTTTTATTGGGCCTAGTGGTTCAAATTGGGGTGCTCCAGTTCTCTTCGCTAAGAAAAAAGATGGTTCACTACGGTTATGCATTGATTATCGTAGGTTGAACTGGGTGACGATCAAGAACAAATATCCATTGCCATAGATTGATGACTTGTTCGACCAACTCAAGGGATCTAAGTTAGTCTCAAAAATTGACTTAAGGTCCGGTTATCATCAGTTGTGGGTTAGAGATATTGATCTTTTGAAGACCGTTGTTCACACTTGTTTTGGGCACTTCGAGTTTCTAGTGATGCCTTACGGTTTGACTAATGCACCAGCGGCCTTCATAGGTCTTATGAGTCGTATCTTCCACGAGTTATTGGATAGATTTGTTGTAGTGTTCGTTGATGACATTTTAGTTTACTATACTACCAAAATTGAACACGAGGTTCATCTTAGGACCATTCTTTAAATCCTAAAAGAGTACCAATTGTATGCCAAGTATGATAAATGTGAGTTTTGGCTTCAAGAAGTTCAATTTTTTGGGCATGTTGTTTTCGGATGTGGCATTTCTGTTGATCCTTCTAAAATAGAGGCGGCGATGACTTGGAAGAGGCTGACTAAAGTTTTTGAGGTTTGTAGTTTTCTTGGCTTAACGATTTACTATCGGCGATTTGTGAAGGACTTTTCTCGTTTGGAGGTTTCTGTGACTCGCCTCACACGAAAAGATATCAAGTCTGTATGGGATGACAAGTCTGAAGAGGCATTCATAGAGTTGAAAACCCGATTGAATATGTCTTCGGTGTTAATCATTCCCGAGCGCGATGTCGGTTACGTGATCTATTGTGATTCTTCTAGCGAGGGACTAGGATCTGTACTTATGCAGTCCGAGAGAATTGTGGCTTATAGATCTCAATAGTTAAAGACTCACGAGCAAAATTATCCTACACATGATTTAGAGCTTACAGCGGTTCTATTTGCACTTAAGGGATGGCAACACTACTTGTACGATAAAAGATTTGAGGTTTTCTCCAATCACAAGAGTCTGCAGTATATCTTTACACAGCGGACTTGAATTTGCGACAACATCAATGGGTTGAGTACATGGAGGATTATGAGTTTGCACTCCAGTATCACCCCAGAAAAGATAATGTAGTGGCGGATGCATTGAGTCACAAGTCATAGGCATCGTTATGTAGCATCTTTATTTGGGAGTGGCGGATGATGGAGGACATCGCAGAGTTGGGTCTTCAGTTCCGTGATAGTGGGGAGTCACTAGTGACTTTGTTTAATATGGTAGCACAACCTTCACTTGTTAGTCGTGTGATTGAGGCTCAGGAACATGATGACAATATTGCTTCGATTCACACTCGTATTACTAGTGGCGAGGTTGTGGATGATTGGGTTTTGCACTGTGATGGAGGTTATCGTTTTAGGGGTTTACTTTGTGTACTGCAGAATTGTCGTTAGGAGGTTCTGCGAGAGTTTCATAGTTCCGGTCTTGCAGTTCACCCGGGTGTCACGAAGATGTATCAAAATTTTCAGCGTCATTATTGGTGGCAAGGGATGAAGAAATCAGTCACGGATTTTGTGAGTCGTTGTCTTACTTATCAGCAAGTTAAGGTTGAGCACCGAGGACCTGTCAGGTTGCTGAATTCGTTACCAATTTCTGAGTGGAAATGGGAGCATATTTGCATGGACTTTATGACAGGGTTACCAAAGACGAAGAATTAAAAAGATGTAATGTGGGTGATTGTTGATCGATTGACAAAAATTGCATGTTTTTTACCTATCCGTGAGACGGGTAATGTAGAGGTTCTTAGTAGGTTGTACGTGAAGGAGATTCTCAGACTTCACGGGGTTCCAGTTACTATTGTTTTAGATCGGGATCGGCGATTCATGTCACAATTTTGGTAGGATTTTCAGAAAATCTTGGATACATAATTACGGTTTTGTACCGCTTTCCATCCTAAGATGGACTGTTAATCAGAGCGTACCATTCAGATTCTTGAGGACATGATTCGTGCTTGTGCTATTTATTTCAGAGGCAGTTGGGAGGATAATCTTCATTTGACAAAATTCGCTTACAACAATAGTTATCAGGCTAGTATTCAGATTGCACCTTTTAAGGCATTGTACAGTAGACCATGTCATTCACCTACTTGTTGGGCCGAGGTTGGTGATGTTGTGATTTTGGGACCCGATATGGTTCATGAGGCAACCGTGAAGATTAGGATTGCACGACAACATTTGTTTACAACATAGAGCCGATAAAAGAGCTAAGCGGATCGGCGTAGGCATCCTTTGTTCTTTGAGGTCGGCGATCATGTGTTTCTAAAGGTCTCACCTTGAAAGGGTTTGATGCAATTCAGGAAGAGTGGCAAGCTTTCCCCACAATTTATTAGACCTTTCGAGATTCTTGACCGTGTCGACGAGGTAGCGTATCGTTTAGTGTTTCCACCGGAATTGTCAAGGGTTCATAAAGTTTTTCTTGTCTCTATGCTTCGCAAGTATGAGCCGGATCCATCTCATGTCCTGAGTTGGGTGGATGTCGATGTTGTCGTGGATGTGTCCTACAAGGAATGACCTGTGAGGATCGTAGATGCTCGAGGGCAGGTTTTACGAGGCAAAACTATCCCGTTAGTTAAGGTTTTATGGCACCATCGTGGAGTCAAGGAGGCAACTTTGGAGTGTGAGCGTGAATTTTGGGAAAAATACCCGTACTTGTTTTCTACTATAGGTACGTCTTGATTTTGAGGACAAAATCTCCTAAGGTGTGGAGGTTGTAGCGTCCTGTATTTTTACGTGCTAATTTAAAATTTTATTAACACTTAAACACTTATGTGATTATGTGTTTAAGTTGTTTATGTGATTAGCATGACTTACATATTTGATGTGATATTAAATTTGTAAGTTGCATGTTGTATTTTTATTTTGAGAATAATGAAAATTGTTGAAAATGATTTCGGGAAAGAAATGACCGAAGGGTAAATTGGTATTTTTATATTAAGAGCACTTAGTGGAAAGTGTGGAAATTTGGCTAAGTGTTGGGGTATGAGTGGCATAGTGGTAATTAGAGAGGATGACAAGGGGTGGAAGGGTAATTAAGAGGAAGGATGACACTCGTGTAATTAACCCTAAGTTGAGAAGAAATTGGTTATTTCTTACTTTTATGTGTTGTCTCATTTCTATCCATTGATCTTCTTCTCCCATCTTTAATCCCGACCCTTGGATCATAGGCCCTTATTTAGATGACAATTAAATGCAAGAATGCATTATTCTTAGTCTTTTACTTTCCAAGACTTCATGTCAACCCTTGGATATTTTATTCATTTTCATTGCTTTATTCTCAACCATTGGATGGTGAGAGTTGTGAGTGGAGAATCTCTACAACTCTTAGGGTTAGCTGACTTTGCAAGACTTTCATTCTCTCACAAAATCTTGTTCTCTCTTCCTCTCCTTGCTTGTGGTGGATAGCTCTTGGTAGTGTTCTTAAACTACTTGGTAAGTGTTCTATCCCATTTTAGGGTTTTGTTGCTAAGAACCATAGCTTTCATGTTCATGAATTTCCTTGTGTTGATATTGATTCTAGCCTTATCTTATTCATGATATAGAAGGTTGAGTTCTCTTCAGCTACCAAGTGAGTCCCATTGGTAGTAGCTCTTGAAATCGTCTTGTGAAGAAGCTAGTGGTGAGTTCACTAACTTGTAATCTTCTGATTTCATTTCTCCAAGAAATCCTAAATTAGTTATCATTAGGGTTTGAATTGATTCTTGTGGTTGGAGCCACTTTTAAGTAAATTTCGGTTATTGTTGACACTATAGTAATCTTGTGGTTCATGAATGGTGTATTGCTAGATGGAAGCTATCCTATTGAGCACTTGGAATGGTAGCTTGGGTTGGACCTCTTTTAAGCATACTTGACAAGGATTGCTTGGATTGAGGTAGGGGAAAAACAAATTGTTTTCATCTTTGTGTTAGGGTGTGTGCATCTATGTGTATATATGCCGTATATATATATATGCGAGTTGGGTCTTGACAACTTAGATGATGAACTAGACCCTTGAAAGCATGATTTTGTGGTATTAACGCTTATTGTGGATTTATTGCTTATAAGTATGAAATTATGAGCATGATGTTAAATTGAGTCCAATATATTGCATAGTGATAAAAACGTGTATTGTGATGGAGAATGGTTGTTATCAAAATCCTTAATGCATATTTAGTACACCGTGTCGTGTGAAGTACATGGGTATTGTATATTCAGGTTTATGTGGGAGTGGAATTGAGACGGATTCTAAGTCGTAACTGGGTTTTGCATGAATCTTTAGATTCTAAGTCACAACTGGGTTGTACATGAATCTTCGAATTCTAAGTCGCAACTGGGTTGTGCATGAATCTTCGAATTCTAAGTTGCAACTGGGTTGTGCATAAATCTTCGGATTTTAATTTACAACTGGCTTGTGTATCGATCTTCGAATTATAAGTTGCAATTGGGTTGTGTAGTGTGTTTCATTGGTTGAGTGGGTGTAACCTCTTTAATGAAAGGCTAAGTGACCTTAAGGTCCGTAACCTTAGTCATTGGTGTGTACCATGATTGGTGTCGAGTCAGATTGCATCATAATGTTTATACGTAATTGTGATATCATGTTGAAGCATGCTACATTATTAAATGAATATGATATGAGCATGATTGGGGAAAATTGATTGTTGGGTTCGATGGGATTCTGGATTGGTGTGAGAGCCATGTGGAACAAGAGACCGACCTAGGGTTAGAAGCCTGAGCCTTAGGTGGGTGGTATCACTCGGATTACCGAGATTGAAGCAATGACGCTTCCTCTACTGGGCTAGTGAGCTCACCCCACGACTTATATATTTTTTAGATGATGATTCCGTTAGGAGAGTTCCGTAGTCTCTCCGTGGATGTGTGGCATTTTATCTACCATTTTTTGCATGAGTGGCGGACCATACTTACTTTTGTTGGGTGTTAACTTGATAAACATGTATCCATATGTTTCTTTTGTTTATATAAGTCAATGTGTAAAAATTACTTTCTTTTGACCAGGCTGACATGTTGGGCGAGTAGTGGTTATTGATGTAAATCCCTTGGAGTGCTATGCACGGGGATTATATTCTTTTGGGTGCACTTTGGTGCTGGAATGTAAAACTATGTATTTTGATAAAACTATGACATGTATCGCCTTAGGGCATTTGATTATTAATCTACGAATGCTTTTAGTTAGTATTGTGTAGTGGATTCTCGTTATTGAATGTGGTTATTAGGTGTCCGACCGAAAATGACATTTTTCTAAGTTTTTCAACACATCCTTTTGGTTTTGAATAGAAAAACATGTTTTCGCCCACCCCCCGTATCCCCGACAAATTTTATTGTTTTAGAAATAGATTTAAATAAACTCATTTTTTAAAAAAATTGGACTTTTAAACACCAGCGGTAGTTAAAACAGAGACCGGGGGTAAGACGGAAGATTTTACGAAACTTACAAAAATCACTTTTATACAAAGTTTATGTTTTAAGTGTTTCCTGAGGTCTCGATGATTATTTTTGAATTCCGCCAATGAAAAAACTCAATTTTCCAATATTTATGATTTTTCGGGATTGACGGTGCGAAAAACGGAGCCAAATCATAAAATCTCGCGTTTTTGCATATTTGAAGTTTAAAGAAAAAGCTCAAATGTGGAAGTAGTTTAGATTCCCAACACTTGGAAAAAATTTCAGGATTTTCGAAATTTTCAGTGTAGGGCTGTTTGAGTGGCATCCGATATCCGATTTGAAAAAATCTTTTTCTCCCACCTCGAAAATCCGAATTGAGTCCCGTTTTTTCTCTATGAGTTGTCCTAAGTACAAAATACGTATTTGAACTTTGAACTGGCCATTTTGTCCCTGAAAAAGACTATTTTACCTTTGGTGAAATAGGGGTACTTCAACTTTCTGTTTTGGATCGGCATTGTCCGACACCATTTTTAAAAATTCATCTCTCTCTCATCGTTTCTTTGATCTAGGTTCCGTTTGTTCCTGCGGCTTATGCTAAGTCCAAACTTTTTATTTGTACTTTGAAATTCGTATTTTACCTCTGAAATTATAATTTTACTCTTGGTTGAAAATGGGAAGTTCAAATGATTCGTTTAAGGTACTGATTGATTCGTTTCACCTTCTTTTCGATCCCGAGTAATCTTTTTGGATCTTTTACGTATGAAAAGACATTTTTACCCTTCTGTGGGTGTTTGAAGACTATTTATGATTTTATTTCGTTTCTTTTCACTTCTGCTTCACTCCCAAAATTCTTAGGCTCGTGTTTTGGAGTTCTAGGAAATTTGGGGTGTGACAACACCATTTGAACCGTATTTTTTAGAGAATTAAAATCATCAAAAAATCTATGAATTAAATAATTTTATGAGAAGTCTAAAATCATTCACTTTACAAAATTATAAAATTATTTAAATCATAAAAGGTCAAACCCAAGAATCAAAAACTCCAACGATGGAGAGACAATAACTATATAATAGATCCAAAATTATATAATAAACTTGAAGATATCTAAATTAAATTACAAATACAAAAATACTAAATATATGAATTTGATAGAAAACTATACCTGAATTAATAATAGTGTTACAATGGTGACATCAAATACAATGATCCTGAATTATGATTACTACAGTCCTCCAAGTGCATCTTTGTATTCATCTAAATGCAGCTTGAAAGCAAATTCAAACTTACACCCACAATTGGCAACATGATTGTGCACAAAATTAGGCCAAAAAAAAGAAGAGAGACTGACCTTGGCTTGAAGTAATGATGTATTCCAAAGAAGCCGAAATTGTATGTAATGATATATATTATATATATAATAAAAAATGTCTATTTTGATAATGATGTTTAAGAGTCCAAAACAATTGCAATGAAGGAAAGTGTTCAATTTGTAGTTAATGAACATTCTAGAAAAAGAGAAAAATAATCGAATTTGATAAAGATTATAACTTTATCAGCGCACAAATTTTGCAATGGTATAATCTCAGCTCTCAAATGGAGATGTGAGGGATTCGAGTCTCCTAGGAGATATTGTGGGTGGTGTGTGAGTGTGTATTTACCTATAAAAATAAGATTATAACTTTGAGTTTGATTATAATTAGATTTGAAATTAAAATAAAATGCAAAATTAAAAATCTGTATTGAGTAAAAAAAATAAATATATTACAACAGAGAAGAGAGCCTAATTTATTGTTAATGAACATTCTAGACATTCTAAAAAAATAGAAACACACGTTAGTATAAACAGTAATCAAATTTGATAAATATTATAACTTTTAGAGTTTTTTTTTTTTCCTAAATGGGTTTTGTATTAAGATAAGATTTACAATAGACACAAAGAATGATAAAAAGTGAAGACAAGCCTTCACAAAGAGGAAAAAAAAAAGAAAAAGAAATCCAACACCTACTTAAAAATGCTAGTACAGAAGAAAAGTAAAGAACTCAAAAAATACAGCTTAAGTCCTGAAGAGAAAGTTTAACAGATTGCAGGCTTTCAAGACATGCTTGAAGAGCAATGACATCTGCATGCGATTGAGAAAAGCCATGAAGTCGACTATTTCTCTCATTCCAGATTACCCACAACACAGCAGTGAACACGCCCCTAGCAAATTTGATTCTCAAAGATGAGCCTATTAGCGCAACAAACCAATCAAGAACGTTTCCGAACGAGGAGTTAATAGGGGCAAGATTCCACCCACAAAGCGCACCAAACCAAGACCAAATATATATTGAGCAAACTGACACTTCCAAAATAAGTGATCGTTAGAATCATCACCGTTGAAGCAATTATGGCAAATGGAATTGAGAATGATACCTTTCCTCAGCAAATTGACAAATGTAGGAATTGAATTTTGAATAATCAATAATGCAGCAATAGATATTCTTGGTCTACATCCATTGCAAAACAAACGATACCAATGAACTTTGTTACCCCGCTGCCTACAATTTTCCCAAACTGTTTTGAAACCAAATAAGTCATATTTCCATGAGATGGAATCCAAACCAGAGGGCAACTTATTGGATTGAATATAGGTCATCACTCCGGCTAGAAATGAAGAAGGAAGACACCAACAATTATTGACAATAAGAGGCTGAATATATGAATTTTTTGGCAAACGTGTTTGGAATCTCAATCAATGACCAAATCTTTGAAGCAAAGTCATACCATCCGCCCAAGGTCCACAAAAAGTTTGAAAAGGCAACCACTACCAATCTAAAACTCTACAGTAGTAAGCATAAACTTTCTTACAGCGAGTATACACTTCCAAATTGCGGAATCAGAGGACCGTAAATTACATGACCAATAAGAGGTCCTGCGCTCATACTTTTCTTTGAACCAAGCAACCCAAAGAGAATCTATACCTTGAAAACATTCCCAAGCAAAGAGACATTTAGTAGCAAAATTTATATCGTAGAGTCTTCTAATCCCCAACCCTCCTTCGAACTTTGGAAGAATCACAGTGGACCACTTCAACTGATGCATCTTTTTCTTCTCTGCAGTAGTACCACAAAGAAAGTTTCTTATCTTGGAATCAATAAGCTTCATAACTCTTTTAGGAATATCATACACAATGGACCAATAATACCCATAGGAAGATAACACTAACTTTATCAATTCCACTCTGCCTGCTAAAGAAAGATTCATCCCATTCCAAGCAACAAGTTTACTTGAAACCTTGTCAATTAGAGGACTGTAGTGAGAACTCTTAATTGATCCAGGGATCATAGGTAATATAAGATAAAACATCGGAAAAGTCCCTTTCTCGAATTTTAAGGCTCTCAAAATATTCCTAGTCCTTCGGACTGAATTAGAAAAGAAAACATGACTTTTGTCCAAATTAACTTTTAAGCAAGAACAATTCTGAAACTCCTTAAAGGTGTTTGCAAACTTTTAGAGTTTAATTATATTAGGTTTAGTTTATAGAGATGGAGTTCATTAATTATAATTATTTTAAAATTAGAAAATAGGGGCTGAAACTCTTCACATTTTTAATTTTAGTATATAAATAGATATAGATATACAAATTATCTTTTATCTTTAATTTTTTTAACTATATATCACTACTAATCTTTAATTGGATATATATACGTATTGTCCAATCCAATTACGTTTCAATTTATTCTAAACATAAACTAAGCGAATATATAATATCTTATTTATTTTCCTTTTTATTAACTTTTAAAAAATATGACTCCAGAATTCTACAAATTCTTACTGAGAAATAGTTTTGTACATATCATTATAGTATAGATAGATATAAACTAATTATAAGATTAACTTAAAGAGTTTAAGTACAATAAGTATTGAACCTAGTTAGATAATAGTAGAATTATAAATATGGTAAAATTAATTTATGGAGATGGAATTGATTAATTATAATTATTTTAAAATTAAAATGTTATTTAAAACAAAAAAAATAGGGCCCAAACTCTTCACACTTTTAATATTAGTATATACCTTCCATTAATTTTTTTTTTCAAATTCACTCAATGTATAAATGGATATATAAACCTACAAAATCGCTGCACAATAATAAAATATAAGATCATAATAGCAACAACAAAAGAGAAAGTATAAAGAAATTATACTACAGGATGAATCAACAAGTATACAAAAGTAATAACAAATTATAACAAAAATTCTTGAAATATGATAAAATATAATAAAAAAATTGTAATTGGGGGTTAGAGAGAGGAATTATATAGACTTACCATTTGGAATACTATTTAAATAACCAAAAAATTGAGTATTATAGTCTATTTAGGATTAGGGTTGTTAAATACAATTATAGATGGATTATTTATATTATTATTATTTTTATCTAATTAGGATTACGATTTTTAATTGTCATTAAATTATAGTAAGAGAATGAAAGAATATATATATATATAAAATTTAAACTCTTGGTATTCTATCACACTATGATTATTAATTTATATATTTATTATAATTTAATACAATTAAAATTCAATTGAATTTTAGTGATAGAATTTAAATACATAATTCATAAATAAATATTGATTCTCCCCTTTAGAATTCTACATGAATTGGAGTTATAGAATTCAATTAAATTTTGTAGTTAATTGGAGATTGTCTTTTGGTTGTCGAATCTGATTCAGTGGTAGAGTTTTTCACTTATGTTACTTTCGAGGATTAGATGATAGCAGTGTGTATATACCATATGACCACTAGTTAGTTTTATAAGCCCTCTTTACTATGGGAGGACGCGGAGAAATGATCTTTTGAGTGAACAGATTATTTCACTGGTTATTGTGGATAAAAGGACATGGTTAAGGTTAGAAATTGTGAGAGTGAGACTCTCCAGGGATGATTTGATAGCGGTACGATGTAGAAGTGTGGTTCAGTTAAGTTATGGATGTAGTTGTGATTAATCCTTTTGGATAATCCTAAGGAGCGACTTAATTACCTCCTAGGAACCTGGAATGGTGTGCTCGGTGCATGGTGTGATGGGTAGTTAGTTCTTATGGTACTTCAGGATGAGGGTGCATATTAGAGTATATAAATATATATACGCGCGGATATGATTATTTATCTATAGGGTTACATAGATATATATATTTTATATATATTAATTCAACGGTGTTTGTATGCCTTTATAGTATTCAGACTTGTGGGTTGAGCTATGTTTCATACTTTATGACTTCTGGTGTGGCCTTGACTTATGATTTGGATTATTTCTGGGGCTATTTTGGGGTCTCGGATTGGTGTAGGTCTTAGGTGAGACATCTGACTGACCTTGGATAGATGCATGCACACGAGATGGTTAGAGGTTCCTAACGGCTAGTGGTTTGTTTGTTAGGGATATTAATTGTGAGTCATGATTTTTGCACACCCTCACACATAATACTGGTTTGCAGATGGATGCAACACGACATGTTAAGCAGCGATGGTACGAGTGAATTGGGATGTTTTTAATTAGTTTTATTCCTTTTATTCGTAGTTATCCTTGTGTAGTCTTATTTCTATTGGGAGCCAGTATGTTGGCATATTCCCATTCGTTGTATCTTTTATTTTATGTATTTATTATTTCGGGGTGCCATTGTGTTTCTTCGGCACTACCATGTGGTTTTCTTTGTATTTGTATTCGAGCATTGTGGCTCTATAGGTTTTAGAAGGGTTGTGTAAAGGTAACGGTGGTTTTCTTTCCATTACCTCGGCCCTAGTAGGTTTGTAGAATGTTGGGTAGCGTGCCATTGTCATTTTTGAATTTATTATGGGTAGTTTATTCTGTGTTGTTGTGGCTGTGTATTTGGATATTCCATTTACAAACGGAACTCTGCTGGATTTTTGTTAGATTCTGCTGTTGAGTTTCTATCACTCAGGAGGGCATGTAATACCATTTTTCAGTCTTATTCCATGTATTTTCTCGTTATTACTAATTCTAGTGGTCTTTTTCCACTGATGTCATACCTTGGGATTCACTGATTCTCCGAATGGGAGTCTTAAGAATAACGGGGCGTGACAACTTATAGAAATCAATTAAAATTTGTAGTTATAATCCACGTAGAAATTTGATTGAAAAATTACATATCAAATTTTATGTAGACTCCGGTATTTTTACGTCATAATTAAAATTTGTATGTTGCATGTGATATTTTAATTTTGAGAATAATGAAAAGTGTTAAAAACGATTTCGGGAAATAAATGACCAAAGGGTAAATTGATATTTTCATATTTGGAAGAATTAGTGGAATTTGTAGAGAAATGGCTAAGTGCTGTTGTATTAGTGGCATTGTGGGAAATAGAGAGGACGACATGGGTAATTGAGAGTTATGATGACACTCTTGTAATTAATTCTAAGTTGAGATGGATCTGATCTTTTCCCACTTTAATGTGTTGTCTAATTCTCCACCATTGATTTCAAGTCTTTTTCCACCTTTGCTCACAACCCTTGGATCATAGGGCCTTGTTTGGATGGTTTACAAATGCATGAATGCATTATTCTTGGTCTTTCATGTGCAAGACTTCCTTTCCACCCTTGGATCATTCTCCCGTTAGTTTTGGTTTATTCTCAACCTTTAGATTTGAGAAGAGTTAGTTAAGAATCTCTACACTTGTATAATTCTCTCATTTGCAAGAAATTCATCTTCTCAACATAATCTCCTTCTGTCTCCTACTCTTCATAATTAGTGGGTGGTGAGTTCTTGGTGTAATGTTCTTGAACTACTTTTGGTTAGTTTGTCTTCCATTCTAGGGTTTTGTTTGTAAGACCCTAGCTTTCAAGTTCATGAAATTCTATGTCTTAGTATTGAATTTCGCTCTTTGTTTTATACATGTTTATGGAATGTAGAGTTTTACTTCCAACTACCAAGTGAGTTCCATTAGTGGTGGCTCTTGAATTTCTCTTGTGAAGAACCCATTGGCGAGTTCATAGTTTCTTGATCTCTTGAATTCATTTTTTCATGAAACCCTAATTTAGTAATAATTACGGTTTAGTTTAATTCAGGTGGGTGGAGCCAATTTGATAGTTAAACTAGTTTTTAGCACCATTGTAATCTTGTTTCCATTGAATGTTGTGTTGGTAGTTTTGGAAGAATTGTGAATCAATTGTTGTCCCTCTTGGAGGCTCTCTTTGAACACTTGAATTTTGTGGCTTGCTTGGACCTCTTTTGGAACACTTAAATTAGCTTGCTTGGATTGAGGTAGGGGTAAAATGAGTTGTTTTAAGTTTTGTACAAGGGTGTGTGTGTCTATGTATATATATGCGATGTATATATGCTAGTTGAGTCTTAACAACATAGATGTGGAATTAGGCCCTTGAAAGCATGATTGTGTGCTAATGATGTTTGTTGTGGAAATTTGCTTATATATGAGTGCTTATGAGCATACTAAAATTGTGGACATAAAATAATGCATAACGATATAAAACATGTATTATGATGAGACATGGTTAAATTGGAACTTTTTGCATGTTCAGTACACCATGTCGTGTTGAGTACAGGGGTATTGGTTTATGCGGGGCATAATACCATGGGTGAGTAGATTGAGTCGGATTATCGTACAACTGGACAAGGGGTGTTCCTTGTAACACCCTGTGTTATTTTCCTTTTTCCTGAAATTATTTCTGATTTAATTTTGGTTGTGACGTCTTGTTTATCCTAGGTATTTCGTATATGTAAATAGGAGTGCTTCTCCCATGATTTGTGTTTAGTGTTGTGTTGATTGTTAGTGTGGGACTAGCGGGTACGAGTCATACTGATCCATGAGGTAGTCTGTACCCTGTGGCTTGTATTAGTTGTATGTCTTTCTCTCTATATATACGTATATATATATAGGTGTGCGTTTATTATATGTTGTTATATTATTGTTTCACAACGTGCTAGTTGCCCTATTTGTTGATGCATGGTAGGGGACTAGAGGGATGTGTTTCCAGGGTCTTGTATTGGCGTGAGTGCCATGTGGGACGGTTGAATGACCTAGGATAGATGCATGTACACGGGTTAGTTCACACTAGACTATAGTTACGATTCCTTTCTCCCGCGGGGCTTTGATGAGCTCACCCCGATGTTTTTTTGGCCTGGTGTCCCAAACACCAGTTTGTAAGAAATGTTTCGGCTACGGACAACATGTGTTGCAACAAAACTTTTCTTTTATTTTCTCGTTGCAGATTATGTATTTGCCTATAGTGTTACGGATGTTGTTGCGGGATTTGGGACGTTCTTACGTAGTTTTGTTCCATTTTAATTTCCTTTGCTTGTCCCCTGTATTGGGACTATTGCTGTATTTCTTGTGAGCCAGTTTGTTGGCATATCCTTTCCTTGTATTTAGTATCATTGCATCGTTGTAGAGATGTATTATTTCGGCGCCTCGATGTGCCTTGTGTATCATTTGGTTTTAGCTTTCGCTTGGTGGTGTCTGGAACTTTTTTATTAATAATATTCCATTCATCTTATTAGTATTGATAATTTTAGTTGGTCGCTCATTTTATGGATCACGACCCCAAATTCCTCGGAAGTCTCGGTTCGGGAGTCTTTGGAATTTAGGGGTGTGACAGTTTGATATCAGAGCACTAGGTTTCACTATCTTAAGGACGACGGGTGAGGGTTGGTGGTACGTTCAACATTCGATGTTATCTACGATTTTGATATGCGTTTTCTCTGTGTGCTTCCCGGTCTCTGTCTTTTCATTGTGTGGCGCCGAGGACGTGTCTTGCTAGATATATCCCATTATGATTTAATCCCAACGGAGTTGGATCACTCCTCAGTAAAGTTTTCTTTTCGTACTCGTATAATCGGTTAGCTATCGAGGAATGTGAGTAGATCATTTAGTTTGATCAACTGGATGTGGCTCACAGACTAAGGTACTCCTTAATTTTGAGGACAAAATTTCCTAAGGTTATAAGGTTGTAATGCCCCACATTTCCTTTCTCCTTTCTGGAATTCTTTTCCAAATGTTAACATTTTGTGACGTCACTTATTCATGACGTCTTGTGTAATCTTGGTACGTGTAAAATTTTGCGTTTATGTTTCGAACATAGCGGGATGACTTCATGGACATTCATTTCCGGCTTTGTGTAATCTTGGTACGTGTAAAATGCTCAAGTGAAATTGAATGATGTGAGAATATGATTTGCATGCCTTGTTTTAAATTATAATGTAAGATAAATGCTTATACTTGTTGATATGTGCTTATATAACTTAGGATGGTGATATGAGTTGGTTTAATGGCTTTCTTGTGATAAGAGAAAGTCATTGATGAGTCATAGCGTTGATTATGAATTGAAGTCTTGAGAACGAGGGTGATGGTTTTGGGATATCGTTAGCGTTCATGTAGCAACGTTGCATCAATCTTGATATTGATGTTTTGGTTATGATAGACGAGGTTATGAGTGAACTTAGTTGATTGTGTAGTGATGGCCATATGATATTGTTAGAAACCTAAGTGATGTGGTTTCGAATGTGAAATTGAGGTTTGAAAGAATCGAAAGAGGTTGTGATTAAAACTAGTTGGTTCCGTGGCAACGGTCGCTAGGTTTCCTTTAGCGATCTTAAAGATTGAAATGTCATCGAAGGTGTGGTCATTCTTGGTTAAGTCATTATAAGGTTAATGGGTTTGAATGTGGAGCTAAGTATGGTTAGAATAGGTTTAGTGTCGTCGTATAGTGATAGGTGTCAAATATTAGTCATTTTGACCACTTAACTCGTTATTGTTATGTCATTTCATTCCATTATTTGGTATTTTTATGTTGTTTACGTGTTAAAGCTTGTTTCAAGAGCTTAATGAAGAAATGAAGCTAACTTCAGTGAATTAACTGAGGAGTGTGTTCTTTCTATCCAAGAAGAGAGTTAAGGAAGCAGTCCGAGACAAAAATAGTTCCCGGAGGGCAAAAATGACATTTCTAGAAGCCGTCATCTTCAGCAAAAAGTATCATGGGTTTAAGATGGTCGTTTTAGTGCATTCACGGAGATAAATGGTTTTCCATAAAATACTTACGCTTTCTGTTTCAAAAAGTGGCTGGAAATCATATTTCTACGCTTGGAGCTACGCTTGAAGCATAGGCCAGGTACCCTTGAAGCGTAGGTGTTGCAAGAATTTGTGGTTTTTGGAGATTTTTGCTTGTTCTACCCTCGGTTCGATGTGAAGACGTACCTGTGACTCCAGACCTGTATATACATTTATATACACTTATATATATTAGATGTTAGGGTTTGCATGAAGTTGAGAGTGAAAAGACTGAAAAGGGCCTCTGTACACCATTGCCTATATATACACGATCATATATCAATGTGCAGGGGGGATATTTGGAGGAGACGTTAATTAGGGTTGTTTAGATGTGGAGGTTCATGTTCATACATTTAGAGTTTTCAAAACCTAGAGATCCGGAGAAGAAGACTATGGAGATCGTTTCTACATCATCGATGCAGTCACCTTTCACCATGGCTAACTAACTCGGTATCTAAGGTTTTCTAGAAAATCCCTAGCCAAGTAATGTAGTTCTTTCATTGTTATTCAATTGTAACGAAGGGAAACTGTTGACCATACTGTGATGATTATAGTAGTTAAGAGACCGTACTGATTTGCAATATAAAACTATGTATTTATTCTAAATTCTTGTCTTAGATGGAATGAATTTTTTATTTTACACAACTATGATTATTCACTATGGGTTGGAACTCGGATGCTTAATTATGGTTTTCTACTCAATGGTGGTAATCAAACTTAAGACCCTAGATTGACACAGGCCGTGCCTTGGCGACTTAATATAGACATGTTTTAGTTTATTTTCATGCAATAGGAGTAGATTATAATAAAATTATGAAGTGTCAAAAGCATTTGGGAATAATCGGTATGATAAATCTACCTTCCCTTATGATCATAAAGTAAAGGGTGAGAGAATGATCTCGTTGACCCTTGGAGTTAGGGTGTATGTGTCGTTGTGTATGTACCATGAAGTGTGTGAGTCATATTGCTTTGAGTTGCCGTTATGTGATTTATGTTTACATGTGGATCATGATATTATTCATTGTGATTAAGGAACATGTTTAATGTGAATTTGGATTTATGTTATTGAATAATGTGAGAATATGATTTGCATGTCTTGTTTTAAAGTATAATGTGAGATAAATGCTTATATTTGTTGATATATACTTATATACCTTAGGATGGTGATATGAGTTGGTTTAAGTGTCGTTGTGTATAGCCACTTACCTTTTCCTTTGAGATGTCATTTACTTCTGTTTCTTAATTTCCTTGCACCATTTGACCATCTATAAATACGATTTTGTTTTTCGTTGGTGTTTCAGTTTGTTTCCTTGAAAACAGATTTTTCATAAAACTTGTATTTAAGTGAAAAACCCATTTTCACCTACCCCCGTGACCCGGACTAAAAGTTTAGGTGTTTAGAAAATGATTTTGAGTCGATTGAAAAGATTTTGGCACTTAAAAAGTTGATAGGATGCTAAAACGGAGACCGAGGGCAAAACAGTTATTTTACTTCAAATTCTCACGAAACAAAAAATTTCTAAGCTTGTTAGTGTAATATTGAATCAATTTATAGGGGTTGAATACATTTTTTCAGAAGTAAAAAAATGGCAGAAAGTTGGGTTTTTTGGTGGTTACTATAGCTGGCCGCAAAAATCTATATCTCTCGCCTCGTTGCATTGATTAAATTCTTGTTTATTTCTACGGCCTGTCCTATGTCCAAATATATGAAAAAAATTTGAAATCATTTATTTGCACTTGAAATGACTATTTTACCCTAGGTAAAAGTGCGATACTTCAGCTTTCTGTTTTGGTTAGCGTTGTCCGATACCGTTTTGAAAATTTCATATCTCTCGCCTCCTAACTTTGAGTTAGGTCCCATTTATTCCTATGGATTGTGCTAGGTCCATAATTTTTATTTATACTTTTAAATGTCATTTTTACCCTTGAAATAACTGTTTTACCCTTGGTAAAAGTGGGGTATTTCGGCTTTCCATTTTGTCGGCGTTATTCGATCCCGTTTTAAAAAATGCATATCTCTCATCTTGTGGCTTTAATTTAGGTCATGTTTAGTTCACACTAGACTTGGACGGTCGGAAGATGTGACAATTACGATCCCTTTCTCCTACGGGGCTTTGATGAGCTCACCATGACGTTCTTTTGCCCTGGTGTGCCATACACCAATTTGCAGGAAATGTTTTGGCTATGGACAGCATGCGGTGCAACAACACCTTTCTTTTGTTTTCCCATTGCAGGTTCTGGAATTGCCCAAAGTATTATGGATGTTGTTGCAATATTTGGGATGATCGTACGTAGTGTTCTTCCATTTTAGTTTTCTTTGCTTGTCCCCTATATTGGGAATGTTGTTGTATTTATTTGGAGCCAGTTTGTTGGCATATCTCTTCCTTATATTTAGTATCGTTACATCGTTGTAGAGATATATTCTTTTAACGCCTCGATGTGCCTTGAGTATCATTTGGTTTTAGCTTCTGCTTGGTGGTGTATTGAATAACTGTTATTAATAATATTCCATTCATTTTATTGGTATTTATTATCTTAGTTGCTCGCTCATTTTATGGATCACGACCCCGGATTCCTTGGAAGTCCCGGTTCAGGAGTCTTTGGAATTTAGAGGTGTGACAATATCGGTTGTACGAGAGAAGCCCGCGACTTAGGATTTTAAGATCAAATGCACAAGGCAAACCCGCGACTTTGAGAGTGACGCATTCCACCCGATAAGGCGGATCTACCCCTATATCACCATTCTCGGACTTACTAGTCCGTAGGTGGGAGACACTTCCTAGCTAGTTGTTGTGACGATCCGACTTAAGTCAAGTAACACATGGTTACACGACCTGCATAAACCAACACCCATACAGTCAACACGACACGGTGTACTCAATATGTTTACTAGGCCTCAATAAAAACCATGCATGAACACAAATATATACTGCATCATATTTATGAACAATATTCTCAAAAATACTAACATGAATATCATAAATCCTTTAACATGCTTTTAAATCACAATAAAGCAATAATCTACAAGGATATAATCTTATGCACAATTCATGTTTTAAATCCCTCTATTCTTTATAATTTAGGGGACGAATAAAAGGAAACTAGAGCAGTTTCTACGTTTTCACGTCCTTCACTTCTACGTATCCCCTAACATGTTTTAAATTCTGTAAAACACAAGCAAAAGGGGAAACTAATATGGGGTTCTAAGTTCAAGTCCAACATTTATAAATTTCACTAACCCAGTTTAAATTTCACTAATCCTTTAATTTCTCAAATTAATTACATCTGCTTTGCTTCTAACCCATCTATACACATTTTATTTCAAAAAAAAATATATGAAATAAAATAGTAGCTTGGATGGAGTTAGCACACCCAAACCACAACAAATGAGACGGAAGTAAAAATATTTTTTCAACCTCAAAATGCATGACACGTGCTAAACTGTAATGTCCGCAACTGAACCAGATACAATGACATGTCGCTTAAGACGCACACTCTAATCTATCAAAATTTTTTTTTGCCCAAAGTGGGGCCCACCATGTGTAGTGCCGACGCCCAAAAATGGGGTCCGCCAACAAAAGTTTTATGATTAAAATTCTGAATACACCAAAACGTCCACCTCGATGACCTATTCAATATATACGAAGCCCATTAGCAACACCCTAATTAAATTGATCAAATCTGAGAAATACCAAAATAATTTTTATATATATTTTCTCAATTTTCCGAAGGACCGCTCAACGAAAAATTATGAAATTTTAGTATACCTAACATGGCACCGAGACGAAGCTACACTTCAAAAATCGCACACATCAAAGCTCAGGAAGTCACCGAACCGATGACGTAAAATCTGACTGAAGTCGACTCTACGCCTCCATCCGTAACTCCGGCCTAGCTGCGGCCACCACAGCTCCTCCACGCCGTCGTACCACTTGTGGACACCTCCAGCTCTCTCCGTCTCCGGCGAAATCCCCAGCCCAAGTCACGACCTCCATCTCTCATCCTCAGATGTGCGCGACCAAGCCTCCCTCTCCCTCTCTCTCTCTTCGCCGGATCTGATGAAAGTGGAAAAGATAGACTGACTGCTATTTTTTATGGAGAAGGGGCAGAAAGTTGCGTCAATGAAGAGGAGACAAAGGAATAGGTCTATCCTCTCTCTCTCTGATACACAAATACATACATATGTATATACACATATAATTGTAATAATGTGTTGAATTGAAATTGATTTTTTTGGTAATCTTAAATCAATGGGGCTATGTGACATAACGCATGCGACAAAATTAAATATATGTAAATAATATATGTTCCAATTAAATAAAACCCCACCTCTATATAATTATAGATAATAATTTATATAGGCATAATTAATCTCGAAAAAAATAACGAACCAACCCCAAAACAAAAATCACGCAAACCCGAAAATCCACGGGATGCCAACTAACTAAAGTAATCTGAAATAAGTAATTCAGGTATAAAGCCCAACCACTGAAACACCGAATAAGTCTCTAGCTCATCGAAACTCTTGAAATAACTTGACATTAACATTTATCAAGAAAATTCACCAAAACATCGTCACAGGAATATTAATAAACAATTAAACAGAGCAAACAAACTCTAAGCATTACGTCAAATCTCTAAAAACACTAATACCGTAACCGAAACAACTGAGTCGGAAACTCAACGTCTAACAACAACACATGTCATCACCCAGCCGAAGTACTAAATGCTAAATGTCAAAACGAAACCACATAGTCGATAACAATAAAGTCCAAAAAGTTGTCAAGGAGAAAGTCGTAAAGTTTTCCAGTCAACTTTAAACGTAAACGTAAAAAATTTACATGCACCGAACACCAAAAGTATTTAAGACTTCATGAACAAGTGACATCACAGCTGGAAATAAATCAAAAATAATTTCAGGAAAAACGGAATATAACACGGGGTGTTACAACCTTCCCAACTTAGGAGATTTCATCCGCGATATCAAGGTGTACCTTAGTCCGCAAGCCACATCCAGTTGATCAGACCGAACGTTCTGCTCACATTCCTCGGTAATTATCATCGTGATACAGACACGAAATAAAAAGAGTGACTGAGGTATTGTCTCACTCTGCTGGAGATAAATCTTAACGGGATACATCTAGTAAGACACGTCATCGATATAACACAAGGGAAAAACACAGGAATACTAAAGCACACAAAGAACGCAGATCAAAATCGTAGATAAATGCCTAACGTCGAACGTACCGCTGACCCTCACTCATCTTCCCTAACACAGGCAAACCTAGTGCTTTGATACCATGTTGTCACGCCCCTAAAATCCTAAAACTCCCGAACTGGGACATTTGAGGACTCTGGGGTGTGATTCGTACAATAAGCGACCAACTAATAATATCAACAACAATAAAATGTATAGCATAATGATAAAGATGATCTATTCCATATATACTGAATGATAGAAATATAACAGCGAAATCCATCGAAAATTCGGCATAGTTCCGTTTGTAAATGGAACATCCCGAAAACATAAACACAACGGAATAACCTGCCAATAATGAAGATATAACAACAATGGCACACAACCCAATATTTAAATTTACTAGGGCCAAGGTAGTTGAAAGAAAATCATCGCTACCTATACACAACCCTCAATAACCAATGGAGCAACAATACTCGAATAAAAATACAGGAAAGAACATGGCGGTGCCAAAGAGATACAATAACACCATGATATAATAAATGCATCGAATAAAAGATACACACATAGGAAATATGCTAACAAATTGGCTCCCAAGAGAATTAGATAGCAATCCCACACAACATGGGTAAATAACTAAATGATGAGAAATATAGTAGCTAACTATTGTCCCCAATCAAAGTGCTGCAACCGTAACTGCGTCACCCTGCGCAAATCCAAAACATGCAACGAGGAAAACAAAAGAAAGGTGTCGTTGCACCACATGTTGTCCGTAGCTGAAACATTTCCAGCGAACTAGCGTGGGAATACAAGGGCATAAAACACCTGTGAGCAAAGAAGCTCAGCGGGAAAAACAAAATCCTAACTACCATATCCTCTGACTGTTTAGGTAATGCTAAACTATCCACCAAGATACGTAGCACATAACTAATCCCGACACCAAAGTCATAAGGCACGCACCCATATATTACCCTACATAAATATATAGGGGATATACATATATATATACACAAAATAACTCTCACAAAGTACAACTAAGACTCGCACTCCAAGTACCAGCACCGGTAGTCCACACTAGTCTCACAAATGTACGCTAAGTACACAACACCCAAGTCCAAGCTAATAAATCACCAAGCATTCACAACACTAACTAGAGGATCCAAAAAGGTAGAATCACAATCACCTCTAATATCCACATGAGAAAGAATCCAAAACTAATATCAAGGAATGCTCATAACCCACTCCCCGATAACACATGAGGGAAAACACTTACGTCCTTGCGTACTAACATAATCATCATCAATGCATATATATATATATGAGAACCCTCATTCCATTACTAGCAAAAATATACATCTCAAGGACTGAATCACATCAATCATATCACCATATGAATCTCATAATACTATATCCAATACGGTCAATAAATCACCAACGCTCTCACTATGAATAAGGAAATCAAACTAAACACGGAGAGTACATGGACACTACTCTCATGAACGACCACATGAGGGTCAAGAAATAGAGCAAGGGAGAAAAAGTCCCAATGCTAAACCAATAGATAACCGAGACAACAATGTCAAGGTTACGAACACCCACCAGTGATTAGGGAAACAGCCGAATAAAAGAAAAAAAAAAGCGACTGGCCGAGAGTAAAAGTCATAAAAAGATGAATCCCAATGACTCAATAGTTTAAAAAAAAAGGTTTTTAATACTCAAATAAATCCATTCGGCATCCATGCCCCTGACATGTGTAACAACCTAAATCACCTAGGTGGTGATATCAAGCAACCAAGAAGAAGACAAATGCAACACAATGTGTGTGCACTAAACAATATGTCTCATACCCGAGACATAGAAATGATCGAAAGCAAGGTGAAACAAGAAGACACCTTTTCAAAATACTGTAGGTTGAGATATTGAGAAAGAAGTCTTAAAATCTCGGAATCTCGAGAAATATTAAAAAGTAGGTTTTCTTTTAAGAATTCACAAAGTGAAAATGACCGTCTTGCCCCCGGTCTCCATAATCCACCATCACCGACTTTTAAAAGTTAAAAATATTTTTAAAAGAGATCCTAAGATCACTTTTTAAAGTATGAAAAGTTGTCGTGTCTACGGGGGTAGGCGAAAACGGGTTTTTCCTTTAAATAAGAAAGAGTTTGATTATAAATCCTAAAAAATGCCATTTTGAGTGACAACCTGATAAGAGTGACTATAACTCTAGGGAATAATACAATCACTAAGGATGCCAAGGGTCCTAAATGGTCGTTGCCACGAAAATAACTAAGTTCCATTGCCACCTAGTCTAACTCAACCAAAATTTGAAAAGTACGGTTGATAATCTATTCCTTAAAAGGTGAAAAGCATCTAATAACCGATACTAAACAATCAACTAGGTTCGCAATTTCATCACTCGCCTTCTCTAAGGCCACAACTCACAGTTGATACTAAAATCAACCACTGACCTCAACTATCCAAAGAAGTCACTAATCCGACATACATAACCCTCAAAGGGCATAAATGTACATAACCACAAGTATAACAATTTTCATTTCATTATAATTTAACAATTACTGCATATAAACCATGTTTTCACGTATCCACTTTCAGTTGAGCATTATTTTAAAATATGAATTTATTTATCGACATTCATAATAAACATGCTCCAAAAATCACATGAAATGATATCATAATCTACATGTAGAATGGAATCACATAATGGCAATATGAATGCAATGTGACTCAACACACCTCGTGGTATAGACACTACCATGCACCCTATCCACTAAGGGTCAACAGATCAAAAATATTTACCCATTCACTCTTGAGGATATAGGGTCATGAAGGAATGTAGAGTGTTACACCAATTATTCCCAAATGATATTCTATCTTTCACTTTCAATAAGGTATATCGGTTGCATTTGACAAGCCCGCGACTTAGGATCCGAAGATCAAATGCACGAGACAAACCCGCGACTTTGAGAGTGGCGCATTCTACCCGATGCGGCATAACCAACCCTATATTACCAGTCTCGAACATACTAGTCTGTAGCTGGGAGAAACCTCCTAGCCAGTTGTTGCGACGATTCAACACAAGTCAACTAACACATTGTTACACGACCCGCATAGATCAACACCCATGCACTCAACATAACACGGTGTACTCAATATGCATACTGGGCCTCAATAAAAATCATGCATCAACACAAATAAGTATTGCATCATATTTCTGAACAATATTCTCAAAGATGCCAACATGAATATCATAAATCCTTTAACATGCGTTTAAATCACAATAAAACAATAATCAATAAGGATATAATCTTATGCATAATTCATGTTTTAAATCCATCAATTCTTTATAATTTATGAGATGAATAAAAGGGAACTAGAGCAGCGTCTAAGTTTTCATGTCCCTCACTTTCATGATATCCCTAACATGTTTTAAATTCCGTAAAACACAAACAAAAGGGGAAACTAATATCATGCTCCAAGATCAAGTCCAACCTTTACAAATTTCACTAACCCACTTTAAATTTCAAGGGGGTACTAAGCCACCTATTCCCATTCAGTTCAGATAGGTTTTGATTTCGTAGAAAAATAATCCTTTAATTTCTCAAATTAATTACTATCTCCTTCTCCGCTTCTAACCAATATATAGATATTTTATTTCACAAAAATGTATATAAAATAAAATAGTAGC
Source organism: Cornus suecica (assembly GCA_963922005.1). Taxonomy (NCBI): domain Eukaryota; kingdom Viridiplantae; phylum Streptophyta; class Magnoliopsida; order Cornales; family Cornaceae; genus Cornus; species Cornus suecica. The sequence continues at coordinate 41,352,558 of OY998239.1, forward strand.
TTGGTAAGGGTTCGCACACCCAAACCACAGCAAACGATACAGAAGTGAGAATATTTTTCCCAACTAAAAATGCATGCCACATGCTAAACCATCACATCCGCATCCAAACCGGACACATCGACACGTTGCCTAAGACGAACGCTCTAATTTGTCAAAAAATAATTTTTTTTACCTGAAGTGGGGCCCATCGTGAACAGTGCCAGTGCCCAAAAATAGGGCCCGCCAAACAAATTTTTCTGATTGAAATTCCAAATATACTGAAACGTCCGCCTTGATGACCTATTCAATATATACAAAGCCCATTAGAAACAACCTAACCAAATTGAACAAATCAGAAATTTTCTCATTTTCTCGACGAACCGCTTAACAAAAAATTGTAAAATTTTAGTATACCGAACATGACACCAAGACAAAACTACCCTCCAAAAATCACAGTCATCGGAGCTCAGGAAGTCACCGAACCGGCAACGCAAACTCTGACCAAAGTCGGATCTGCGCGTGCCACCATGCGCGGCTCCGGCCCATCTGTGGCAACCACAACTCCTCCAAGCCATCACACCACCCCTGGCCACCTCCAGCTCTCTCCCTCTTTGAGGAACTCCCCAGCCCAAGTCATGAGCTCTATCTCTCATCCTCGGACGTGCGCGACCAACCCTTCTTCCCTCTTCGCCGGAGCTGATGAAAGTAGAGAAGATGGAGTGGCTATTATCGTTAATGGAGAAGGGGAAAACTGCATCAATGAAGATGAGACGAAAGAACAGGTATGTCGTCTCTTTCTCTGATACACAGATACATACATAATTGTAATAAGGTGTTGAATTAAAATTGAAATTTAGTAACCTTAAATTAATAGGGCTATGTGACATAAGGCATGTGTCCAAATTAAATAAAAACAAGGTGTGACACCCTATATAAAAATATGTATATATACATCTAAATAATATATGTACCATTTAAATAAAACCCCACCTCTATATAATTGTAGATAATAATATGTATAGCCATAATTAATCTTGAAAAAAATAATGGACCAACCCCAAAACAAAAATCATGCGAACCCAAAAATCCATGGGACACCAACTAACTAAAGTAATCCGAGTATAAAGCCCAACAACTGAAACACCAAATAAGTCTCTAGCACATCGAAACTCCTGAAATAATTGGATATTAACATTTATCAAGAAAGTCACCAAAACCGCTTCATGGAAATACATGTGCGAAAAATAAGTACTAATATTAATAAACAATTAAACAGAGCAAACAACCTCTAAGCGCTACGCCAAATATCTAAAAGCACTAATGCCGTAACCGAAACAACCGACTCAGAAACTCAACGTTGAACAAAAACATGTGTCGCCACCCAGTCGAAGTACTAAACACTAAACATCAAAACAAAACCACATAGTCGATAACAAGAAAGTCCAGGAAGTTGTCAAGGAGAAATTCGTAAAGTCATCCAGTTAACTTTAAATGTAAACGCAAAAAATTTACACACACCGAACACCAAGAGTAACCAAGACATCATGAACAAGTGATGTGACAATCGGAAATAAATCAAAAATAATTTCAGGAAAAAGGGAATGTAACACAGGGTGTTACATTACATGTATATGTGATAATATGCCTCGTGTTTCTAGCTATAAACATGACTTAGGAGTTTTATGAACTAGATATTGTGAACTTGTTTTGTAAAAAGGATTGTAAGACAAACATATGTCATTTGAAAATGTTGTACATTGATAGTGACTCACTGTTGAGACAAGATATGTATATTGTATACACCATGATCATATTTGCATTCGGTGTGGTTTCATGTCTCATTCATTTACCTTTAGTCTGAGTGAGTCTTTTGGGTCGTCACAATAACTGGCCAGGCGGTGTCTCTCGCTACCAGCGAACTAGTATTCCTAAAATCAGGGAGGCGTGTGAGGACGTGGTCCGAACATGGTATGTTTTTCATGAGTCGATAGATTCTTCGTGGTTGTGTTACTTTGGCGACATCATACCCCGATGTCCCTTATTAGATAAGGTGACATTTGCATTGCATTGCATTGCATTGGCATTCACATTGATCATTCGTTTGACATATGATTCTTTCTTGAGCTTTCATGCTATTAGTATTTATTGATATCGAGCATGATGGATCTGAATTTTATTAAACAGGTATATTATTCCCTTGAGTGCTATGGCGTAATTGTTGTGATTGTTGTTATGTTATTGGATATAAATCCTTTATAAATGATAGAAAGAACTCAAAGTGAATGAAGACTTAAAAAATTAAAGTTAGGAACTAAAAAGTGTAATACTAATAAGAACCAGGGTTAATGGAGCCACGATTGACATGTGTATTATATGGTTAAGTGAAACTAAGTAGAAAGAGGCCTTGTTGGCGTAACTTTTCCCCTTGAGTCGGGGTTGAATGCATAGGTTGTCTAGGAATGGAAAGTTATGATAAACGGATTCCCTTGGGCTAGGAGTGTGTCTTAGGGACGTAATTTTGACCGTGATTTCTAAGTTGTTTGGAGGGATAGTTGTGACTCGTGGTGGGCTTAAACATGTATCTAGCAATGGCCAAGTATGCCCTTTTTTATGGGTCGGTGTATGGAATTGTGAAGTGGTTGGTATTCCACTCTAGTTGATATAGAAAAATGATTGATTTCGAGGTCTAACCAGGTATAATAGGTTAGCACTTTCCTCTTATTTTGGACTTGTGTTATTTCCAATTACGTATTTTATTCTGCACCTCATATGTGGTTAAACTTTGGACTATCCTATGCTTTAAGGATCCATTGAATATCCCTTAAGGCACCCATAGGGGTTTAAGTTTTCATACTCCTGAGTGAATATTTGTTGGTAGTTTTGAGATAGACTAGTGATGTTTGAGGACTGTGTTGGTCCATTGTTTGCGGTATGGTGATATTAAAATCTTTTGGTGATACTGGAAAGTGTGGGATTGGTGACCTTTAATGCATACACAATGCACATTATTTTCATTGTTTCTTTATCTTAGTCTCAGCAAGAGACTTGATGTTGACTTATGCACACGTAGTGTGATTCCTAGTACTTTGGGTGGGTTCGGATACGTTAAAACCAAACAGATTTGATCGAGTCCTAAAACGTTTTCTTAAAAATCGGTTGAATCGTTCGGGGTTCAGTATTTTTCTTTAAAAACCAAGGGCGTCGGCATCCGTTTGGAACTAAATGACTCTGGTAACCCCAATTATTCGGGGTATGCTCGGTGCACGGTGTGATGGGTAGTTAGTTCTTATGGTACCTCAGAACGAGGGTGCGTATTGGAGTATATATATATATATATATATATACACGGATATGATTATTAATCTACAAGGTTACATAGATATATATCTTATATATATATAGATATATATTTATTCGACGATGCTTGTATGCCTTTACAGTATTCAGACTTATGGGTTGATCTATGTTTCATACTTTATGACTTTTGGTGTGGCTATGACTTATGATTTGAATTATTTTTGGGGCTATTTTTGGGTCTCGGATTGGCGTGGGTGCCAGGTGACATATTTGACTGACCTAGGATAGATGCATGCACACGGGATGGTTAGAGGTTCCTGGCGGCTAGGGGTGTGTTTGTTAGGGATATTAATTGTGAGCTCTGGTTTTTGCGCACCCCCACACAGATTGTAGGTTTACAGGTGGATGCAGCATGACATGTTCAGTGGCGATGGTTCGGGTGAATTGGGATGTTTTTAATTAGTTTTATTCCTTTTATTCGTAGTTATCCTTGTGTAGTCTTATTTCTATTGGGAATCAGTCTGTTGGCATATTCCCCTTCATTGTATATTTTATGTCGTATATTTATTATTTTGGGTGCCATTGTGTTTCTTCGGCACTACCAAGTGGGTTTCTTTGTATTTGTATTCGAGCGTTGTGGCTTTGTAGGTTTTAAAAGTGTTGTGTAGAGGTAGCGGTGGTTTTTTTTCCACTAACTTGGCCCTAGTAGGTTACTAGAAGGTTGGGTAGTGTGCTATTGTCATTTTTGAATTCATTACGGGCAAGTAATTCTGTCTTGTTGTGGTTGTATATCCGAATATTCCATTTACAAACAGAACTCTGTCGAATTTTTGTTAGATTTCGCTGTTGAGTTTCTATCACTCAGGTGGGCATGGAATATCTTGTTTTCATTCTTATTCCATGTATTTTCTCATTATTATTGATTCTAGTGGTCTTTTTCCACTGATGTCATACCTCGGGATTCGTTGATTCTCCGGATGGAAGTCTCAGGAATAACGGGGCATGACAAGTTATAGAATTCAATAAAAATTTGTAGTTATAATCCACGTAGAAATTGGATTGAAAAATTACATATGAAATTTTGTGTAATGTCCGGTACTTTTACGTCCAAATTAAAAAATTTGTTAACAATTAAGTGTTTATGTGCTTAGCATGACTTATATGATTATTTGAGATTAAATTTGGAAGTTGCATGTGGTATTTTCATTGTGAGAATAATGAAAAGTGTTAGAAATGATTTCGGAAAATAAATGACCAAAGGGTAAATTGGAATTTTCATTTTGGAAGAATTAGTGAAATTTGTAGAGAAATGCCGAAGTGTTGGTGTATGAGTGGCATGGTGGTAAATAGAGAGGAAGACATGAGTTAAAAGGGTAATTGAGAGTTATGATGGCACTCTTCTAATTAATCTTAAGTTGAGATGGATTTGATCTTTTCCCACTTTAATGTGTTGTCTAATTCTCCACCATTAATTTCAAGTCTTTTTCCACCTTTGCACACAACCCTTTGATCATACGGCCTTGTTTGGATGGTATAAAAATGCATGAATGCATTGTTCTTAGTCTTTCATGTGCAAGACTTCCTTTCCACCCTTGGATCATTCTCCCATTTTCTTTGGTTTATTCTCAACCCTTGGATTTGAGAAGAGTCAGTTAAGAATCTGTAAACTTGTATAATTCTCTCCTTTGCAAGACATTCATCTTCTCAACACAATCTCTTGCTCTCTCCTACTCTTCACAATTAGTGGGTGGTGAGTTCTTGAACTACTTTTGGTAAGTTTCTCTTCCATTCTAGGGTTTTGTTTCTAAGACCCTAGATTTTATGTTCATGAAATTATATGTGTTAGTATTGATTTTTGCTCTTCCTTTTATACATGTTTATGGAAGGTTGAGTTTTGCTTCCAGCTACCAAGTGAGTTCCATTTGTGGTGGCTCTTGAATTTCTCTTGTGAAGAAGTCATTGGTGAATTCATAGTTTATTGATCTCTTTAATTTTTTTTTCATGAATCCCTAATTTAGTAATCATTAGGGTTTAGTTTAATTCATGTGGGTGGAGCCAATTTGATAGTTAAACTTGTTTTTAGCACCATTGTGATCTTGTTTCCATTGAATGATGTGTTGGTAGTTTTGGAGGAATTGTGAATCAACTTTTGTCCCTCTTGGAGGCTTTCTTTGAACACTTGAATTAACTTGCTTGGATTGAGGTAGGGGAAAAATGAGTTGTTTTAATGTTTGTACGAGGGTGTGTGCGTCTATGTATATATATGCGATGTATATGTGCAAATTGAGTCTTCACAATGTAGATGTGGAATTAGACCCTTGAAAGCATGATTGTGTGATAATGACGTTTGTTGTGAAAATTTGCTTATATATGAGTCATTATGAGCATATTGAAATTGTGGACATAAAATAATGCATAATGATGTAAAGCATGTATTATGATGAGACATGGTTGAATTGGGACTTTTTGCATGTTGAGTACACCGTGTCATGTTGAGTACATATGTGTTGGTTTATTCGGGGCATAATACCATGTGTGAGTAGATTGTCATACAACTTGCCAGGGGGTGTTCTCTGTCACAACCCGTGTTATTTTTCGTTTTCCTAAAATTATTTCTAATTTATTTTCGGTTGTGACGTCACTTGTTCATGACTTCTTGTTTATTCTTGGTATTTCGTATATGTAAATTTTTTGCATTTTATGTTTCGGATTTGGCGGGACAACGGTGTGGATTCTCGTTGCTGACTACACGGTTTTGTTTTAACATTTAGCATTTAGTACTTCGACTGTGTGGCAACACGTTCTAATTATTTCACATTTAAGTTTCCGACTCAATTATTTCGGTTACGGCATTTAGTGTTTGTTCACCTTGTAGGTATGTCTCCGTGACGGTGTTTATAGTTACGTGATACTTGTTAGTAGATTTAATTGGGTAGATATTTATATTTACCTTTCTTGGAGTTTCAGTAGGATCAGACTTGTTAGGTGTTCCAATGATTGAGTTTTTAGCCCGAATTATTTATATCAGTTGATATTAGTTATTTGGTGTCCCATGGATGTTCGGGTTCGTGTGATTACGTTGGGTGTTCACGGTATATTTTTTGGATTTATCGTATGTATATATATTTAATTGTAATTATGTATGTTAGTCACTAATTGACCCTAGAAGGGGGGGGGGGGGGGGGGGGGGTGAATAGGGTATTCAAAAATCTCTTTTAAATCGTTTTTGGAAATTCAAACAAGCTATATCAAAATAACAACTACTTCAAAAAACAAGTAAATATTTCAAGGACAAATTTAAGTTAATTGATATAGCAAATTATCACAAGATTATAATAACATGCAAGATATTGAAATAAAGAGATAGAGATAGAGATAGAGAGATTGACACCGTGATTTTTTTGAGATTCGGTAACTCCTGCTCCTCGGCTCAAGAACCCCTTCTTGAAACTTTTCCCGATCCTTTCACTATGACTATTCCTTCACAGGTGAAATGGAAAACCTTTACACACGAGCTCACAAGTTCGTCTCTCAGTCAAGAGAACAATCCTCTCTTGAAAATGTTGGGCTTCACTTGCCCAAGATCATAAAAATGGTATGTAATCAATTGTATCACTCAAGAACAAAAACACTCAAAAACCCTAAGGTTTTATTGAAGATAAATCAATATAAGCTCAAGTGCTTTTGGTGATATTTAGACAACTCTAAATATGTATTCTCAAAGGATGAATTCAATAAATAAGTTTTAGAGAATAAGAAAATAAACTTGAGTTTAAAGCTTCAAAGATTTGTGTTGAAAAACAAGCTTTTTGCTTCTTGCCTTCAATGGCTTTTCAAAGAGTGGTAGAGAAGAAGATAAAGATTTTTGTAATTTGTTTTTTTTTTTACACTAGAACCAAACTTTTGCAAACCCACATCTCATTCAATATATATGGAAGCATTAGGGTTTTGAGATTTGATCTCACTCTTAAAGAGGAGATAAGAGCCGTTTGAAAAGGTTGAAAAATTTTGCTCAAAGTGATGGGAAAAATCTTTTGTAAAATTACATTTAATTATGAAAATAGTGCATTCAGTTGACTATAGAGAGAGCCTTAGTCGACTATAGCTTTCTTTTCAAAGGATCCTAATTCATCGACTTGCTTCAGTCGTCTATAGGGATTGTGTTATTCGACTACAAGGCTAGCTTTAGTCGACTACTTAGATGGGCTTAGTCGATTGCAGGATTATTTAAATTTCCAGTGTATCTCCGTCATGCTTTAGTCGACTACAACAATGGATTTAGTCGACTACAAGTATGTTTAGTCGACTACCAAAAATATTTAGTCAACTATAGCTCAATTTGAAATGAAACCTTAACTTTCGTCATGGTTTAGTTGACTATAGGATAAGTCCTAGTCGAGTATGACCCAAGGAAAAATGGAATTTTTAGTTCCTTTTTCGTCCGTCTTGAGTTTGATTAATTTATGACTTGAGCTTATAGGATTTCCCAACATATAAAATACCTTTTACAATGTTCGCGCCCCGAGTTATCTATCCCGAATCCTGAGTCTTCGACTTTCGCTTTTCGTTGATCATTTTGTCCTTCCATTTTTATCTTTGCACTTCAATTTCTTTGTTGTTTATCTCTTTTGTGCAAGCATTCTTTCCGAGCAATTTCTCGAAGTCCTTTTCCTATCTGTTTGGTGAAACATGTACCTTAACTTTGCATTAGTTTCAAACACACTTTAATGGTTTCTTATCATCAAATTTGGTATTGTTTGCCGAAAGTGGATTTCAAGACTAATATTCTCCCCCTTGATGATGAAAAAATATTTTGTGTTTGTTTGGCAGTGATGAAATATCAAGTGATGCTCCCTCTCAAAATGTGTATATAATTCTTTGTTCAAATTCTCCCCCATAGTGAATGAAATTTTTAAATTAATGGGCATTTTAATACAACTACAATTTAAGCATATTTGAGATAATAACACAGCGTTTCATAGATGGTTCAAGTTGAGTACAAGCTGTTACACTAATGAAAAAGAAAATAGCGACAGTAATATGATAGACATGGTAAGAAAACCACACAACCTAAGCTAGAAATTACTAAAGAAAGGCAATAAAAACGGTTACTACCATAGCATAATTTATCCCCTTTTTTGTCAGCATCAAGGGGCGTAATGTTGAGGGGCCTCAAGATCAAGGCGAAGATCATCAATAGAGGTGGTCAAATTAGTAAAATGGGTAGATATTTCTTGATCAAATTCATATAGGCGGTTGTTAACCTTTTGAACACCTTCAACATTTTTCGTGACAGCGTCATCAAGGCGCTGCAACCCTTAGGCTTGACGTTTAAGTATTTCCGCATTGCTCTGAATAACCCCAAGAATCAAATTAAGAAATTATTATGAGCACTGTCTAACTGAGAGACCGAGGAAGAGGCCTCGTGAAGCACTGCTGAAGTGCTTACAGTTGGAGGAAGACAAGGAGGAGGAATACTATCGGCAATTAAATTGCCTTTAGCGTCATATGTGATTTGCATTTGTTTGACGTGAGTGGGGTCGAGAAAAATGGGGTGATGCTCGGACACCTCATTGAGAAAAGGGAAGTCGTCCTGCTGCAGAAGATAGGTAATATGGGTAGGAAAGAAAAGCGGACCGGATGACTTACGCTAATAGGCAAGAATAACATAGCGAAAAATTGTAGCTAAATCCACTCTATTTCCTGTCATAATGCCGTAAACAAGAAAGGCCTCCATACGTGACACACTACTGCGACTTCCAATTTTAGGCAAAATAGAATAGGTTAGAACATTATGCATTAACCTTGCCTCGGGTAGGAGCATGGATGAGAGAGGACAAGATGTATGCATGGTTTCCTTATCAATACATATGGTCCGAACCGCCTCAATGCAATCAAAATCATCAACAGTGTACCAATCCTGGTTTGAGAAATGGCGGACTCCGTCAGGATGAAGAGAAAAAAATGCGATTGATTTCCCTGTCTTGGAAAGGCACATCGCGACCCGCCACGTGAACTCTAAGATGTGGAAGAAAGTAATCCTTGCGATTTTTCAAGGAAGCATAAAAGGCTTTGACAACATGGGGAAAGAAGGGAATGTCGAGAGAAATGAAGAAATCCAAACCAATAGCTTTGAATAAATCAAAAGTTTTAGCCCCCATTTCGGTGCAGAGATTTTAAGTGACGATTATGCATGGGGTAGGAGGATGATGGTCAGAGATGCTAACGAAGCAATTTCAAGCACCTTGACCCTTAAGAAGAGCCTTAAGAGGCATGGGTGCATCAAATTCATCTTCTTCGGCAACAACTGGTGGAAAGGGAGGACGACGTGGAACGGTAGAGCTTTAGCCACCATCAATGCGTGAACATTTCCGGGTCAAGGCACGAGTTTTGGGGGCCATTGTGAGAGATGAGAGTACGTATATATATATATATGTATAGATATATAATGGTGTATATATGAGAAAAAGAGATTGGGTGGAGGATGAGATTTGGGTGAAATATATATAGGGAATTAGATGGATAAAAGGAGATGGGTAAATGAAATTAATGAAAAATAGAGAGGGAATGAATGTGGAATAGAGGGGTTGAGAACCTGAGAGAAGGGAAGAGTGAGAGAGGAAGTCCAAAGAATGGAGAAGACGAAGTGGGGGTTAGGTTTAATTAGGAGGCGTAGTCGACTAAGGCATGGTGGAGTCGACTATGGAAAGCATTTAGTCGACTATGTCTTGTTGTCTAGCCGACTAAGACAGGTTGAAAGAAAGGAGAAAAATGGGTGAGTTTGGGATGATATGGGTAGTCGACTATGAGCCATGGTTTAGTCGACTAAAGAAAGAAATTTATTTGGAAAATCAGAAGGATTTGGAAAAATGTTTGAAAATTTTGAATGAAATTGAAACTTATTGAAAAATTTTGAAAGAAAAATTAAAATTTTGAAAATTTTGAAACTAATTTTGAAAATTTTGAAAGTAAAAATTTATGGATGAAGTTAGGCTGAAACATCAATATCCATGGCCATTCCAATCTCCCTACGAATTTTTGAAAAAGATTTGTCAGGGAGTAGTTTAGTGAAAATATCCGCTAATTGATTTTTAGTGTCAATAAAAACCAATTCAACGTCGCCTTTAGCTACGTGATCGCGTAAGAAATGATGCATAATCTCGATGTGCTTGGTGCGCGAGTGTTGAATAGGATTCTTAGATATGCAAATAGCTCTTATATTATCACATTTAATAGGCACATGATTGAAAATAAGACTGAAATCAAGTAATTGTTGCTTAATATAAAGAGTTTGAGTGTAACTACTACCGGCTGCAACATATTCGGCTTCGGCCATAGACAATGCAACGGAATTTTTCTTTTTACTTAACCAATATACCAGAGAGTGTCCTAGAAAGTGACATGTGCCGCTTGTGCATTTTCAATCCACTCTACATCCCGCAAAATCGGCATTCGAGTACCTAATAAGATCAAGTGAAGTACCACGTGGATACCAAAGTCCTAAGTTAATTGTACCAATTAGGTAGCAAAAAATACATTTAACGTCAAGTAAGTGAGATTTTTTAGGACAAGATTGAAAACAAACACATAGGCACACACTAAACATTATATCTGGTCTACTAGTGGTTAAGTAAAGCAAACTACTTATCATGCCTCTATAATTAGTAATGTCAACGCATTTACCATTTTCAACTTTGTCAAGCTTAAGAGAGGTACTCATAGGAGTTATGGCATGTTTGGTAACCTCCATACCAAATCGCTTTAGCAAATCTTTAGTGTACTGGGATTGGCTTACAAATAAGCCATCCGAGTTTTGCTTGATTTGCAAACCTAAAAAGAAGTTCAACTCACCCATCATGCTCATTTCAAATTCATTTTGCATACTTGTAGCAAATTCTTTACAAAGAGAATCATTTATTGAGCCGAATATAATGTCGTCAACATATATTTAGAAAATCAACAAAATTTTCTTAATGATTTTTGTAAAAAGTGTGTTACCAACTTTTCCTCTTGTAAAACCATTTTGAATAAAAAATCCACCAAGTCTCTCATACCAAGCTCTAGGAGCTTGCATTAAACCATATAAGGCCTTAGTCAATTTGAAAACATGATTTGGAAAAAGTTCATTTTCAAAACCGGGTAATTGTTTTACAAAAACGTTTTCTTCTATGACACCATTTAAGAAAGCACTTTTGAAATCCATTTGATAAAGAGTAAAATTTCTAAATGATGCAAATGCAAAAAACATTCTAATTGCTTCTAATCTAGCTACGGGTGCAAAAGTCTCATCGTAGTCAATGCCTTCCTATTGATTATGTCCTTGAGCTACCAATCTTGCTTTATTTTAAATAATCACTGCATTCTCATCCTTTTTATTTTGAAAAACCCATTTTGTGCCAATTATAGTTTGATTTTTGGATTTAGGAACTAAATACCAAACTTGATTACGTTCAAATTGATTTAGTTCCTCTTGTATCACAACAATCCAAAAATCATCACATTGAGCTTCGTGGAAGTTCTTGGGCTTGATTTGAGACACAAATGCCATGTGATTGCAGAAGTCTCTAAGTTGAGAACTAGTGCTAATCCCTTTTGACGGATTACCTATGACTTGATCAAGAGGATGATTGTGTAAAATCCTCCATGATTTAGGAATTGAGTTTGTCAAGTCATCATTGGATTGATGCTCAACTTCACTCTTTTCCTTTTGGCTACTTGATGAGTTGGAGATATTGGGATTATTTAAACTATCCTCAATCCCTACAACTTCATCATCATCTAGGTCAACTCTAGGTGATGGTGGTGGTGGTGATTCATCAAAGACAATGTGAATTGACTCAACCATGGTTAGAGTCCTCTTGTTATAGGCTCGAAAAGCTCTACTTCTTGAAGAATACCCTAGGAAAATTGCTTTTTTCGATTTGGAGTCGAATTTTCCTAAGTTATCTTTATCATCTAACATAAAACATTTACAACCAAACACCTTGAAATATCCAATATGGGTCTTTCGACTATTCTATAACTTATAAGGTGTTTTTCCCAATTTCATTCGAATAATGACTCTATTAATTATATGGCATGCAGTTTTTACCGCTTCTGCCCAAAGGCTTCGGGGAATGTTGTGTTCATTTAACACGGTTCTAGTCATTTCTTGCAATGACCTATTCTTTATTTCAACCACACCATTTTGTTAAGGGGTTCTAGGGGCCGAGAGATCAAGAGATACACCAAGTTCATCACTTAATTTCTCTAAGTCTTGATTTTCAAATTCCCTACCCCTATTACTTCTAATTTTCTTGATTTTCAAATCTTTTTCATTTTGAATGACTATAAAATTTATCAAGAATGGAGTGAGTTTTATTTCTATGAGCAAGAAAGTGAACCCAAGTGTATCTAGTGTATTCATCGACTATAACAATTACATAGAGTTTCCTAACTAAGCTAGCCGTTCTCTCCCAGACCAAAAAGATCCATGTGAAGTAGCTCTAATGGTCTAGAAGTGGTAATGTCTTTCTTTCTCTTGAAAGAGGACTTTACTTGTTTGCCTACTTGACATGCACTACATACTTTATCTTTTAAAAATTTAGTTTTCGGGAGGCCTTTGAGTAAATCATTTTTGGATAAACGATGAATGAGGCCCATACGCATGTCCTAAGTGTCTATACCATAACCAACTATTTTCGCTAGATGTGACAAAACATTTAACATCTTGTTCATATAATTCACATAGCAACATAGTATACAGATTTCCATTTCTTTTAGCATTGAACAATTGCTTTTCATCTTTCTCAACTATGTATGCATTTGACCTAAAGATAACATCATAACCTTTGTCACATAATTGACTAATGCTAAACAAATTATTCTTCAAAGCATCAACCAAAAACACGTTATCTATAGAGAGAGAAGAAGATATACCAATTGAGTCAATCCCTATAATTTTGCCTTTTGAGTTGTCTCCAAAGCGGTTCCTCCTTCATAGGATTTTAGAGAAATGAACTTTGATTTGTGTCCCGTCATATGCTTTGAGCATCCGCTATCAAGAAACCAATTTTCCTTTTATGCGGACTTCAAGCATACCTACAAAACAAATTTAAGTAACGTTCATTGGTACCCAATCTATTTTGGGTCCACTAGGGTTAGAGAGAGATGCAATGGTTCCTTTTGGAACCCAAATCATTTTTGTTACTACATTCTCTTTTCTACCTAAGCATGCAATGGTTCCCTTTGGAACCCAAATCATTTTTGTTATCACTTTCTTCTTTCTAAATAAGCAATCATGTGCTTTGTGTCCCTTTTTCTTGCAATAATAACATGTAACATGTTTATGATCATTTGAGAATGCATGATATGATTGTCTTGTAAATGTATACCTTAGTGATTTCCTCTTCTTCAAAATATGAACATCTTTGTCAAAGACATCATATCCTAAATCACTTTTATCAAATTTTCTTCTTTGTCTTCCTTAATATAATGCTTAGAATCTCTTTTCCTTTTGTAAACTTTGCTAAGACATTTATTTGATCATCTATAGTCTTTTTTAAAAAAATATTTTCCTTTTCTAGCTCAATGTTTTTGTCATCCATTTTGCATGAATGAACTAAGGTGGAATTAGTAGAAATACATGAATATTTTGTTTTCTTAAGTATAATATGCTTGCTAGCTAATTTTTCAAATTCATCATGCAATTATTCAAATGTATCTTGCAATTCATTATAAGAGAAGAGAAGTTCATCATACGATAATTTGGATTTATCTAATGCATGTGAATTTCAATGTACCTCATGTTCATTTGCCATGAGACAAATGTTTGCCGTTTCCTCCCCATTTTCTTCCTCATCCAAATCACATGAGTCGTATTCATCCCATGTAGCATTCATAGCCATATTGTTTAGCCTTTTCTCATTCACCTTTTTGAGCTTGAAACAATTGCTCCTATAGTGCCCCGACTTCCCACAATTGAAGCAAGTTGGGGGTTCCCTCTTGCTAGACTCGCCTCTTTGCTCGTTTCTCGTTATGAATCTTCCACCGTTGACTTTTTTTCTTTGAAGGAATCTCTTGAATATTTGGGTGATCAATGCAATGTCCTCATCCACCTCTTCTTCAACCGGCTCATTGGCTTCACTTTTGGTAGAGGCTTGCAAAGCTATACCTTTTCTCAGCTTGGTGTCTTCTTCACGAGATTTTAAGATAATTTCCCAACTGAGAAAAGACTTGAATATCTCATCAAGACTCATGGTGTTGAGATCATGTGCTTCTTTGATTGCCATCATTTTTGCATCCCATTTGGCCGAAAGGCTTCTAAGAACTTTTGGTGACGCATCAGATCTAGGAATAATTCTACCAAGATGCTTTAATCCATCCAAATATTAGTAAAAAGAGACATTATCGAATTTACATTTTCATCATCTTTCATGGCAAATAATTCATATTCATGCATGAGTAAGTAAATTTTGGATTCTCGTATTTGAGAGGTTCCTTCTTAAGTTACTTCTATCTTATCCCATATTTTTTTAGCCATTGAACAAGTAGATATACGATTAAATTCATTTGAACTCAATGCACAATTTAAATTTACTTTGGCTTTAGCATTTTAGGACATAAGCTTACGGTCATCACTATCCCACTCATTGGGTAATTTGGGAACGATTTTTCCATCAACAACTGTGGTTAAAACAAATGGACCTTGAATGATGACTTGCCAGAATTGGTAGTCAATAGCTTAAAGAAAATCTATCATTCTAGTCTTCCAATACCTATAGTTTGATCCATTAAACCATGGGGGGCCTATTGTTAGATTGTCCTTCAACGTGAGTGACTAAATTTGAGGCCATGATCGTTCTCTAAGACGGTTCAGTCTAAAATTAATAGAGATTAGGCTCTGATACAAATTGTTAATCACTAATTGACCCTAGAGGGGGGTGAATAGGGTGTTCAAAAATCTCTTTTAAATCTTTTTGGAAATTCAAACAAGCTATATCAAAATAACAACTACTTCAAGAAACAAGTAAATATTTCAATAATAAATTTAAGTTAATTGATCTAGCAAATTATCACAAGATTATAATAGCATGCAAGATATTAAAATAAAGCGATAGAGATTGAGAAATTGACACCGTGATATTTTCGAGGTTCGGTAACTCCTACTCCTCGGCTCAAGAACCCCTATGTTTTCGAGGTGCAATGACAAACCTGTACACACGAGCTCACAAGCTCGTCTCTCAGTTAAGAGAACAATCCTCTCTTGAAAATGTTGGGCTTCACTTGCCCAATATCACAAAAATGGTATGTAATCAATTGTATCACTCAAGAACAAAAACACTCAAAAACCCTAAGGTTTTTAAGGAAGATAAATAATTATAAACTCAAGTGTTTTGGTGATATTTCAACAACTCTAGATATGTATTCTCAAAGGATGAATTCAACGAATGAGTTTGAGAGAATAAGAAAATAAACTAGAGTTTAAAGCTTCAAAGATTTGAGTTGAAAATGAAGCTTTTTGCTTATTGCCTTCAATGGCTTTTCAAAGAGTGGTAGAGAAGAAGATGAATATTTTTCTATTTTTGTATTTTGTTTTTATACTAGAACCACACTTTTGCATACCCACATCTATTTCTATTTATATGGAAGCATTAGGGTTTTGAGATTGGATCTCACTCTTAAAGAGGAGACAAGAGCCGTTTGAAAATGTTGAAAAAGTTGTTTCAAAGTGATGGGCAAAATCTTTTGTAAAGATTACATTTAATTCTGAAAATAGTGCATTCAGTTGACTACATAGAGAGCCTTAGTCGACTACAACTTTGTTTTCAAACGATCCTAATTCATTGACTAGCTTCAGTCGACTATAGAGATGGTCTTAGTCGACTACAAGGCTAGCTTTAGTCGACTACTTAGAGGGGCTTAGTCGACTACAGGAAGATTTAAATTTCCAGTCTATCTTCGTCATGCTTTAGTTGACTACAACAATGGGTTTAGTCGACTGCAAGTATGTTTAGTCGACTATAGCTCAATTTGAAATGAGACCTTAACTTTCATCATAGTTTAGTGGACTATGGGATAAGTCCTAGTCGACTATGACTCAAGGAAAAACTTATTTTTGAGTTCGTTTTTCGTCCATTTTGAGTTCGATTAATTTATGACTTGAGCTTATAGGATTTACCAACACATAAAATACCTTGTTACAATGTTCGTACCCCGACCTATCTACCCCAAGTCTTGAGTCAGCGACTTTCACTTTTCGTTGATCATTTTGTCCTTCCATTTTTTTCTTTGTTGCTTATTGCTTTTGTGCAAGCATTCTTTCTGAGAAATTTCTCGTAGTCCTTTTCCTGTCTTTTTGCTGAAACATGTAGCTTAACTTTGCATTAGTTTCAAACACACTTTAAGGCCAACAATATATATATGGATATTTACATTTATTAATATATATATTTATAAATATATATAGATAGATAAATATATATGGGTATTTAATAAATAGATAAATAAAATTATGGGTACATATTAATATATATATATATATTTAATTTTAGGTAAATATATATAGAGAGAAAATATATATAGATATATATGTATGTATCGGCTTTGAGAGAATGAGACCGACCTTTGTTTCTCCTTCTTCATCGCGAAAAACCCTCAGCTGCTTCTTCTCCTCTTTGCGCAAGCTCAGCATGGAGCTTCTTCTACATCTTCCACAGATTGTGGAGAGAGAGACAGAGAGGTGGGTCGCATAGGTTGCATGTGAGAGAGAAATGGTGTTGCTTGGTCACGCGAAATGAGGGCTTTGGTCGGAGACCTGATGGCTGCTATGTCGCCGACCTGGGGTGCTCCAGTGTCAACGAGGGGCAGCGGCATGAGTTGGAGGTGGTGCGTAGGTGGCTCGCGGTGGAACAGGTTGTTGATGATGCGCGACCAAACCATTTTTAGCCAGAATTTTGCTACTCCATTTGGGCAACTTCCCGAGCTCGGATGGTGATAGGTGTCAAATATTAGACATTTTGACCCCTTAACTCACTATTATTATGTTCTTTCATTTCATTACTTGGTGTTTTTATTTTGTCTGCATCTTAAAGCATGTGTTTAGGAGCTTAATGAATAAATAAAGCTAACTTCACTGAATTAAGTGAATAGTGTGTTCTTTCAATCCAAGAGGACAGTAAAAAAGGCAGTCCGAGACAAAATGGCTCCCGGAGGGTAAAAATGGCATTTTCAGAAGCCATCATCTTCAACAAAAAGTATCGTGGATTTGAGACGGACGTTTTGGCTCATTCACAGAGAAAAGTGGCTTTCCATAAAAACCCCATGCTTGTATCTACGCTTACAGTACAAAAACGTGGGTAGAATTGCAAAATCTACGCTTGGACCTACGCTTGTGTCCTATGCTTGAAGCGTAGCCTCCAAGCGTAAGTGCGACAACTTTGAATATTTTTGCGTGATTTTTCTTATTTAACCCCTGGCTTAATTGAAAGACATGCCCACGACTCCAGACCTCTATATACATGTATATACACTTATATTTAGCATTTTGAAGAGTTTTGAGAGAGTTCGGTGAGGCGTTCATTTAAGAGGTTCACTCATTTAGATTTGCTGCAGTTAAGAGTCATATTCAAACCTAGAGATCTGAAGAAAAAGATAATGGAGAGTGTTTCTACATTAACGATACAGTCACCTTATACCATGGCCAACTAACTCGATATCTAGGGTTTTCTAGCGAAACCCTAGCCAATTAATGTAGTTCTTTTATTGTTTTTAACTTTAAATGAGGGGAAACTGTGACCATACTGTGATAATTGTAGTAGTTAAGAGACCGTACTGATTTGCAATATAAAATTCTATATTTGTTCTAAATTATTATCTTAGATGAAATAAATATATTATTTTGCAGAATTATGATTATTTAATTTGGGCTAGAACTCGGATGCTTAATCATGGTTTTCTACACAATGGTGGTAAAGAAACTTAAGACCCTAGGTTGACCCAGGTCGTGCCTTGGTGATTTAATATAGACATGCTTTAGTTTATTTTCATGCCTTAGGAGTAGAGTAGAGTAGCATAATTGGCATGTACTAGTTAGGTCAGCCATTTAACAAAAATCACTATATTATAGTGAGCCCAGTTGATTTAAGGCCAAAATACGTCGTTTAGGACCTCAAAACTACGACTTTCTGATTATAAAAAAAAATAAAATTGAATTTTGAGAAGATGGGTTACCAAAGAGCCAATCTATCAAAGACACCAGCCACATCTTTAAAAGGATACTACACGCCCAATGCATACGATTGCTATGTTGAGTTCCTAGAGGAAGAAGGCACGAAGCACTTCCAGATCAAGTCAAGCGTTATCAATAATACACTTCCAAAATTTTATTGCCTTAGGATAGAGGACCCATACTAGCAAATTAATGATTTCTTAGAGTTTGCTTCGACTGTTCGGTATGATAATCTGTCTAAGAATGATTTACGAGTGCGTCTATTTCCTTGGTCGTTGAGAGAAAAAGCTAAAAGATGGTACATCAAATTGGCTAAGGAAATTAAAATTGATTGGGAAGCCCTTCAAAGAGAATTCTCAGAAAAGCATTATCCCATAGGAAAGACCTCGGAAGCCCATGATGTGATCAAAAGTTTTAGAGAGTTACCTGGTGAGAAGTTTAATGATGCCTAGGAGAGATATAGTGAATTCTTGTATAAGTGTCCCCACCATAGGTTCTCTAAACAAGATGTCGCTAAGAAGTTTTACATGGGACTTGGAGGTGCACATAAAACTTTGATAGATGCATCCACACAAGGTCAATTTATCCTAAAGCCGGCAAAAGAACTCTTAGATTTGTTTGATAATATTAGTGAGAATATGATTCAATATGAATCTGAGTTGAGGGCTAGAGGTGGAGAGGATAAACGATCTGAGAAAGCTTATGGTGTGAATAATGATGATGTGAGAGATTCAGTAGCGTTGATAGGCGAGAAGTTAGAGAGAATTGAAAAGTTTCTTCAATAAAATCATTCTCCTATGAGAGAGAGGTTAGAACTAGAAGCTGAGTATTCTTGAACTGAGTGTCAGGACATAATGAATAATGCTCCTTTCACTAATTCATACAACTCAAATGCTAGAAATCACCCACTTCTATCCTATGGATCTACAAATATGGAGAATCCACATCCAAGGTTCAAACAGAGTCAACAATCATTCAACTCCCAGCCAACAATCATTGCTCAAAATCCTCAGTCAAATTACCAATCTAGACAGCTATCCAATAATTCTCAGGATCTCTAACCATTCAATACTTATCATGTTATCCAACCTTATAATTACCAAACTCAGCCTCAAGGAAACCAAATCCGAGGATTGAATCCAAATCCAGCTTATCCTCAATATCCTCAAAATTATCTCCAACATCAAAATCCAACTCAAAATCCACCACCAGGAATGGCTTTGAAGAAGAGGTTATGAGCGCCTTGAAGGAGTTAAAAAATCATGTTTTTGGGGAGTTAAAAAATCAATCTAATCATTTTCAGACAGCTATCCAATCGATGAACTCTAAATCCCAATCCATTGCTTAGATAGAAACCCAAATGGGGCAACTAACCAATGTGGTGAATAGGCTTGAAGAGGAAATATTGCTTAGGGAACCAGTGGTTAATCCAAAGAGTCAACAAGTAGTGGATCGTGGTTCATTTGTTGGGTATAATTATGAAATAGTCCAAGCCATTACAACTTTAAGAAGTGTAAGGGAACTGGAGAATCAATTTGAGGCAGAGCATGAAGAAAGGTTGTGGAGAATAAGGGAAGCAGAATAAAAGAAGAGGAAGAAAGCTGAAGAACAGCAGCGGAATGAAGTTGCATGGAAAGAGGCTGAAAGAACGCAGAAAGACCAACCATCGGTGGAGGACAATGTTGATAAGACATTACTTAAAGAGCTAGAAAAAGCACATTCTGAGAAGGCAGCGCCATTTCCTTAACGTCTTAGAGAGTCAGCAAAGTACGAAAAGATGAAAGAATCTGATATGTTAGATACATTCTGACAAATAAAAATCACTTTACCTCTCTTAGATCTAATCGCCCAAATACCGCCTTATGCTAAGTTTTTCAAGGATCTTTGCACCCAAAATCGGAAAAGCAAAAGAAAGAATCGAATGAAAATACTCTTGACTGATCCAGTGAGTTCATTGTTTTTAAGCGATACTCCACCTAAGAGGAAAGATCCTGGTGCTCCCAATATTCCATGTGTCATTGGTGACTAGAAAATTAGTAGAGCTATTCTTGATCTAGGTGCAAGTATTAACTTACTTCCTTATTCAGTTTACGAACAGTTAGGATTGGGTGACATCAGTCCCACATCGGTTGTACTGCAATTCGCCGATCGATCAATCAAACAGGCAAGAGGATTGCTTGAAGATGTCATTGTACAGGTGGGCAAGTTTTATTTTTCGGTTGACTTTGTAGTCCTGGATACAGAACCTGTCCCTGACACGAAGAAGCACATTCCAATAATATTGGGAAGACCATTCTTAGGTACGGCAAATACATGCATCAATTACAGAACCGGAGCCATGGATCTAACATTTGGCAACATGATGGTCAGGATGATTGTGTTCGAAGGAAGTCACCACTTACCTGAATCTGGGGAATGTTTTCAGATTAATAAGTGCGATGAACTAGATGATATTATATCAGATTTTGCAACTCAAATGTTGGAAAGAGACGAGCTGGAGTCATTTATGACTGGACAAATATCAAATGAGGAAGTTGGTGATTAAGAGGCATATTTAAAGCTGCAGAATGAAGAGTTGGATGCAATGGAGACTGCATTATACACTCAACCATGGCGGAAGTCAGTTGAACAACTTCCAATAGTTTTAAATACTCCACCAATTCCATCTCTGACTACTCCTCTTGCCTTGGAACTCAAGGAATTGTCTGAAAAGCTGAAGTATGTTTTCTTGGGATCTGATGAGATTCTTCCTATAATTATATCTTCGAAATTGACAAAGAAACAGGAATTGAGTCTAGTCAAGGTTCTAAGTGAGAAGAAAGAGGCAATAGGATGGAGTGTTGCTGATTTGAAAGGCATAGACCCCTCAATTTGTATGCATCACATACACCTTGAGCAGGATGCAAAGCCATCAAGAAAGATGCAGCGGATGCTGAATCCCAATATGAAAGAGGTGGTGATGAAAGAAATGGTAAAATTGCTAGATGCGGGTATCATTTGTCCCATCTCTGACAGTACATGGGTAAGTCCAACTCAGGTGGTGCCGAAGAAGTCTGGTATCATAGTGGTGTCAAACTCAATAGGTGAGCTAATTCCACAACACACGACCACGTGATGGTGTGTGTGTGTTCATTACAGAAAGCTCAATCTAAGTACTAGGAAAGATCATTTCCATTACCATTCATTGATCAAATCCTAGAGAGATTAGCCGGCCAGAGCTATTATTGCTTTCTGGATGGGTATTCCGGCTATAATCAGGTGGCAACTAACCCTGTTGATCAGGAGATAACCACATTTAGTTGTCTATATGGCACTTTTTTTATAGACAAATGTTGTTTAGTTTATGTAATGCAACAACAACATTCCAACAGTGTATGATGTCTATATTTTTTGACATGGTAGAGAAATTTTTTGAAGTATTCATGGATGATTTTTCAATTTTTGGGGAAACCTTTGAAGATTGTTTGAGACATCTGGAAATGGTACTTAAGAGATATAAGGAGACGAATTTGATCCTATATTGGGAAAAGAGTCATTTCATGGTTCAAGAAGGGATTGTATTAGGCCATATTGTATCGAAGCAAATGATAGAGGTCAATAAAGAAAAATTGAATTAATTTCAAAACTGCCTCCTCCCAAATCTGTTAAGCAGATACGCTCTTTTCTGGGCCATATCGGGTTTTACCAAAGGTTTATCAAAGATTTTAGCAAAATCGCCCTGCTAGTATGTAACTTATTGGCTAAGGATGCTACCTTTATGTTTTACGAAGAGTGCCTTCATGCCTTTGAGGAGCTGCGTGCTCAACTATCATCAGCCCCGATTATTCGTCCGCCAGGATGTCTCTACCATTTAAGCTCATGTGTGATGCATCTAACTACGTCATAGGAGCTATGTTGGGTCTAAGAAAAGAAAAGCTATCATATGCTATTTATTATGCCAGTAAGACTCTGAATGAAGCTCAGATGAACTACACAACTACCGAGAAAGAGTTGCTGGCAGTTGTCTTCACCTTGGATAAATTTCGATCATATTTATTAGGCACCAAAGTTGTCGTTTACTCGGATCATGCTGCTCTGAGGCATTTGCTGACAAAGAAAGATTCTAAGCCCTGACTGATTTGGTGGATTATGTTGTTGCAAGAATTCAACTTGGAAATCAGAGATAAAAAGGGTTCAGAAAATGTTGTTGCTGATCATTTGTCAAGGATTATTGTCGAGTCCACAAAGGAAATCACTCCTCTTAAGGATTCTTTCCCGGATGAACATCTATTTAGTGTGGCTATAGTGGAACAAATACCGTGTTATGCTGACATTGTCAATTATAAAGCCACAAGTCGAATCCTAAAAGGATAGTCTAAGAATGAGAAAGACCGATTCTTCAGCCAAGTCAAATTTTATATCTGGGATAATCCGCATTTGTAAAAGTATTGCTCTTATTAGATTATTAGGGAATGTGTCCCCTAAAGTGAGGTGCAAAGCATACTTACCTTTTGTCACACACTGGAGTGTGGAGGGCATTTCGGAGCTTTGAAGACAACCCATAAGGTGCTACAAAATGGATTTTACTGGCCGTCCATATTCAAGGATGTAGTCAAATTTTACAAAGCGTGTCTGCAGTGTCAAAAGCTTGGATCCATATCTCGAAGAGACATGATGCCTTTAACCCTGAGTCTGATTGTAGAATTATTTGATATGTGGGGTATTGATTTCATGGGACCGTTTCCAAAATTAGATAAGGAGTATATACTTGTGGGGGTTGATTATGTTTCAAAATGGGTAGAAGTAATAGCCACCAAAAGTGCTCATCATGATGTTGTGAAAGAATTTGTAAAATTGAACATTTTCTCACGATTTGGAATGTCGAAAGTTCTGATCAGTGATGCTGGAAGCCATTTTGACAACCAGTTTCTTTTCGCTCTGTGTAAAAAGTACGGTGTCACTCATAGAATTGGTACGCCATATCACCCCCAATCATAAGGTCTAGTGGACATTTCTATTAGGGAGATTAAAACTATTTTGGAGAAAACGGTGCGTCCGGATTTAAAGGATTGGCTGCGAAGGCTAAATGATGCACTTTGGGCGTACAAAACTGCATTTAAGACACCAATTGGTATGTCACCATATCGTCTTTTATAATGTAAAGCGTTCCATTTACTTGTAAAGCTAGAATATCGAGCATATTGGGTTGCTCGAAGATTGAATTTCGATATAAAGAAAGTCGGTGCGCAGTGGAAACTCCAGTTGAAAGAGCTTGAGGAGTTGAGAAATGATACATATGAAAATTCTCGGATTTATAAGGCTCGAACAAAAGCATTCCATGATAAGCACATCAAAAAGAAAGTTTTTGAGCCCGGCCAAAAGGTTTGGCTTTTTAATTCAAGACTTAAGTCGTTTCCTAGTAAGCTTTAGTCAATATGGGATGGGCTATAGAAGATTACAAAGGTTTTCCCCCAGGAATAGTGGAGCTCGATGATCCTGACACTGGAAAGACGTTTGTCATAAATGGGAAGAGATTGAAGCATTATATAGAGGTTCGACCAGTTGAGTGTGTGGTAGAAACTATCAATTTGACTAAACCACCACCCGAGCTGGATAAGCTTAATCCGGAGTATTGAGAGGCAACAATGTCGTACCAATCACGTTAAACATTGGTACTAGGTAGAGAAAAGTAGCTTTGATGCCTACTTTATATTTGTAGATGGTAATTTAGTCATTTCGTCATTGAGGATCGAGTCTGTAAAATCGAGTTACAAGGCCATCATCGTAAGAGTATGGAGTGTAAATGGGGCCTAGGAATCATTTAAGAAGTGTGGAGTTAAAGACGGTACCATACGACAAAGAAGAGAGCAAATTTTAGAATTTGGCTAGGGGCCTACGCTTCAAGCGTAGGCCAAGCTACGCTTCAAGCGTAGCTACGCAGGCCTGTTATAAACAGACCGCGACAATGTTCCCTCTCATTCCCCATTCAAACTCTACTTTCTGTCTCAATTCTCCACCACTCTTCGAGAGGTTTGATCCTACTATTTAGCCATTCAATTCCTCATCATTCATTGCCAAGGGATCATAAAATTAATTGGTGATTCGACCGGATTCACGTGAAGAACTTGAAGTCACCGAAACTCAATTTTTGGAAATCCATCGTTTCTCTCGATTCGGTGAGTATTGTTCCATCATTTTGATTTCATATGACTTATTTAACTATTTTAAATTAGTATTGACGAACGAGCCAGAATAAATTCATGTTTTAATTTGTTCTCTAAAAGTTGAGTTTCTCGACTTCATAATCGGATTCAATATTGAATTTTTGGGATGATAGCTTGTTTAATCATCGTATTAGATATATTTAGTTATAGTTTGAGTTTGATTCGGTGTCCAGTTCATTATTTCTTACTCTTTAAAAATTCCTTATCGTAGGCATGGCGTGAACCAGGATATCGGGGAGACGAGTTGCCCAGGCTGCCGTTACGGCTGATCCACCAGTACGACAGAGGTTGAGGTCATCGTTACCTACACCAACACTTATATGCCACCGTAGCACGCACGCCAGGAGGATACAATATGTCAATTCTGCATCCTCGTCATTTGAGGAAGAGAAGCCGGAGAGCTCGACAAAGGGGTGCGACATCTTATTACCAAATGGTCGTTTGGTGGTTGAGCCAATTGTTCTATGGGCACAATCATAACCACCTATGCCAGAACAGTAGGCCGAGCAGATGGATGAGGATATAGAGGGTGATCATGCTCAACAGGGGGATAAGGCCGATAAGGGCGATGATGATGATATGGCCAATGAGAGGGTGCCAGAGCCACCAGTAGAGGGTGATCCCGGAGTTTGACCATATTTTTGCCAATACCCCAGACAACATCAGTTGAGCGTTTACTAAACCGGGTAACCGAAAGGCCTATCAGTAGGAGAGGACATAGATGTTGAGGATATTCAAGGATTTACAGCCAGTGCCAGCCTGGACGATTGGCCAATTAAGGGCTCAATGTATTTTGCTTATTCTAGCCCCGGCTACCCCACAGATTTGGGAGGATATGATTCGAGAGTTTTGGCTGCACATGCGCCACTTCAGTAGGGGGGAGAGACTACTGATTCTGGTCCGAGGTACAGAGATAGAGATTACCCCCCAAACTATCGTTGAGGCATCGGGTATTCCAGATGAGTGTCCGCCCGATTTGGCTACTGAGTTCTCACATATGCCTTAGGCACTTCTATCTATTTTACAACTGGTTACACTTCAGACTGCCGGGCAGTTGGTCGATGGGCATCAGAACTGCACGAAGAAGATGGATTATCATCCTATGCTATGGTTCTAGGATGTGATAGTTCAATCTTAGATTCTGCCACACAGCCACACTATTGTGTGTTATGCGCCATTTCCGTCTCTCCACTATGCATTTGAGTTCGAGAGGTGGATTTCTACTCCACAACGTTTGTGGGGAGGCCTATACGCATACAACGTTCATCTGCGTAAGGTGTCCAAGGTTAAGCTACGTAGATTTTAGATTCAATTCCCGTGCATGGTGATAAAGATTATGATGGATATCGTGATCGAGATAGATACGGCTAAGCGCAATAGATATAGGTATGGTACTCCGTACGCCAGAGGGATGTGGACTAGTGTCTGGACTAGGGTGCGTGGAGATGATATTATGCGACATCGACTAGTGTTTGGCATAGTACAGGCACAAGATGCACATGTGCAGGCTCAGGCTAATGATAGTGGCCAGGATGATGCCGGTATTGCTCACGAGGCTGAGATGTCATAGATGTCAGCTATTACTGAGGAGGCCGTGATGCCAGAGGCACCTGTATGTGGTACTGTTACTTTGTCCCAAGCTCAGTTTGATGTTATTATAGCACGGATGCAGGGGCTAGAGTAGAGTTTGGCGAAGGAGAGACAGGCTCAGCAGCAGGAAATAGTGCGCCGACGGAGGGATCAGAGGCGATTATTTCATATATTTGACTGTATGTGTCAGCGTGTGGGTGTGCCAATCCCACCTACACCACCGCCTTCTGATGATGAGTACTATATTAGTTTTAGTTAGGTTTTTGTTATATTGTTTTTTATTTCATTTATTTTTGTACACATTAGAGATAAATTGTCGAGCGGATAGTTTCGTATAAGGCTTGATGTGACCGCTTGAAGGATTATCTTCTAAATATTTTTGATATTTTCATAGTTTATAAAATTAAAGTTTTGATTATTCAATTGAGTTGTTCGATGTATTCCCAGAATTTTACGCTTATTCTACGTTGCGGATAGCTTGAATTCTTTCAAAATATTTTATCACACTATGCAGACATTAATGCATTTAAGTTTGGGGGTGTATCTGTGCTGGTTTAATTAGAGAATTGTGATTTGAAAAAAAAAATTCTCAGGCCTAAGCCTACGCTTGAAGCGTAGGGTACAACAAGGGAGTTTTGAAATTTTGAAAATTTTGATCCGTTTTCGGGGTGTTTTGGCCGGATCTGTATTTGTACTTATATTAGGATTTGTTTAAGTTAATTTTAGGATTTTGTGTAGAAATTTTAGATTAATCCTAATCTGACAAGGAGACGGAATGTAAATACAAGTTAAAGTTGGATTAGTTATTACTTCCCCTTTCCTAGTAAGTTAAGGGTTTTAAATCATTTTTCTCTTCTAATTCTACTACATCCATCTATAAATACATCCATAGGGTAGACACAATTCACAATTCAAAATTCTCAAGGAGTGATCATTAGATTAGGTATTCTTCTTCTATTTTTCTTTTATTCTTTCTATTTCGAGGAGTGTTAGTATGGATAATGCTAATGAAGATTATTCTGATCCGGAGGAAGTCATAAAAGGTACGGAACCATATATGGAGATGAAGAGCACGAATGAAGGAGCTACGAGTCATAATGGAAGTTAAACCACACCAAAATCATTTTTGCAGTGTCAGTTGCAATTTGAAGAGATATTTCATTCATAGAGGATGAATCGAGTATTAGTTGTGCCCGAAATGAAAATTCTTAGAGAACGAGGATTGACGAGTTTAGAAAAAACCGGCCGGTGAAAATGTATATCCGGGCTTGGTCTGAAAATTCTATGAAAATATGACAATTTCGGGACCGCTAGGATTTGAGGTGATAAAGGCTAAGTGACTCAGTGGAGTGCACCTGTTGTGATTGGAAGAAGAAATATTGCCGATGCATGGAATATACCAATCAGTACTCCGACAAACTTACTAGGAATATTGAAGGAAAATCCTATAGTATGGCCACATAAGGATAATGAGATGGTTCGGGAATTGTGTGTAATATCAGATCCGAGAGATAGGACGTGTGATAATTGGTGGTTAAAGTCGGATCTACTTTATTTGGATTGTG
The DNA here is from genome assembly GCA_963922005.1 of Cornus suecica. Classification (NCBI taxonomy): domain Eukaryota; kingdom Viridiplantae; phylum Streptophyta; class Magnoliopsida; order Cornales; family Cornaceae; genus Cornus; species Cornus suecica. Next base: position 41,380,400 of record OY998239.1, read on the forward strand.
TCATTGCAGCTCAACTTCGGCCCAATAATCGAACTAGTGTAAGGGATCACGTTATGCTTAGAAATTTGTATGCCCTAACTCATGGGTATGAAGTTTGTGTTCCAACATTGATTATGGCTAAGATGTCGATTGCCCGAGCAATTGTGAGTAGAGAATGGGCGGGGCCCAATAAATTTGAATATTATCTTTTATACCCGTTTCTGTTATCAAAGATCATTGCCGAGCAGTTGGGTGATAGGATGAAGGAGTTGGATGACATACGGTGGACAATTATGAAAATATATTTGGATGAAGATTTAGAGAAGTTGAAAGAGACTGTAGACTGCCGGATATGGTTGAAGAGTGTCGTGTCAAGTGATGAAGAAGAAGAGAAAGATTAGGGACTAGGATGTAGGTTTAGGATTTTTAGGTTATTTAATTTATAGGGATGGAAGACCCTTAAGGCCACGTCTTTGTTTCTTTTATTTTTATTTTATTTTAGGATTATAGGCCCTTAAGGCGAAATCAATTTTTATTTTTCTTTTATTATTTTGAAAAAAAATAAAAAGAGAATCTTTGATTCCTTGAAAACATGTGTCGATTTCTGGATATTTATGATGAAATTTATTTTCATTTTCTATAATTGGGTATTTGTGCTTTGTTGATTATATCTACAGGTGATCCAAATCAAGTTTCGGGGAGGGGATTCATGTTTTGCTTTGGAATCCAAAATTGAGGTTCAAGGGTAACTGTATATGTTCTCTTATTTTATTTTTGATCATGAGGAATAAAGATTTTTGGTTCGGAAAAAAAAATTTGGAACAGTTCTTTGTTTTCATACATGACAATTTTGCATTACAATTCGATTGAGTTTTTGTATATGATGCATGTGTAGTATGTAATGTAATATTCCCATTCATGAGAGTAATGATTAGATCAAGTTAGTAAAGTGATGTGGTTTTACATGGGTGAGTGAATGAATCAAATTAAAATTAAGAAAGACGACTTTGACCTATAAGCACAAGCACATATTCACTATGAGAAATAGGTTGATTTTTGACTATGTAGTTGAAAAATAATTTTGCCGTAATAAAACGTGAGATGGGGAGATGTTTTAGTTGAAATGAAGAAAATTTAAATTTGTTTTTAAGAAAATGAAATGCAAAAGGAAGTTCTTTAATTTGAGTAACCAGGCCATGGTATCACCAATATCACTGTTCGCGTTTAAAGGGGAGGTGACTGATGAACATAAATCCCATGGAAGAAGCTCAGGCCTAGTTGGTTGGGATTAAAAATCCTCACTGGAAAGTCTGGAGACTTAGAAAGATAAAAAGGGATGAAAAGTGGAAAGTTGAAAAGTTACGTTTTAATGAAAAATGGCAACGTTTGATCAATGAAGTAAGAGAAGAGAAACTGAAATATTGTAGTTGAATATTCACAAAAATACGAAAGCTTGTCTGAATTTAAAGTAGAAAGTAGCGAAATCATTCACTTTAAATGGGAACCATTCATGACATGAAGCTCAATATAATTGTTGTTCGGTAATGAGTGGAAGTATTTGCATCCATGTTATCTTTTGCATTGTATAATGAGTTAATTAATTTGTGTGTGAACTCATGACTGCGTGATTATAGATAACTGAGATGTTTGTAGGTACCATCACTGGAAACCTTCACAAGACTTCATTCATCTACTAGGGGTAATCTAGGGGTTTAAAAGGCTTGTTACACGTGCTAAGTGTGATCGTCGACCCTCACGAAAGCAAGGAATTAGGTTAGAGTAGTTAGAGTAAAAAGATAATCATAAGAAATGTTTCCTAAGTTTATTGCTAAGGGACTAGCAATATGTAAGTTTGGGGGTGTGATAGGTGTCAAATATTAGTCATTTTGACCCTTTAACTCACTATTGTTACGTTCTTTCATTCCATTATTTGGTATTTTTATATTATCTTCCTGTTAAAGCATGTTTCAGGAGCTTAATGAAGAAATGGAGCTAACTTTGGTGAATTAACTAAAGAGTGTGTTTTTTCTATCCAAGAGGAGAGTCAAAGAGGTTGTCCGAGACAAAAATGGCTACCGGAGGGCAAAAACAGCATTTTCAGAAGTCGTCAGCTTCAGCAAAAAGTATTGTGGGTTCGAGACGGATGATTTGGCGCATTCACAAAGAAAAGTGGTTTTCCATAAAAACCATACGCTTCCAGTACCAAAAAGTGGCTACAATTGCAAAACCTACGTTTGGGCCCTACGCTTGGACCTACGCTTAAAGCGTAGTCTCCAAGCGCAAGTGCGGCAAATTTGAGGATTTCTGCATTATTTTTCCTATTTCACCCTGGGCTTAATTGAAAGACGTGCCCATGACTCCAGACCTTTGTATACATGTATATACACTTATATTTAGTGTTTTGATGAGTTTTGAGATTGAAAAGACTAAAAAGGGTCTCTCTATTCCATTGCCTCTATATACAAGACCATACATTAAAGTTAGGTCTGTTAAGTTGGAGAGTTCGGTGAGACGTTTATTCAAGAAGTTCATTCATTCAGATTTAATGTTGTTGAGAGCCATAATCAAATCTAGAGATCCGAAGAAGATGACAATGGAGAGTGTTTCTACATCAACGATGCAGTCACCTTCTACCATGGCCAACTAACTCAGTATCTAGGATTTTCTAGCAAAACCCTAGCCAAGTAATGTAGTTCTTTTATTGCTTTTAACTGTAAACGAGGGAAAACTATGACCATATTGTGATGATTGTAGTAGTTAAGAGATCGTACCGATTTGTAATATAAAATTTTATGTTTGTTCTAAATTCTTGTCTTAGATGTAATAAATATATTATTTTGCACAATTATGATTATTCAATATGGGCTGGAACTCGGATGCCTAATCATGGTTTTCTACCCAATGGTGGTAATGAAACTTGAGACCCTAGGTTGACACAGGTCGTGCCTTGGCAATTTAATATAGACATGTTTTAGTTTATTTTCATGCATTAGGAGTAGATTAAAGTAGCATAATTGGCATGTACCAGTTAGGTCATTCATGAGACGGGTTATCGCGATCCGATTGATGGTACTCCTTTTTGGGGTCGTATTTAGCTATCTGCAATACGACCTGATTCACAGTTATGGATCGCCCTCTTACAGTTGAAACAATAATGAACTATCTTATGTGGTTAGTGGTGGAGTGGTGAAAACCCTAATTTTCTCTCTTTCTTGAATCACAAACCAATTTACTTTGTTTTCTAAAATAATTTAGCTAATTTGGTCTCCGACCATTCAAACAAATAGCTTTTCAAAAATTTAACTCATTATTTTTAAATTATTAAAGTGAACAATCTCAGTCTCTGTGGGATTGATAACCCTTACTCAAGCCGTTTGCTATTCTATAATTGATACATACGCTTGCGTAGGGTAAAACCTAGAGTCGTTAAGCTGTTATTTTTAACAACATATTTTTATACACCTGATGTCATATCAGATGGCTGCGATTTTTGGAGGGTAGCATGGCCTCAGTACCATGTAAAGAATACTAAAATTTGGGCTTGATTCGTTGAGCGGTTCAACGGGAAATCGAAGAAATAAGTATAAATTTTATTTTAGTATTTCTCAAATTTGTTCCGTTTCGTTAATTGATTGCTAATGGACTCCGACTATATTTTATACGACATTGAGGCGGTCGTTTTGGGTCAAGTGTAAATTAATTCGATGAACTTTTATCAGCGGGCCCCTTTTTCCGGTGTCAACACTGTTCACGGTGGACTCCACTACAGACAAAATTATTTTTTGGGCATTATTGAGCGTGCATCATGGACGATGTGTAGGTATACCCGGATCGGTCATGTGCGCGACGGTTAGTCCTTAGACACGTGTCGAGAGTTAAGGGAATCACTATCTGTAGAGATGACTCTAGACTTATATGTGATATTATGATTTAAGCATGCTAGATATGTGATATGATTTAGAATTCTTTTTAGGATTTAAAGACTATGCTAATACGTATATATATACGTATATATATATATACGTATTTGAGTTGTGTTGTGACCTTGGATAGTGGATTAGGCTAGTTCCATCTAGCTGATTGGAATTAGTAGCGCTAGGCGTAGTTTAGTGTATACGTGGATGCGTTGTTGAGTACGTTTCCATTTTCTGTGATTAGTGAAACCGAGTATGAATTTATGTGATTTATGTGACGTGGCTTCTCAACTTAGAACGTTATTCTAAGTTCTCCTATTTTTGTGTATTATTGCTTTAATACATTTAAAACACGTTAAAGGAGATGAAATTGATAAAATTGTGAACCATTGCTTTAATTACATTAAAAGCATGCTAAGAGAAATGAAAATATTTTCCTAGTGAATTAAAGGAAAATATTGTTTAGAACATGAATTGTGCATAAGATTATATCCTTGTTGATTATTGCTTTATTGTGATTTAAAAGCATGTTAAGGGGTTTATGATATTCATGTTGGCATTTTGAGAATATTGTTCATAAATATGATGCAGTACATATTTATGTTGATGCATGGATCATTTCAGACATAGTTGCATATTGAGTACACAGTGTCGTGTTGAGTACATGGGTGTTTGTATATACGGGTCGTGTAACCATGTGTGAGTGGAATTTAGTCGCATTATAAGTCACAACTGGGTTGTGTATCAATCCTCGTATTATAAGTCACAGTTGGGTTGTGCATCGATCTTTGTATTATATGTTGCAACTGGGTTGTGCATCAATCTTTGTATTACAAGTCGCAACTGGCTTGTGCATCAATCTTCGTATTGTAAGTCACAACTGGGTTGTGCATCAATCTCCGTATTCTAAGTTGCAACTGGGTTGTGCATCAATCTTCGTATTCTAAGTTGCAACTAGGTTGTGCATCAATCTTCTGATTATAAGTCGCAACTGGGTCATGCATCAATCTTCGGATTGTAAGTCGCAACTGGGTTGTGCATCAATCTTCGTATTCTAAGTTGCAACTGGGTTCTGCATCAATCTTCTGATTCTAAGTCACAACTGGGTTATGCATCAATCTTGGGATTGTAAGTCACAACTGGGTTGTGCATCAATCTTCGTATTCTAAGTCACAACTGGGTTATGCATCAATCTTCTGATTATAAGTCGCAACTGGGTTATGCATCAATCTTCGGATTATAATTCGCAACTGGGTTGTGCATTGAGTTACATTGGTTGAACGGGTGTACCCTCTTCAATGAATGACTAGACGACACTTACATTCGTTGACCCTAGAGGACATAGTGTGTACCATGAGGTGGTGTTGAGTCACATTGCATTCATGTTGCCATTTATATGATTTAATTATTCATGTAGATCATGATATTATTATATGTGATTTTGGAGCATGTTATTATGAATATTGAGAAATAAATTCATATTTTAATATAATGCTCAACTGAAAGTGGATAACATGAAAATATGATTTACATGTAGTGATTGTTAAAGTATAATGAAATGTAAATTCTTATACTTGTGGTTATGTACTTTTATTCCCTTTGAGGGCTAAGTATGTTGGATTAGTGATCTCTTTAGAGAATTGAGGTCAGTTGTGGATTTTAGTTTCAACTATAAGTTGAGGCCTTAGAGAAGGCAGGTGAAGAAATTGCGAATCTAGTTGATTGTGTAGTGTAGGCCTTTAGGTGCCTTTCACCTTTTGAGGAATGGTTTATCAACCGTACTCTTGAAATTTTGGTTGAGTCAAACTAGGTGACAATTGAACTTAGTTGTTTCGTGGCAACGGCCATTTAGGACCCTTAACGTTCTTAATGATTGTGTTATTCCTTGGAGTTGTAGTCACTCTTATCAGGGTGTTATTCAAAAATGGTGTTTTTCAGGATTATAATCAAACTTTTTCTTATTTAAAGGAAAAACCCGTTTTCGCCTACCCCCGTAGCCATGAAAATTTTTCATATTGTAAAAAGTGATCTTAGGATCTCTGTAATGCCCTGTGTTTTCCTTTCCCTTTTCTAGAATTCTTTTGCAAGTGCTAACGTTTTGTGACGTCCCTTATTCATGACGTCTTGTGTATTCTCGATACGTGTAAATTTTTCACGTTTGAGTTTTGGACTTAGCGGGACGACTTTGTGGACGTTCATTTTCGGCTTTGGGATTTGTTGTTCGTTGACGATTACGTGGGTTCGTGTAACGTTTTCTCATTGGAGCTTCGGCAATCGTGATGCTTTCCTGAAAGTGTTACCCTAGTTTATTGTAGACGTTCGGTGTAGCACTTATGTGAATTGTTTGCTATATTTTCATTTTGTAAATAATGGGAATTGTTAGAAATGATTTCTGGAAAGAAATGAGCTAGGGGTATATGTGTATTTTCAGATTTGGAGCACTCAGTGAAAAGTGTAGAGATTTGGCTAAGTGTTGGGGTATGAATAGCATGTTTGTAATTAGAGAGGATGACAAGGGGTAGAAGGGTAATTAAAAGGCTTGATGGCACTATTGTAATTAACCATAAGTTGAGAATAATTTAGTCATTTCCCCATTTCAAGTGGTGTCTCATTCCTAGCCCTTGATCTCATTCTCCCATCTTTGTTTTAGACCCTTAGATGATAGGGCCTTGTTTGGTTGGCACTTAAATCCAATAATCCATTATTCTTGATCTTTCACTTGGCAAGACTTTTTATCAACCATTGGATGGTTAATTCATTCCCATCTTCATTCTAAGCCCTTGGATGATAAGGCCTTGTTTGAAAAATTTATGGGTTTTGTGAGTGGTGTGTTTATTCTTCCAATGGCAAGACTATTTTATGGCCCTTGGATTAGGTCTTCACTTACTAGTTTTATTATTGGTCATTGGATGGTGAGAGTGATGAGTGGGAAATCTCTACACAAGTGTGAGTGTGGTTGTCTTTCATTTGGAAGAATTTCTCATTTTCTCTCCATTTTCTCTCCTCATTCTCCAACTTGCTTCTTCTCCACTTAGGGGTTGATTTCATCACCCTAAGTTGGGATTTTGGTGTGGCCACCAACATGGAAGATGTTCATGGTGTTCTTCTCTTTGGTTTGAGCCAAATATTGGTAAGTCTTCTTCCTTTCTTGTGTGTTTTCCATTCAAACCCTAATTTAAGTTTTCTTGTTAGACAACTTGATGATTCTTGTTTCCCTCTTGTGTTGAAGTTGGATTCATGGTTAGGAGGCTATGGTGAAGCTTTCCACTGGTTTGCTAGGGTTTCATGGGCCTTGCTTGGTAGTGGTTTGTGCTTTGCTCTTCAAGAGGTAGGGAAAAACTTCCTAACTAGCCATATTGTGATTGTGTAGTAGGGTGAATTGGATTCTAGGATTCCTAGCCTTAAATTAAATTGCTAAGTGTATCCTTGAATTGTGAAATTAGGGTTTGAACATGTTTATGTTAATTAAACATTGTGTATGGAGTACTTGTAATGATATTAAATAGGATTATGAAGCATGATAGTGGGTGGTTGTTCTTGAGATTTCCAAGACTAAAGTGTGCTTGTATGCCTATATATATGTGTATGTATGTGGCTATAGTTATATATATGTGTAAGTGTAGTTATACGTATGAGTATGTCGGTGTTAGGAAGGTAGCCTTGGAATGAGATTAGGCTAGTTCCTTTGGTTAGTACCTTTGACGTATTTTGGGATTTCATGTCATGTTTGAGATGTGATATGTGAAAACTTGCTTAATTGAACTAAGAGCATGTTTAAAAGAATGAAATGATTTTTCTTCTGAATTAAAGGACAACTTGATGAATTGGAACAATTCTTATGCATGATAATGTGTCCTTGTTGATTTTTGCTTTAAATGAGATTTAAAAGCATGTTGAATGATGAAAAGCATTCAGGTTGACATTGTGGGGATATTGTTTATAAATATGATGAAATACATATTTATGTTGTTGAATGACCCATTGAGACATATTGCATATGGGTTCACCTTTTGAATAGAGAAATCAATTGGTGTTAAGTTGCAACTGGGTTATGCATCCATCTTTGGATTATAAGTCGCAATTGGGTTGTGCATCCATTTTCGGATTTTGTATTGGAAGTCGCAACTGGGTTGTGCATATGAAGTCGCAACTGGATTGTGCATATGAAGTCGCAACTGGATTGTGCATATGAAGTCACAACTGGGTTGTGCATCCGTTTCCGGATTTCGAAGTCGCAACTGGGTTGTGCATTGAGTTTCATAGGTTGAGCATATGTACCATGAGGTGTGTGAGTCACATTGCATTTGAGTTGCTAATATGTGAGTTATGTTTACATGTGAATTATGATATTACTTAATGTGATTGAAGAGCATGTTTAATGTGAATTTTGTGATATAATTCATTTGTTATTAAAATGCTCAAGTGAGATGGAAGGATGCGAAAATGTAAATTTCATGCATTGTTTAAAGTATAATGTGAAATAAATGATTATACTTGTTGTTATGTGCTTATATACCTTAAGGGGGGTGATATGAGTTATTTTATGGGTTTTCTTGTGATAAGTAAACTCGGTATAGGTTGTGATCTTGGTTGATTGTGTATGATGACAATATGATCTTCTTAGAAACCTAAGTGATGTGGTTTCAAATGTGAAATTGAGGGTTGAAATAATTGGAAGGGGTTCTTGGTTGAAACTAGTTGGTTCCGTGGCAACGGCCACTAGGGTTCCTTTAGCGATCTTAAGGAATGGAATGTCATCGGAGTTGTGGTCATTCTCGTTTAAGTCGTTATAGGGTTTATGAGTTTCAATGTGGAGCGAAGTGTGGTTGGGTTAGAGTTAGTGCCTTGTATATAGTCACTTGCCCTTTCCTTCAAGTTGCTTTTGAACTTCGGTTCTTCATTCATTTGCTTTATTTGAGCGTCTCTAAAGTCACTTGGTTTTTTCCGTTGGTATTCGGTTTGTTTCCCGAAAATGGATTTTTCATAAGTCTTGCATTTGAGTCTATTCGGTCTTTAAGTGAAAAACCCGTTTTTGCCTACCCCCGTGATGCTGACAAATACTTTGAGTTTTGAAATGGTTTTAAAATCAAGAAATAAAAGATTTCTACTTTTGAAAGTCGGTGGTGTACAAAACGGAGACCACGGGCAAGAGGGTTAGTTTTACGGATTTTCAAGAAAGAATTTTTGATAAAACTAAACCGAGATTAAATTATAGTTTCTCATTTCTAAAGTTCCTAAATGAGTTGAGGACTTTGTCTCATGATTCCTAAGGCTTTGAAGCATGTTTGGAAGTCATTTTTGAGGTTTCTAGTCTAGGCAGTCGACTAGGTCAACCAAGCTATTTCCTGTCAAGATTTTGGAACTCTATGTCTCACCCAGTCGACTGGGTCACTGAGCCAGTCGACTGGGTTATCAAGCAGCCGACTGGGTGAACTAGCCAACCGATTGGGTCAGCTTTGGGTGGATTTTTCTTGATTTTCAAATATTCATTTCTCTCATCTCGTAACTCAGATTGAGAGCCCGTTTGTTCCTATGGCTTGTGCTAGGTACAAAATTTGTAGATAAAATTTGAAATAATTTATTTACACTTAAATTGACTATTTTACCGTTGGTGAAAGAGGGGTACTTCAGATTTCCGTTTTCATCGGCATTGTTTGATACCGTTTTCAAAAATTCATATCTCTCACGTCAGGGCTTTGAATTCGGTTCTGTTTATTTCTATGGTTTAACCTATGTCCAACTAGGTGTAGGAACCTTTGAAAGTACATTTGTTCCCTTTAAATGACCATTTTACCCCTGGGCGAACATGTGACCTTTGAGTGGTTGGTGTGATGGATTATTCAATCCTTTTAACTTTTTTTCATGGTTCGACAACCTTTGTGACTTCCCTTAGGTTGATGTTATTATTTTACCCATGTGTTGGGTTTACGTATGTCGGTAGTGACATGTGAGGTGATTATTTTACCCATAAGGTTTTGGAGCTCGGTACGCTTGTGGCCTAGGAAGTGTGAGTGTTATTCTTCCTGGAGTGTTATGAAGATGAGTGTTTTTCCCTTGATTTGGTGATAGTATTATGGTGATAGTGTTGTGTTGATTGTCAGTGTCGGACTGACAGGTACGAGTCGTAGTGATATGTGAGGGGGTTTGTACTACTTATCTTGTATTTGTTGTATATCTCTATATGTATATATATACGTGCATATATACATAGGTGTGAGTTATTACATGTTGTTGTGATATAGTTTCACTACGTGCTAGTTGCCCTATTTGTTGATGCATGGTAGGGGACTAGAGGGATGTGTTTCTAAGGTCTCATATTGGCGTGATTGCCATGTGGGACATTTGACTAACCTATGGTAGATGCATATACATAGATTGGTTCACACTTGACTTGAACGATCGTAGTATGTGAAAGTTACGATTTATTTCTCCTACGGGGCTCAATGAGCTCACCCCGGCAGTGGTATGCTTGGTGGTTTACACCACCAGTTTGCAGGAAATGTTTTGGCTATGGACAAGTTGGAGTGCAGGATGGCTTGTGCCACGAATGTTGTTGCGGGAATTGGGACGTTCGTACGTAGAGTTGTTCCTTTTATTTTCGTTTACTTATCCCCTGTATTAGGACTGATGTTTGTATTTTCATGGAAGCCAGGCTGTTGGCATATCCCTTCATTGTATTCGGTATCAGTGCATCGTTGTATAGAAGTATTCTTTCGGCACCTCAATGTGCTTTGTGTATCATTTGGTTTAGCTTCTGCATGGTTGTATGGAATTATTATTGTTAATAATATTCCATTCGATTTTATGGTTATTTAGAATCCTAATTGGTCGCTCATTTTATGATCACGACCCGGATTCCTCGGATGTCCCGGTTTAGGAGTCTTTGGAAATTTGGGGCGTGACAATCTCTTTAAAAAGATTTTTAAATTCTAAATGTCGGTGATGGAAAATGACGGAGACAGGGGGCAGGACGACCATTTTCACTATATGGATTTTTAAAGAAAACCTATTTTTTTGTAATTATCGAGATTCCGAGACCTGAGGCTTCTTCCTTAAGATCTTGAACTGCAATGTTTTGAAAGGTGTCTTCTTGTTTCACCTTTACTTCCGATCATTTCTAAGTCTCTAGTACTAGGCTTATGTTGTTTAATGCACATACAGTGTTTCATTTTTCTTCTTCTTGGTCACTTGATGTCACCACCTAGGTGATTTAGCTTTTCACACATGTTAGGAGCATGGATTGGGTCGAGTTTTAAAACCTTTTTCTTAAAACTCTTAAATCCCTGGAATTCATCTTTTTATGAATTTCATTCTCGGCCTTCAGTTTTTGGTTTCTTTTGTCTAGGTGTTTTTCCTAAACACTTATGGTATTCTTAACCTTAACATTGTTGTCTAGGTTATCCGTTGGTTAGCATTGGGATCACTTTTCCCTTGCTTTGTTTCTTGACCCTTATGTGGTTGTTCATGAGAGTAGCGTTCATGTACTCTCCGTGATTTGATCGGTTAGTTTTCCTTATTCATAGTGAGAGGTTGGTGATTTATTGATCATATTGGAGATAGTATTATGAGATTCATATGGTGATATGAATGAGTGTGATTCTTTCTGTTTTGATCATCTGGTTAGCGTTGTGAGCGCTTGGTGATTTGTTAGTTTGTACTTCGGTGTCATGTACTTAACGTACGTTGGGAGAGTAGTGTAGACTACCGGTGTTGGTACTTAGAGTACGAGTCTTTGTTATACCTTATGAGGTTGATTCTATACTTATAGATATATATATATATATGTACTCATATGTCGGGATATGATTAGTTACCATTAAGGTATGTATATAAGTATATATATATATACTCAACTGTCTTTTGTACATGGGTAAGTGATAGTGATTTATCGTTAGCATTGTATTCTATGTTTCGTGCCTTATTGTGCTTCCCTGATACATGATTGGGTTTTATTTATGGGGTTATTTGGGGTCTTGCAGTGGCATGAGTGCCATGTGAGATGACGGACTAACCTAGGGTAGATGTATATACACGGGTTGATTAGTACTACTTGGACGGTCAGAGTATGTGATGATTATTATTCTATTTGTTTCTACGGGGCTTTGATGAGTTCACCTCGGCGTTGTATGCCCTGGTGTCCCATACCAGTTTACAGGAACTGTTTCAACTACGGGTAGCATGTGGTGCAACGACACTTTTCCTTTGTGTTGGCCTTGAAATTTATTCTCGGACAATAAATCCTATTTTGATATTAACAAAACATTTAAAGCGTGTTTAATACTAATGAATTATCAAGTTCATCTTTTCAGCAAAAGACAGGTGAACGACTCGGAAAACAAACACGGAAAGAAAACGACTCAGAAAGCAAGCTCGGAAAGAAAGATTGAATAAAAGCGAAAAGCCGTGAAAGAAATTGAAGCGCGAAAATGGAAAATCAAATAATTCAACGGCGAAGGTGAAAGTCGAAGACTCAAGACTCGGGGTAGATAGGTCGGGGAGCGATCATTGTAACAAGGTAATTTTATGTGTCAATTTTATCATATAAGCTCAAGTATAAAATGAACCGAACTCAAATGAAATGAAAAACGCTTTACCAAACTTAAACGGAAAGAAAAATATTTTTATTTAATGTTTTTCTTGTTATAGTCAACTAGAATCACCTGTGTACTTTCTAGTAGTCGACTATTTCAACCAGTAGCTATTGGTTTTTCATCCACATCAAAAGAGTCGACTGAAACAAGCTTGAGTCGACTAGACTACTCATTGTAGTCGACTAGAACTCATTCTAGTCGACTAGATGGTCCAAAGTAGTCGACTAGAACTCAATCTAGTCGACTAGATGGACCATTGTAGTCGACTACAATGAAGAAGTAGTCGACTAGAAGATTGCTTAAAATCTGCAGATTTTCAGAAAACAATTCCCATGTTTTGTGGATCGTGTTTAATGGTATTCAAACGGCTCTTGTCTTTCAATTACAATATTCATTCTACAAAACCCTAATGTATTGATATATATAGAATGATATGTGTTCATTGTAGACCAAGAGATTGAAAAACAAAAGAGAAAGAAAAGAAAGAAAAGCTCTCAAAATTCTGCATAAATTTTCTCTACAAAAGCCATTGAAACCAAGCTTTGAAAATCTGATTTTCTTCAAGTTTCTTTGAAAATCAAAACCTCTAGTATCTCTTCTTATTCTCCAAATATCATTCATTGATTATATCCTTTGAGAATACATTTCTAGAGCTATTATAAAATCACCAAAAACACTTGAGCTTATATTGATTTATCTTCCATAAAAACCTTTGGGTTTTGAGTGTTTTTGTTCATGAGTGATTTTATTGATTACATACGAATTTGTAATCTCGGACAAGTGAAGTCCACCGATTGTTCAAGAGAGGGTTGTTCTCTTGATTGAGAGACAAGCTCGAGAGGCTTGTGTTGTAAAGGTTTGCCATTCCACCTGTGAAGGAAGGGCCATAGTGAAAGGATCGGGAAAAGTCTCAAGAAGGGGTTCTTGAGCCGAGGAGTAGGAGTTACCGAACCTCGAAAAATCACGGTGTCAATCTCTCTCTCTCTCTCTCCTTATTTCATTAACTTGCATGATATATTTACTTGAATATCTTGTATGCTAATTAGTCTTGTGATTAGTTGTTAGATAAATTGAATTGAATTTATTCATTTGACTATTGAAGAAATTGAGTATTGATTATATATTGTTCCAATTTCGAAAAGGAGTAGAAATATTTTGAACACCCTATTCACCCCCCCCCCCCCCCCCCCCTCTAGGATTATTTAGTGACTAACAATTGGTATCAGAGCCTAATCTCTATTTTTTGGACTTAACCGTCTTAGAGAACGATCATGGCCTCACATTTAGTCACTCACGTTGAAGGACAATCTATTATTAGACCCCCTTGGTTTGATGGTTCAAACTATAGCTATTGGAAGACTAGAATGGTAGACTTTCTTCAAGCTATTAATTTTTATATCTGGCAAGTTATTGTTTATGGACCTTTCACTATAACAAAATAAGTAAATGGAAAAACTATCCCCAAATTGCCCAACGAATGGGATAATGATGAACGTAGGCTTATGTCATTTAATGTTAAAGCTAAGGTGAATATAAATTGTGCCTTAAGTCCAAACGAATTTAATCGTGTCTCTACTTGCTCCACTGCAAAAGAAATGTGGGATAAACTTGAAGTAACTTATGAAGGTACTACTCAAGTTAGAGAATCTAAAATTGATATACTTATGCATGAATATGAATTATTTGCCATGAAGGAAGATGAAAATATTAATTCTATGATGTCTCGTTTCACTAACATTTTGAATGGACTAAAGCATCTTGGTAGAATTGTTCCTAGATCCGATGCGTCACGCAAAGTGCTTAGAAGTCTTCCGGCTAAATGGGATGCAAAGGTAACGGCAATCAAAGAAGCTCATGATCTCAACAACATGAGTCTTGATGAGATTTTCGGCTCTCTACTCACTTGGGAAATCACATTGAAATCTCGTGAAGACGACATCAAGCCAAGAAAAGGTATAGCTTTGCAAGCCTCTACCAAAAATGAAGCCATTGAGCCGAATGAAGAAGAAGTGGATGAGGACATTGCTTTGCTCACTCAAGAATTCAAGAAATATCTTCAAAGAAAGAAAGCCAATGGTGGAAAATTCATGAGGAGAATCGAATCAAAAGGCGAGCCTAAGAAAAGGGAACCTCCAACGTGTTTCAATTGTGGAAAGCCGGGACACTACAAAAGTGATTGCTTCAAGCTCGAAAAGGAGAACGAGAAAAGACCAAGCAAGATGGCTATGAATGCCACATGGGATGACTACGACTCATGTAACTCGGACGAGGAGGAAAATGGTGAAGAAATGGCAAACCCTTGTTTCACGGCAAATGAAGAAGAGGTACATTTAAATTCACATTCATTAGATAAAGATAAATTGCCATATGATGAACTTCTCTCTTCTTATGATGAATTACAAGATGCATTTGAAGAATTGCATGATGGATTTGAAAAGTTAGCTAGAAAATATATTCTTCTTAAGAAAGCTAAATCTTCATGTAGCTCTATTACTTCAAACTTAGAAGTTTCAAGCAATGACAAAAGCATAGAGCTAGAAAAGGAAAACAATCGGTTAAAAAATACTATAGATGATCAAATAAATGTCTAAATTTACAAAAGGAAGGGAAAACCTTAGCATTATGTTGGGAAGACAAAGAGGATCATTTGATAAATGTGGTCTAGGGTATGATGCTTTTGACAAAGATGCAAGTATCTTGAAAAAGAGGAAATCATTAAGGCATACATTTACAAGACAATCATCTCATGCATCCTCAAATGATTATAAGCATGTTACATGTTATTATTGCAAGAAAAAGGGACATAAAGCAAATGCATGTTTACTTAGGAAGAAGAAAGTGATAACAAAAATGATTTGGGTTCCAAAAGGAACCATTGCATGCTTGCATAGAAAGGAAAATGTTGTACCAAAAATGATTTGGGTTCCAAAAGGAACCATTGCATCTGTCTCTAACCCTAGTGGACCCAAGATAAATTGGGTACCAACAAATGTTACTTAAATTTGTTTTGTAGGTATGCTTGAAGTCTGCCTTAAAGGAAATGGCTTATTGGTAGTGGATGCTCAAGGCATATGATGGGAGACTAATCAAAATACATTTCTCTAAAAACTTATGAAGTAGGAAACGTAACTTTTGGAGACAACTCTAAAGGCAAAATTATAAGGATTGGCTCAATTGGTATATCTTCCACTCTTTATAGATAGTGTGTTTTTGGTTGATGGTTTGAAGCATAACTTATTTAGCATTAGTCAAATTGTGTGACAATGACTATGATGTTATTTTTAGGACCAATGCATGCTTAGTTAAGAAAGATGGGAATCAATTGTCAAATGCTAAAAGAAACGAAAATTTATACTATGTTGCTTTGAGAATGTTTTCATTGATTGATAAATGATCATTATTCATGTATCACATTCTTTTGTTTCTTGAAATTGCATGAGAAAAATGTCACATTGATTTAGAGTGAAATTATTTCAAAAGGGTGACTCTTATGGAAATATCTTTTCAATGTACTTTCATATGTTCAAAGAATTTTGAAATGAAATGAATCTTCCTATGTGCTATAGGTTTACAAATCTTGAAAAAGGGCATATAATTTATTTTTGCTAATCAAGGGAAGTTATATTGGTTTTCTTGTCAATTCTTGATGATTGAACATGAATAATGCATATGGTTGTTTACTATGATTCATATATGAAATGGAGTCTCATTCCATTACTAATTTCATATTTGGTTCATTGACTTGATAATTAACCATGATCATATCTTACTATTTTGAATTGACAAATGCACTTCATGATAATGTTCTTAAATGATAAATTCAATTGAAGCATAATGGTTGTTGAAGATCATTCATTTTGTGCTAATATGCTTATAATGAATTATGACTAAAAATGTGCTAACACAAATGGACCCTAGAGCAAAAAGGGTACCAAAGAAAACCACTTGAGTGTGTGTTGTAGGTGTGGATTGATTCCTTACTCAAGATCAATTGATTCTTCAATTGTGATGCTATAACTCAAAAGGGGAGATGAAATTAAGGCTTCTCACAAAATGAGTGGACATTACAAATCATCTACAAGCAACTCTATGTAAAATGGGTAAAGCTAGCTTCATGGTACACATTTTCTATCCTCAATTACTAATGTGCTTTCATTGATGAGATTATACATGACATACATATGCTCATTCAAGTATGTTGAATCATTATTGATATGTCATGGAATAAACTTGATGATTGGTAATAAGAGTGATTGGCTACTTGGTGCATACAATTGACTATGCTTTTGATGAATACTTGATAGTAGCTTGCTTTGAATTGACTTGGATATATGAAAGAAAGTCTTGATCATGCATGATTTCTAAAGAATATAGTCATGACCATCTCTAGACCATCAAAGCTATTTCACTTGATTTTGGTTGATTACTTGAGTAGCTATGTCTTATTTTTGTTCATGGGCCTTCATGATTTTAGTGCTTTATCTAAATTCTCTTGACATGACATATTGCACATTTATTTGAGGTGTTTAATTTTGAAGAGAAATTTGGACGGACTTGGAATATATGTTTAATCAAATATATCCTCACTAGTAAACCTCAATAGAGCATAATTTCTTTGAATGATCTATCTAATGCAAATGAGGATAAGGAATATGTGATGAAATTCTATGCGATTAAATGATTCATCATCCTCTATTATATATCTTCTTGGTAATCATTCTAGAGGGATTTGCATAAACATTTTCATAAAAATGATTTTCATGATAATTAGCCTTTGTTGTTTCAAATTGAAATCTTGGTTGAAGCTATTTAATATATGCTTGGATCTTTATTATGTAAAGGAACTATAGGTTTCTCTTTGAAGGAAGCATGTTGAAAAGATGGAGATTTTGTGCTCAAATGTTGCTATCTTGAATGTTTATTGGAAAAACATGATTCATGAGTTTTATGTGCACATATCATGAAAGACATACATTTTTATTGTTCTTGCATTATTATGATTTTCTCAATGATATATAATATTTTCTATATCTTAAACTTTGATATCATTATCATACATGCATACTCTTGTATATCTTATAATGTATATTAATGTTGCATTCTATGTCTAATAATGGTGACCCAAGGTTTTGACCGTTATTATTCCAAGATCTTAACCAAGAAGGATATAGATTTTTCTTTGCACATATGAATGAAATTAAAATTCTAAAAATGCCACATGCCTCTTTGCATGAAATGTTTTTATCTAATGCATTCCTATATGAAAATTTTTCATGAAGTGATTCACAATGCTTTGAAATGTATTAGTTCTAGAAAATGGGTTTAAAACTATCATAAGCCGTATTTTTTTTTAAAAATGATCGAAGAGGGTGTTTTGAATGGCTTTAAGTGATTTTCTTATGGATGAAGGATATTTTAGAACCTATTGATAAACATTCTTTTTGTTGTTTATCATTTATAACTTGTCACAAATTTGGTTATAAGATTCATTGGAGTATTATGTTTACCAATTTTTGATGTGTTGTGTAAAGACGTTTATCACAAACATGCAATCTATTTCAAAATGAGCATGATAGATAAATTTATTTTCCTCTTGGGAAAAATACATTTAAGTGTCATGACATAATTTCAAATACTTTTTGACACTTCGGTTTTGGGATTATATGGTTTCCTTGGTTGACTACTCTTGGACTTAGATGTTTAGTAACATAATTAAGCCTAAATTATATGTTATCTTGGTTCATCTCTTATTATTTTAGATAAACATTTTTACCATATATATAAGAGATATATCTTGTGTTTCTAGCACTTGTGAAGATTACATATCTTTGCCATTACATTAAAAGTTTTCAAAGACATGCACTTATGAGAAATGAGATCACCTTCATGATTATAATTTTCTTCGTCAATATTCTCACAAAGTTTATCCAAAAGAACTCATTGTGTAAAATTTCATAAAGATATGGAAATGCCTTTGAACATTAGTGTGTTAGCATTTGTCTTGTGTATTTTTCACTTGCTTATTTTAGAATATTCTTTTCTTAGTCATCATCATGATTTTTACTCTATTCACATTACATGTTATGATTAGATGTTGCATATGTGTTTATTTATTTTCACGTGATTAAGATGAAGGTGTTGTTGACTTATTCTTAAGTGCTCATATATGATTTTAAGTGAATTTTCATACATGACTATGTGAGTTTAAATGATCTAGTGTTTGAGTGCTCTTTGTTTACATATAGTATGTTGAATACTTATGGTTTGAGCTTTAATTCAAACACACATACTTGAACATTAAGTCACTTTTCATTTGAGTCATCAACTTGATATTTGTATTTGATTTATGAAAATCTATGTTGACCATATATCCTATTTGTCTATGAAAATCAAGCAAATGGTTTAGTCATCATTGATGACATGTGCTAACATGTCCTCGTTGCCTTCATGAATGCAAAGTTATGTTTGTAATTTGATAATCATCTTAAGCATATTCATGAAATGTGTGGACATTATGAGATTGTATTACTTCGAATAATATATTATATGATCACAATTCATTTATGCAACTTGATTCTCTTCTTGTACTTGATTGTATTTACTCTTTTTAATGATGTCAAAGAAGGAGAAAATTAGTTGATGAGTATATGTTGTATGCACATTCTTAGGGGGAGCTTTGCTCCTTGGTGATAAGGGAAGAAATACCAAACTTTATACATATGACTATGTGCTTATTTTCAATCATGTGCCCTTTGCATGCGTTTTTACAAGCGTTATTTGTATGTCAAAGAATCCTTGTCATCATTCACGAACTAAGCATATCGAGATTAGGCATCATTTCTTATGTGATCAAATTGCAAAAATAGACGTTGTATTGGTTTTTATTAACACGAAAAATCAATTAGCGGACATTTTCACAAAGCCTTTTTCCGGAGGATTCTCTTTCATAATTCGTAGAGAAATTGGGTTGGCTTTGGGCGTTGATGTATTAGCATGATAAATTCTTTATTCAAACGTCATTTCCCACCTTTTTATGTTGCCAAAGGGGGAGAAGTAAGTTGCTTTCATGTATCATGTTTTCGTGTATGTAAGTCATGTTTATGTGTGCCTCCATGCTAGTGTATGAAATTGCCAAAATATATTTACTAAGGGGGAGCATGTAATGCACACATTGAGGGGGAGGATCACTTGATACTTCACCATTTACACGTAAACACGAAATGTTTTGTCAACATCAAAAAGGGGGAGATTGTTGGCCTTGAAATTTATTCTCGGACAATAAATCCTATTTTGATATTAACAAAACATTTAAAGCGTGTTTAATACTAATGAATTATCAAGTTCATCTTTTCAGCAAAAGACAGGTGAATGATTCGGAAAACAAACACGGAAAGAAAACGACTCAGAAAGCAAGCTCGGAAAGAAAGATTGAATAAAAGCGAAAAGCCGTGAAAGAAATTGAAGCGCGAAAATGGAAAATCAAATAATTCAACGGCGAAGGTGAAAGTCGAAGACTCAAGACTCGGGGTAGATAGGTCGGGGAGCGATCATTGTAACAAGGTAATTTTATGTGTCGATTTTATCATATAAGCTCAAGTATAAAATGAACCGAACTCAAATGAAATGAAAAACGCTTTACCAAACTTAAACGGAAAGAAAAATATTTTTATTAAATGTTTTTCTTGTTATAGTCAACTAGAATCACCTGTGTATTTTCTAGTAGTCGACTATTTCAACCAGTAGCTATTGGTTTTTCATCCACATCAAAAGAGTCGACTGAAACAAGCTTGAGTCGACTAGACTACTCATTGTAGTCGACTAGAACTCATTCTAGTCGACTAGATGGTCCAAAGTAGTCGACTAGAACTCAATCTAGTCGACTAGATGGACCATTGTAGTCGACTACAATGAAGAAGTAGTCGACTAGAAGATTGCTTAAAATCTGCAGATTTTCAAAAAACAATTCCCATGTTATGTGTATCGTGTTTAATGGTATTCAAACGGCTCTTGTCTTTCAATTACAATATTCATTCTACAAAACCCTAATGTATTGATATATATAGAATGATATGTGTTCATTGTAGACCAAGAGATTGAAAAACAAAAGAGAAAGAAAAGAAAGAAAAGCTCTCAAAATTCTGCATAAATTTTCTCTACAAAAGCCATTGAAACCAAGCTTTGAAAATCTGATTTTCTTCAAGTTTCTTTGAAAATCAAAACCTCTAGTATCTCTTCTTATTCTCCAAATATCATTCATTGATTATATCCTTTGAGAATACATTTCTAGAGCTATTATAAAATCACCAAAAACACTTGAGCTTATATTGATTTATCTTCCATAAAAACCTTTGGGTTTTGAGTGTTTTTGTTCATGAGTGATTTTATTGATTACATACGAATTTGTAATCTCGGACAAGTGAAGTCCACCGATTGTTCAAGAGAGGGTTGTTCTCTTGATTGAGAGACAAGCTCGAGAGGCTTTTGTTGTAAAGGTTTGCCATTCCACCTGTGAAGGAAGGGCCATAGTGAAAGGATCGGGAAAAGTCTCAAGAAGGGGTTCTTGAGCCGAGGAGTAGGAGTTACCGAACCTCGAAAAATCACGGTGTCAATCTCTCTCTCTCTCTCTCCTTATTTCATTAACTTGCATGATATATTTACTTGAATATCTTGTATGCTAATTAGTCTTGTGATTAGTTGTAAGATAAATTAAATTGAATTTATTCATTTGACTATTGAAGAAATTGAGTATTGATTATATATTGTTCCAATTTCGAAAAGGAGTAGAAATATTTTGAACACCCTATTCACCCCCCCCCCCCCCTCTAGGGTTATTTAGTGACTAACACTTTGTTTTCCTCATTACAAGTTTTTGATTTGCGCAGGGTGATGCAATTAAGGTTGTAACGCTGTTGGATTGGGGACGATAGTTACTTACTGTATTGTTTATCATTTACTTCTTTACCCATGTTGTATGGGATTGGTATCTATTTCTCTTGGGGGCCAGTCTATTGGAATATCCCCTTTTGTGTATCATTTATTTCCAGTATTTATTATTTCAGGGTGCCATTGTATCTTTTCGGCACTGCTATGTGAGTTTCTGTATTCTTATTCGAGCATTATGGCTCTGTAGATTATCGAGGGTTGTGTAGAGGTAGCGATAGTTTTCTTTACACTACCTCGGCCCTAGTAGGATTCACGAATGTTAGACTGTGAGTCATTGATATTATAGCACCTGTTATTGGCAGGTTATTCTGTTGAGTTTGTGTTTTCGTAATGTTCCATTTACAAACGGAACTCTGCCGAATTTTCATTGGAATCCGTTGTTGTATTTTATACTATTAAATTAGGTATGAAATATACCATTTTTATCATTATTCCATACGTTTAATGGTTATTGATATGCTTAGTTGGTTGCTCCTTTTATGGATCACACCTCGGAGTCCTCGGATGTCCCGGTTCGGGAGTCTTAGGATTTTAGGAGCATGGCATTCCAAACCCATGGAACTAGTATGTCCGAGAATTGGGTATAGAGTTGTATTGCACCACCGGGTGGAGTGCGTCACTCTGGAAGTCGTGAGCCGGGCTCGTGCATTCGATCTTTGCATCATAAGTCGCAACTAGGTTGTGCATCCTCTCCAAGTGAACAACTAAGCGACACTTAAATTTGGTATCCGTGAGCATGGTGGTAGTGTATGTACCATGAGTGGTGTTGAGTCATATTACATTTAAATCTCTATATATGTGAATGTAATATTGATTTTGATGCATGTTATATTCTAGAATGACTATAATGTGAGCATGTTGGGAAAATTGATTGTTGGGTTCAATGGGGTCCCAGATTGGTGTGAGAGCCATGTGGGATAAGAGATCGACCTAAGATTAGTGGCATGTGCCTTGGGTGGTTAGTACCACTCGGACTACTGAGGTTGAGGAGATCATGTTTCGTCTACTGGGCTAGTGAGCTCACTACACGACTTTATATATTTTTCAGGTGATGATCCCATTGGGAGAGTTCTGTAGTCTCTCCATAGATGTGTGGCACTTTGTTCGCCCTTTTTGTGCATGGGTGGCGGACCATATTACTTTTGTGGGGCATTAATATGATATACTTGTGTACACATGTTTCCTTTCTTGTGAATTTGTAATCAAATGTTTAAAAACTTTCTTTTGCTGGTTAGCATGTTAACCCGGTAGTTTACATTTTATGTACGTTCCTTAGAGTGCTATGTGCGGGAATTCTATTCTCTTGGTGCATTTCGGTGTCGGAAATGTAAAACTATGTATTTTGATAAAATGATGACATATTTTGCCTTAGTGCACTTTAATATAGATTTCGAATCCTTTCATTTTGATTTGAGAAGTGGATTACAGTTATTGAATGTGGTTCTTAGGAGGTTTTCCCAAAACGGCGTTTTTCTAAGTTTTCAAACAAACACTTTTAGTTTTGAATGAAAAAACCCGTTTTCGCCTACCCCTGTAGCCCCGATAAATTATCGTGTTTTAGAAATGGTTTTAAACTCATTTTTATAAAGATTTTGACTTATAAAAGCTGGCAGTAGTTAAAATGGAGACCGGGGCAAGACGGATAGTTTTACGAGATTTTAAAGAATCGCTTTTATTGAAAGTTTGTATTTTACGCATTTCCCGGGGTTTTGGTGACTATTTTTGAAATCCGTAAATGAAAAAATTATTTTTTTAATTTTGTGATTTTTCGGGCCTGATGGAGCAAAGAATGGAGCCCGTATGAAAAATTGGTGAAATTTCAATTTTTGGGGTCATTGGGCGGAGCCAAGGGGCGTCATGATGCCCCAAGGCGTCACAGCGCGCTTGTAGTGCGCATTTGGGCGCTGTAGTGCGCGACATGGCATGCCAACCTGCATGCCATGGCCTGCTGTTAGCCCCTTGAAGACTTGGGGGTGGGGGTTTTGCCTTTGTGACATGGGCAAAGGCCCCAAGACAGCACCCATGTGCAATGGGGGCTGAGAATGACACTTGGAATGGCATTAGAAGACACTTGGAGTGATATTGGGAGAAGAAGTCAAAAAATCAAGAAGCAACCTTGATTTTTGTTCTGGCATGAATATACAAAAAGAAGTTATTGGGAATTATTGATTATCCATTATTCCTCCTCACACATGGTTGATATTTGTTCTGGCCAGTGTGGCTTTTGCATATATAGGGGGATAAGTGAGCTTGACAAAAGTTGGCAGCCAACAACCAAGCAAGGCCTTGGAAAGCCTTGGCTAGGGTATGTATAGGGAGACCTATGGACATGCGTGGGCATGGTTTGACAACACTTGGCTTGTAGGCATGGGTCCGTGATGGTGGTGCGGTGCTGATGACAATGTGGGCACTTGTGTGTGCGCTTGGCTTGGCTAGCCTTGCGTACCTTGTCAACTATTGTGTTAACTTGCTCTTGGGCAAGGATTCCCTTGACTTGGCATGTGCTGGAGTACATCCTGTTGGCCACATATTGACACCTAGAGGGGGGTGAATAGGGTCAATTACAAACTTTGAGACTTTTTCGGTTTGACTTTATTTTATCAAAAATAATCTTTGTAGAGCTCTTGTCAAACACATAGTGAATAAGATGATATCTTTAGTGTCTACCTCAATTCATACTTTGAATCATAAAAAATGAATTGCATTACCAATTATATGCATAATGGAATCAAGTAGAATAGGAAATAATTCATGCACCCAAGTATGCAATTCAACTAAGCATGTTATAACACTTTTCTCATTTATAAAGACATAATGCAAAGTGCTATTAGTCATGAGGAATATCTTGTAGAGTTTATGAAAATTTATCAACCATTGAGTTCATACATAAACTTTCAATTAGAATCTTATATTGAATATGCATTTTGTCAAACACTTGGGGTGTATATGAACATTTTATTCTAAGGTGTGTTGAATATGAATTTTATCAAACACTTGGTGTGCACATGGATTATCTCTAAATGAGATAGTAGTCTAAGCTATAATCCAATCATGTTCACAATTTAATTCATTTCAACTATGCATTTTCCTAACATCTTCATTAATACACAACCACAAGCAATTCCATAGCATTGATATATATAAACTTCAAGATTATAAATGGTAATTGCTTTTAAAATAAAGAGATAAGGGTTAGAGAAAATGCACACCATAGACACCGAGATTTTTATATGGTTCAACCAAATCTTTGGTCTACTCCATGCCTTGGGATAACCTCTTAAGGATTCCACTATCGTGTTTCTCTTTCCGGGGATAAGCAAACCCTTACATGCCTCATTCTTTTGGGTGAATAGCAAACTCTTACACGCTCCTTCTTCCTGGTGAAGAACCAACCTTGCTCACTCTTGCGGGTAGAGAGCCAACCTTCGAACACTCTTGCTTCCGGGTGAATACCCGACCATTGCTCACTCTTGCGGGTGGAGAGCCAACAGAATCCTCTCTTTTTAAGGTTGATAGAAACCTTTACAAAGCTTCAACAAGCCATTCCCATGCCAAGACAACTTCTTGGACTTTCACTCTCAAATGAATAAGAATTGAATTTGAGTGTACAACAATATCTCTCAATAGAAGGATAAAGAAATTCAAAGCTCACTTCCTCACATACTTAGAGTCATAAATGAAATACTCAATTGAAAAGCTCAACTCAAGTATGAAGAATGAATCACAAGAATAAAATATGAATGATGCTCATGTGGTGATTCATGTAGGAGTTTTCTACCCAAAAATAATTTCAAAATTGAAGCACAAATGATAGATCTTTCATACTCCTATCTCCCTCTCTTCTCTTAACCATTTTTGGCTCATATAAGGCATATATATAGTATAGGAACACAATATAGCCATTTGGGGGTGTTTGGGGAAGTTTTGGAACACTTTGGATCCGAAACTAGCCGTTAGAATTCAAATTCCGGATGAGGCAGTCGACTGGGTGTTTTGGGGCAGTCGGCTGGGTCTTCAAAAATTCATTCCGAAATTTATTTGTAACTCTCTGACTCAGTCAGTCGACTGGCCTTATTGGCCCAGTCGACTGGGTCAACAGGCGGTCGACTGGGTGGTTACTCAGTCGACTGGGCTGTTCAGCCCAGTTTCGACATAGTTCACTCTTTTGGTCATAACTAGAGTTCCGTAACTCAGATAAAGGATTTCTTTAGCTTTTTGGATAGAAGACTTCAAGAGCTTTATTTTAGGATTTTGAATCACTCCATTTGATCCATTTTTGAGTGCCATATGGTCGTTTGAATGTGACCCTTCATTTCGAACTTCTAACCCATTTGATGGTTTTTCATGAAATCTTTTGGGATTTTTCCGAAATGACATAGACACACTCCTAGGATGTATTAGAAACTTATTCAGGTCCTTGACATGCCTAAAGTCAATATTGAGATCATAAAATGTTTTTCCAATTTAAACAAATTCTCAATATTAGATAAAAGTTTTTCATGGTTTAACAATTTTGTTCAAAGCTTTAATATGCATCTAGAATCTATTTAAAGTGATATGAGTTAAGTTAATTGTTCTAGGACAACATCTTTGTTGAGTTCTTCCATAACTTATGAAAGCTTGAACTAACTCAACTTTAGCAAAGACTAAATGATGTTCATAGTCTAATGCTAATGATGCAAGGACTCGTGAATGATATGCATGATCCTATATGCTATATGGTCAAGAGTTGAGCTTTCAAATAAGTTATTTCAAAAATAAATTTACATTTAATATAGCACTCACCAAAGACTATTTTACCCATTTCTTTGATCTTCAATTTCTTTAAGCTTTGGGTTGATGTCTCCATCCTTGTCTCCAATGTCTTTTGAGCTCTAAGCACATTTACTTGATTTTCTCATGGATCCACTAGCTCTCTTGAGTTTATCTTGAATCAATAACCTATTAAGCATAACTCAAGTAGACATTAAATTCACCACATTCAATGGTTTCTTATTATCAAAATGTCATGTTTACCCATGGTGGAAAACCTTGGGTCAACACATCCAATGTGCGTGGCTTGGGAATCCATGCACATTTCAAGTCTTGGCAATGCTAACTTGTTTTTGACAAGGTCATGACACCACGATGACTGACTTCGGAATGCAAGGCGTGGGACAATGCACGACTTGGCATTGTCATGGCATGGCGCAATGCATGCCACGACATGGGCGTGGCTTAAAGCATGCCCAGATTGGTGATACTTGTACATGACAAATGAAGGCAACAATGTAGACAAGCTGAGCAAAGACCAAGGCATATGTTTACATAGCTTGGTGGTGTGTTGGAGTACACATAGCATGTGACATTCAGACAAAGAATCACATGTGGCACAATAGATCTAAAGATATAGGATAGTTGGGCAGTTTGCTGACATGGCTTGTAGTTGTAACCTCTTGATGTATGTGGCACAAGGCTGGCTATGCCAGCACACCTATGGGAGGGGTTGTCTTCCAGATCCTAAGAGGGAAGTTATATAGACAGTTTTGTGTATGTATAATCTATATAGGCCCTAATGGAGATTCTGTAGAAGGAAAGAGATATAGAGTTGTCATATACTCCATTTACAGAGATAGGTGTTCCTTTGTACTATTTGATATATATAATGAAAGGTTGGAGGTGTGAACTTCTGTAAACTCTGTGTGTCCCTTACATTATTTGTATGTTATTCATATTTTATGCATATTTGGCTAAGTGTTGAGAGGATTGGCTGACTTGGTGTGCAACCAAGGCCATCATAGGGCGAAATTTGTAGGGTGAAAATTTGACCCTGTGACACCTGTTGTGGTGTCGCGCGACGTCCGATTTTCAAACTTCCGTATTTTTCACCTCGGACCTCCAAATTAGATTCTGTTTGTTTCTATGGTTTTTCCTATGTCTGAATTCTTGAGATAAAATTTGAAATTTTATCTTTATCATTGAAATGACTATTTTACCCTTGGTGAAAATGGGGTACTTCAACTTTATATTTTGGTTGGCATTGTCCGACACCATTTTCAAAAATTCATCTCTCTTACCTCGTTACTTCAATTCGTTTATTCCTATGGCTTGTGCTAGATCCAAAGTTTGTATTTGCACTTTGAAATTACTATTTTACTCTTGAAATGATCATTTTACCCTTGGGTAAACATAGGGTGCTAGAATGGTCCGTGTAGAGTGTCGTTTCATTTTGTTTTCGATCCCAAGTGATCTTTTGACATCTTTGGGATGTGAAATGACTAATTTACCCATGTATGGGTATTTAAGGACTTAATGAGATTTATTTTCGTTTCTTTTCACTTCCGCTTCACTCCCTTAATTCTTAGGCTCGTGTTTCGGAGTCCTAGGAAATTTGGGGCATGACATTTTGACTATAAATACTGAAACACCAAAACTTATTCACACTTTTAATAGTAGTATAGATAATTAGGATTAGGATTTTTAATTGTAATTAAATTATAGTAAGAGAAGGAAAGAAAATATAAAAAATAATTTAAACTTTT
This sequence comes from Cornus suecica, assembly GCA_963922005.1. Taxonomy (NCBI): domain Eukaryota; kingdom Viridiplantae; phylum Streptophyta; class Magnoliopsida; order Cornales; family Cornaceae; genus Cornus; species Cornus suecica. The sequence goes on from OY998239.1 coordinate 41,408,348, forward strand.
GGTATTTTATCACTATCTGATTTTTAATTAATACAATTGAATTTCAATTGAATTTTAGTGATAGAATTTAAATACACAATTCATAAATAAATATTGATTCTCCCTTTTAGAATTCTACTTGAATTGGAGTTATAGAATTCAATTAAATTTTGTGGTAATAATTTAAGTAGAAATTGGATTAGAGTTATAGAATTCAATTAAAATTTGTAGTTATAATCCACGTCGAAATTGGATTGAAAAATTACATATGAATTTTTTACTATAAATACAGAAATACCAAAACTTCACACTTTTAATAGTAGTATAGATATATCCTGTTTGCGAGTTTGGATGAATGTTAGATCTGTATATGAAAGAGAAATGATAAATATATAATTTTGTTTGATTTCAACAAATAATGTTTTTATTTTTATTTTTTTTAACTTTAAAGAAAAATCTGATAATGTTTTCTATTTGTGTGATGAAAGATGAATTTAATAAACAAAAACATCATCATCAAGGAGTTTGGTGGGAGTGAATGTCTTGACTACTGAATCATAAGTATTTCATTTGAAAAAATGAAAAAATGAAAAAATAAAAAGTTCACGTGTGTTTCAAAGTGGTGGGATTAAAGAGGTGACATGAATACCATTTTTATTTTCAATATTAAAAGTATTATAAGTGTTTTTGTGCTAAATTAATAAAATTCTTGGGAAACCTCGAGTATCATTATTTTCTACGATAGGTATTTTTTTGTCATGTTGAGGGTCTTATAATCTAGTAAGTACCTTTTGTATTTTAAACGGTAAGAATTCAAGTCTATGTAATAACAAATAAATATGTAATATTCTTACTCATGAGGTGTAGGTCAATTCCACCTACAGCTTAATCAACACACGTTTTTAAAAGAGACACCTCCTGAGGTTTATTAAATATTGCAATGGCACCTCTTGGAAGCATGAAATGACCTTAGTACCCTTATTTATTTTAATTTTCATGCAAAATGTCTAAGTTATCCCCATGTATAAACCTTATACCTCATTACTCCACCAACCCTTATAATTAAAAAAACAATTATAATAAATAAGTAAAATATACAATATATATAATATTATTTTAAATATAAAAATTCAGAAAAATATAAAATATACTGAAAAATCTATTTAAAAGAAAAATTTACCGCTAAAAATATTTTATAAATAATAAATTATATAAAATGATAATAAAAAAATCTTATTATTTAATTACTGCTTTTAATTCAAAATATATTACTCCATAAATATTTCACAAAAAACTAAAAGGTTAAAACTAATAACCATTAGAAGTATTACATACCTAATAACATATAATATAAATTTGTATGAACCTATAGAAAAAAAATATAAGTATTTCGATATTTTTGTCTATAATGCCCCGCGTTTCCTTCCTCCTTTCTAGAATTTTTTTCCAAATTTTAACGGTTTGTGATATCACTTATTTACGACGTCTTGTGCAATCTTGGTACATGTTAATTTTTCGCGTTTATGTTTTGGACTTAGCGTGACGACTTCATGGACTTTCGTTTCCAGCTTCATGAGTTTATTGTTTGTTGGCGACTACGTGAGTTCGTTGCAACATTTTCTCGTTAGATTTTCGGCGATCGTGTTCCGTTCCCGAATGCTTTACCTTATTTTATTATTGTTGTCCGGTGTAGCACTTATGTGATTATATGTTTGTTGTGCTTAGCATATTTCACGGGTATTTCTTGATAGGTGTAAACCCGTGAATTACTTGTTGTATTTTCATTTCGGGTATAATGGTAATTTTACTAGTGTAGAGATTGTGGAAAATCCTAGAAAATTGGCTAAGTGTTGAAATAACATTTGACTGGCATAGAGGTAAATAGAGTGGAGGACTATTGTCAAATGGGAAATATGATTTAATGCAACTCTTGTAATTGATCATAAGTTGTAGGATTTTTCTTCTTTTCTCACTTTAAAGTGTTGTCACATTCTTGGTTATTAGATCTCACTTTTCCCATCTTGAATCTCAACATTTGGATGTTAAGGCCTTGTTTGGCAAGTGTATAAGGGTTGTGTGTATTGATTTAAGTCTTCCATTTCCAAAACTTAATGTGCACCCTTGGATTCATTTCTCTTTTTTCCCACACTTGTTTTGGACCCTTAGATTGGTTTAGAGATAGTGGAGAATCTCTATAAATTCTCTTAAGTCTTCCTGATCGGTTCCAGTCGTGTGAAAATAAAAGTGTTTAAAATAAGGACTTACCACGATCTAGTTTTAACCTCTCAATTGCAAGTACACAAGTAGTATATGGTATAGTTGGGTAGAAAGGGTATCAAACCACAAAGATCAAAGTTGTATTTCAAATAATTATAAAGTAGCAAATTGAATTATATTTATAAAAAAGTTTTGATTGGTTTGTTTGACAAAACTACTAAACATAAATAAAATAAAAAGATAATTGTTTTGGTTTTTACTCAAGATAAACAAGTCTAGGGTTTTGATTCAACTCCACCACTAGTGTTGTCATATAATCCTTTAATCTTATTATTGCAAGAGGGAGATACAACTTATACGAATCAGATTAGTAACGCATGCATCTATACATCCGATGGCTACAATCGATCTTCGATTAAAGTATGACTAGTGCATGCATCTATACTACAAGTACTCCTAAAACATGAAATTAAAAGCATGTCTATATCATCTTCTCTTAGCATGGACTGTGTAAACCTAAGACTTTATCATGCCAATTAAGAACCATTATGTAGAAACTATTATTAAATCTTCGGAGGTTCTTGCTCCTAATGATAAAACACAGTTGTTCAAGATAAATTATTAATTCAATCTCAGCTTAAGAAGAGAATTAACAAGAAATCTTATTTAGGTAATTCGTTCGGTCTCTCACTACATAATCATCATATAAGTACTCTTTAGCTTCCCCTCTTTGAAATAAAATAAATTAAAGTTCTACATTACTCAACTAGGGTTTCATTGAAAACCTAAGATACCGACTAGTCGCTCATGGAGAGAAAAGACTACATCACTGATATAACAACCATTTTTATGATTGGTAGTTGGTTCTTCAGTTCTTGAGAGGAGTCTCTCTCTAATTAGAGAGACTTTATATATCAATATATGTCAAAGATATTCCAAGATATATTCCACGATATCCATTCTTCATGAAGTCTTCACATATTTATAAACAAAAGTTGATGCAGATATGGCATGTGTTTTCTTACACTCTAAGAGGACTTGGTGTGAGAACCAAGTATTAGCGGTAGATGGGCGATTCTCCCCCTTAATATACTTTTACACAAAGTCAGAATTATGTAATATAAATTTGCACAGATTCTAATACCGGTTGCTACCGATAGATCGCAGGTTCCACCGATCGATCGGTGGTTCCTGAATTTTGATATTTATTTATTATGCGAATTTTGATATCTTCCAATGTCATTCCGAATAGGCATATTTACTAAAAATCCGAAATTAACTCAAATTTGTGTTAAGGTCCTGAAACACACTTCAACACACAACTCGGATAAAAATAACTTATTAATAAAATAAAAAGACAAACAAAGGTTTATTTAACGCCCCGAATATCAAATATTCTGGTCTCATCACTTACACTTAAAGACTTCACCACATATTTGTTATATCCATTTCTCTTATCTCCCTCTTGTTTTCCTCCACTTTTTGGTTTGATTTCATCACCTTAAGCTTGGAATTTGATGTTGCCTTCAACATGAAAGTTGTTCATGGTGTTCTCCTCTTTGATTTAAGCCAAATAGTGGTAAGTGGTCTTCCCTTTTGGAGTTTCTAGTTCAAACCCTAGTTTTGGTTTTTCATGATGAACCATCTTTGATTCTTGGTTTCATCTTGTTTGGAGTCTTAACTCATGGTTAGGAGACTATAGTGAAGCTTTTCACCAATTGGCTTCTTTGATTTTGGTGTTGGGTGAAAGATAGGGTTTCATGGAGCTCACTTTGTGGTGTTGCTTGGTTCTCCATTTGAAGTAGGAAAAACTTCTATCCTTTTTCATCCTTTGGTACGTGAGAGTGCGAATTTTCATTCTAGGGTTCCTAATTATAGATGTGAAGTTAGGGTTGTTGGAGATTATGTGATATAACCCTTGTTTATAGCATACTTGATGATTATGTGGATAGGGCTATGATGTATGCTAGTTAAATTATAGTTCTTGAGAGTTTGATATAAAAAGTATGCTTGTATGCCTATATGTGTATATATATATATATGGGTATGGTTGTATATATGTATAAGTGTATGTATACATATGTGATTATGGGTATTAGTGGTGTAGCCTTAATAATGTAATTAGGCTAGCTACCTTGGTTAGTAAGTTGGAATGTGGATGTAGATGAGTTGTGTGATGTGGGATTATGGACTTAGAGCATTAATCTAGTTCCCTCACTCATGTTGATTTTGAAGTTGTTATCTTGAAGGTTATAGAGGTAAATGAGATCATATAAATCATGACTTTAATTGAATAAAAAAACATGTTAAATGAATGAAAATATTATCCTTTTGAGTTAAATGATAACTTGATGAATTGAAATATGAATTGTGCATGAGAAAGTATCCTTGTGATTATTGCTTTATTTTGATTTAAGAGCATGATAAAGGATTTCTTAGTCACTAATTAACCCTAGAGGGGGGTGAATAGGGTGTTCAAAAATTATTTCGAACTCTTTTCGAAATTGGAACAAGCTATAACTAATAATCAATTTCTTCAATAGTCAAGTGAATGATTGAATTCAATTTATCTAACAACTTATCACAAGACTAATTAGCATAAAATATATTCAAATAAATATAGCATGCAAATTAATGAAATAAGGAGAAAGAGAGAGATTGACACCGTGATTTTTTCGAGGTTCGGTAACTCCTACTCCTCAGCTCAAGAATTCTTGAGACTTTTCCTGATCCTTTCACTATGGCCCATCCTTAACAGGTGGAATGGCAAACCTTTACAACACAAGCCTCTCAAACTTGTCTCTCAATCAAGAGAACAACCCTCTCTTGAAAAATCGTTGGACTTCACTTGTCCGAGATCGCAAATTCGTATGTAATCAAATGAATCACTCAAGAATAAAAACACTCAAAACCCAAAGGTTTTTAATGGAAGATAAATCAATATAAGCTCAAGTGTTTTTGGTGATTTCTCAATAGCTCTAGATATGTATTCTCAAAGGATATATCAATGAAATATGTTTAGAGAAAAATATGAAATACTAGAGTTTGAAACTTCTGAGATTTTTGCCAAAAATCAGATTTTTGCCAAAAATCAGATTTTTGCTTGCTTAGTTTCAATGGCTGTTTCATAAAATCTGTGTATGAAAATGTAGGCTTCTTCTTTCTCTCAAGTTCAATCTCTTAAATACAAAATACACATCTCATTATATATATATATCAATGCTTTAGGGTTTTGAGAGTGAATAATGTAATTGAGAAGACAAGAGCCATTTGAAGACCATTAAACATGTTGCTCAAAACATGGAAAATGTTTCTGTCAAAACTATAGAATTTAAGGAGCTTTTAGTCGACTACTTGGAGTCTCTAGTTGACTAGATTGACTCTTTTAGTCGACTAGAAGAAGTTCTAGTCGACTAGAAGAAGTTTTAGTCGACTACTTGATGTAGTCTAGTCGACTCAAAGGGTTTTAGTCGACTGAAATGTGTAGTTTTAGTCGACTACTTTAGGCCTTAGTCGACTACTTCAAAGTGGATGAAAACTTGATGCTCCTGATTGTTTTAGTCGACTACTAGAGAATACAAAGGATTCTTCTAGTCAACTATGACTTGAAAAATACTTGTTTAAATAGTTTTTCTTTCCGTTTTGAGTTCGGTAAGTTATTTTTGTTTTCATTTGAGTTCGGTTAATTTCATACTTGAGCTTATACGATAATATCGACACATAAAATTACGTTGTTACAATGATCGCACCCCGACCTATCTACCCCGAGTCTTGAGTCTTCGTCTTTCGCCTTTTTCTGTTGAATATTTATTTTTCCGTTTCCGCGCTTCAATTTCTTTCTCGGCCTTTCGCTTTCATTAAAGCTTTCTTTCCGAGTTTATTTTCCGTGTCGTTTTCCAGTCTTTTGCTGAAAACATGAACTCGAAAATTCATTAGTATCAAACACTCTTTAATGGTTTATTATCATCAATTTTGGTATTGTTTGCTGAAACTAAATTCCAAAGCCAACAATCTCCCCCTTGATGATGAGAAAACATTTTGTGTTTGCTTGGTATTGGTGAAACATCAAGTGATGCTCCCCCTCCACATGTGCATAAAATTTTGTTCAATGCTCCCCCTTTGTAAATGAAATTTACAGTTTAATGGGCATTTTGATACAATAAATATATAGGCGCACATTTGAGATAATTAATAAACAGCATTTCATAGATAATTCAATTTAGTACAAGCCGTTATACTAATGAAAATAGGAAATAGCAAACAAGACGCAAATAAACACCAACAAGCCACAAAAAAATAGGAATTGCTAATGCTAGATACTGAAATACATGATAGTATAATAGCATAATTTCTCCCCCTTTTTGTTAGTGTCGAGGGGCGTTGAGCGAGGAGCCGTGCGTTCAATAGTAAGGTCATCAACTGACCCGGCGAGAGCAGTGATACGGCTAAAGAATGCATCCTCAAAAATAATTATACGCTCATTGATCATTCTAATGGCTTCTGTATTGTTGTTCACGGTTGCATCAAGGCGCTGCAGTGTCTCCGCATTGCTCTGAACAACCCCAAGGATTTAGTTGAGAAGAGTATCCTGAGCACTATTCTCGAAGGCCTGAGGAGTCGAAGCACTTTCCAACAGAGGAACCGAGGAAGAAGCTTCATGGCGTTGTGCAGAAATGCTAGGGCCTTGGCGCGAACGAGGGATAGGCGCACTCTCAGTAATGAAATTCCTTTCCGCATCAGAAATGAGATGCATATGCTTGACATGAGTGGTGTCGAGAAAAATAGGATGATGCTCTTACACCTCATTAGGAAATGAAAAACCCTTTCCACTGAAGTAGATATGTAATATGCACAGGAAAGAAAAGCGGGCCGGATGGCTTGCGCTGACATGTAAGGATGACAGAACGGAAAATAGTAGCTAAATCAACACGTATCCCTGTCATAACGCAGTAAACAAGAAATGCCTCCATACAAGACACACTACTACGACTACCATTTTTAGACAAAATAGAATAAGTAATAACATTGTGAATTAATGTTGCCTCGGGTAGTAGCATAGAAGCGAGAAGGTCGACAGTCAGTGTAATTTCCTTGTCGATGCAAATAGTCTGAACTGCCTCAATACAGTCGAACCCATCAGCCTTGTACCAATCCTTGGAAAAGTGGCGGATACCGTCATTCGGAAGTGAAAAAATGCAATTGATTTCATTGTCGTCAACAGTCACTTCGTTACGAATCAAATCAAAATGAAGAGTAGAGAAAAATTTCTTCTTGTGATTCTCAAGAGAAACGTAGAACGCTTTGACAATGTGAGGATGAACCGGAATGTCAAGAGAAATGAAGAAATCCCAATTGATTGCTCGGAACAAATCGAAGGTTCGAGCCCCAATTTCATTGCATAGAGCTTGGGTGACAATACGGCATGGTGTAGGAGGACGATGATAAAAAATGGTAATGAATTGATTTCTATCACTGTCATCAAGAAGTAGACCCTCGAGGAGCAGAGGTTCATTTGAATCCTCTTCCTCAACAGCAACAGGCAAGCGTGAATTGGTGAACCTTTGGCCTCCATCAATTCGTGAACATTTTCGGTGTAGGCCGCGAGTCTTTGGTGCCATTGTAGAATAAATGCGAAAATATATATATATATATAGATATATAATGGTGTATATATATATATATATGAGAGAAGGATAATTAGAGAGTAGAAATTGGGTGAAGAAAATGGGTGAAAAATGATTGGAATGTGAAATTAATGTGAAATGTTGATGGTGTGAAGGTGGAAATGATGATATGAGATGTATTTGAGATGAGAGGAAATGGAGTTGGGTGAAGAGTGACGGAGGCGGATGGAGAATATGAAGTGAGGGTTAGGTTTATATAGGGGTTGAGTCGACTAGGGTTAGGTTCTAGGCGCCTAAGAGGTCATTTAGTCGACTAATACTAGGTTGTAGTCGACTAGAAAGAAGGTGTAGTCAACTAAAAGGGCAATGTAGTCGACTAGAAGGTGATGTAATGTCAAGAATGAAGCTCCTGATTGAAGTAGTCAACTAGATGGATTTATAAATCATATGGTGGAGTCGACTAAAACAAATAAAATGTGGAAAATGATAAAAACAAATAGGTGAAAATTTATGAAATAAATAAACAAATATAACAAACATATAAAAATTATGAAAAAATTTAGGAGAAAATATCAAAATCCATGGCCATTCCGATTTCTCTACGAATTTTAGAAAATGATTCGTCCGCGAGTGGTTTATTGAAAATATCCGCTAATTGATTTTTAGTGTCGATAAAAACCAATACAACATCACCTTTAGCAACATGATCACGTAAGTAATGATGTATAATCTCTATATGCTTAGTTCGTGAATGATGAATCGGATTATTTGATATACAAATAGCACTCGTATTATCGCATTTAATGGGCACATGATTGAAAATAATACCGAAATCAAGTAGTTGTTGCTTAATGTAAAGAGTTTGAGCGCAACTACTACCGGCTGCAACGTATTCGGCCTCGGCCGTAGATAATACAACATAATTTTTATTTTTACTTGACCAAGATACTAGTGAGTGTCCTAGAAAGTTACAAGTGCCGCTTGTGCTTTTTCTATCAATTCTACATCCCACAAAATCAGCATCCGAATAACTAATAAGATCAAGTAAAGTTCCACGTGGATGCCAAAACCCTAAGTTAATTGTACCACTTAGGTAGCGAAAAATACGCTTCACGGCAAATAAATGAGATTCTTTAGGACATGATTGAAAACGAGCACATAAGCACACACTAAACATAATATCCTAGCGGTTAAGTAAAGCAAACTATCGATCATGCCTCTATAATTTGTAATGTCGACACATTTACCATTTTCATCTTTATTAAGCTTAATAGAGGAACTTATAGGAGTTAAGGAATGTTTGGTACCCTCCATACCGAATCGCTTTAGAAAATCCTTAGTATACTTGGATTGGCTAATGAATAAGTCATCCGAGCTTTGCTTGATTTGCAACCCTAAAAAGAAATTCAACTTACCCATTATGCTTATTTCAAATTCATTTTGTATACTTGTAGCAAAATATTTACATAAAGAATTTTTTGTTGAGCCAAATATAATGTAGTCAACATATATTTGGACAATCAACAAATTATTCTTAATGATTTTTGTAAAAAGTGTGTTGTCAACTTTGCCTCTTGTAAAACCATTTTGAGTCAAAAATCCGCTAAGTCTCTCATATTAAGCTCGAGGAGCTTGCTTTAAACCATATAAAGCTTTAGCCAATTTGAAAACATAGTTTGGAAAAAGATTATTTTCAAAACCGGGTGGTTGCTTTACAAAAACATCTTCTTCTATGACACCATTCAAGAAAGCACTTTTAACATCCATTTGATAAAGAGTAAAGTTTCTATATGATGCAAATGCAAGAAGCATTCTAATTGCTTCTAATCTAGCTACCGGTGCAAAAGTCTCATCGTAGTCGATGCCTTCCTCTTGATTATATCATTGAGCTACCAATCTTGCTTTATTTTGAACAATTACTTCATTCTCATCCTTTTTATTTCGAAAAGCCCATTTTGTACCAATAATAGTTTAATTTTCGGGTCCAGGAACTAAACGCCAAACTTGATTGTGTTCAAATTGATTTAGTTCCTCTTGCATTGCTACGATCCAAGAATCATCGCATTGAGCTTCGTGGAAGTTCTTGGGTTCGATTTGCGATACAAAAGCCATGTGGTTGCAAAAATCTTTAAGTTGAGATCTAGTACTAACCCCTTTTGATGTATTACTTATGACTTGATCAAGAGGATGATTGTGTACAATCCTCCATGATTTAGGCATTGAGTTGGTCAAGTCATCATTGGAATGATGCTCAACTTCCCTCATTTCCTTTTGGCTACTTGATGAGTTGGAGATATTGAGAGTATTTAAATTATCCTCAATCCCATCAATCTCATCTTCTTCTAGGTCAATTCTAGGTGGTGGTTGTGAGGGTGATTCATCAAAGACAACATGAATAGACTCAACCATGGTTAGAGTCCGTTTGTTAAAAACACGAAAGGCTTTACTCCTTGACGATTATCCTAGAAAAGTTGCTTCATCCGATTTGGAGTCAAATTTTCCTAGGTTATCTTTATCATTTAGCACAAAACATTTACACCCGAAAACTTTGAAATACCCAATATTGGGATTTCGACCATTCCACAACTAATAAGGTGTTTTTCCCAATTTCATCTGAATAATGACACGATTAATTATATGGCAAGCGGTATTTACCGCTTCCACCCAAAGGCTTCGGGGAAGGTTATGTTCATTCAACATGGTTCTAGCCATCGTTTGTAGAGATCGATTCTTTCTTTCAACTACACCATTTTGTTGAGGGGTTCTAGGGGCCGAGAGATCATGAGATACACCGAGGTCATCACATAATTTCTCTAAGTCTTGATTTTCAAACTCCCTACCTCTATCACTTCTAATTTTCTTGATTTTCAAATCTTTTTCATTTTGAATGATTCAATAAAATTTATCAAGAATGGAGTGAGTTTCATTTTTATGAGCAAGAAAGTGAACCCAAGTGTATCTAGAGTAGTTATCGACTATAACAAGTACATAGAGTTTCCCGGCTAAGCTAGCCGTTCTCTCTGGACCAAAAAGATCCATGTGAAGTAGCTCTAATGGTCTAGAAGTGGTAATGTCTTTCTTTCTCTTGAAAGAGGAATTTACTTACTTGCCTATTTGACATGCGCTACAAATTTTATTTTTCAAAAATTTAGTCTTTGGGAGGCCTTTGACTAAATCAATTTTGGATAAACGATGAATGAGGTCCATGCTAGCATGTCCTAGATGTCTATGCCCTAACCAACTATTTTCTCTAGATGTGACAAAACACTAAACATCTTGTTCATGCAATTCACATAGCAACAAAGTATACAAATTTCTATTTCTTTTGGCATTGAACATTTGCTTCCCATCTTTCTCGATTATGCATGCATTTGTCCTAAAGATAACATCATGGCCCTTGTCACACAATTGACTAATGCTAAACAAATTATGCTTCAAACCATCAACTAATGGCACATCATCTATAGAAAGAGAAGAGGAAATACCGATTGAGCCAATTCCTATAATTTTGCCTTTAGAGGTGTCTCCAAAGGTTACGTTTCCTCCTTCACAAGATTTTAGAGAAATGAACATAGATTTGTCTCCCGTCATATGCCTTGAGCATCCGCTATCAAGTAACCATTTTTCCATTGATGCGATTTTCAAGCATACCTACAAGACAAGTTCATGTAACTTTCATTGGTACCCAATCTGTTTTGGGTCCTTTTGGTTAGATAAATATGCAATGGTTCCTTTTGGAACCCAAATCCTTTTTCTTACGATATTTTGTTTTCTATGTAAGCATGCAATAGTTCCTTTTGGAACCCAAACCATTTTTGTTATAATTTTCTTCTTCCTATGAAAGCATACATTAGCCTTGTGTCCCTTTCTATTGCAATAGTAGCAAGTGACATGTTTATAATCATTTGAAGATGTATGAGATGATTGTCTTGTAAATGTAGAACTAAATATTTTTCTCTTTTGAAAATAAGGGCATCTTTGTCAAAAGCATCATATCCTAGACCACATTTATCAAATGATCATCTTTGTCTTGCTAACATAATACTAAGGTTCTCTTTTCCTTTTGTAAATTTAGCTAAGACATTTATTTGATCATCTATAGTATTTTTTAACCGATTAGTTTCTTTTTCTAGATCAATGCTTTTTTTCATTGCATGCAACTTCTAAGTTGGAGATAGTAGAGCTACATGAAGATTTTGCTCTTTTAAGAAGAATATGCTTTCTAGCTAATTTTTCAAATTCATCATGTAATTCTTCAAACGCATCTTGCAATTCATTATAATCAAGGAGAAGTTCATCATATGACAAATTTGTTTTATCTAATGCATAAGAATTTAGATGTACCTCTTCTTCATTCGCCATGAGACAAATATTCGCCATTGCCTCGCCATTTTCCTCCTCATCCGAGTCACGTGAGTCGTAGTCGTCCCATGTAGCATTCATAGCCATCTTGTTTGGTCTTTTCTCGTTCTCCATTTTGAGCTTGAAGCAATCACTTTTGTAGTGTCTCGGCTTTTTGTAATTGAAACAAGTTGGGGGTTCCTTTTTGCTAGGCTCACCTTTCGGTTCGGTTCTCCTCATGAAACTTCCACCATTTGCTTTATTTCTTTGAAGGTATTTCTTCAATTTTTGAGTGACCAAAGCAATGTCCTCATCTACTTCTTCTTCACTTTGCTCAATGGCTTCATTTTTGGTTGAGGCTTGCAAAGCTATACCTTTTCTTGGCTTGATGTCATCTTCACGAGATTTCAACGTGATTTCCCAAATGAGTAGAGAGCCAAAAATCTCATCAAGACTCATGGTGTTGAGATCATGAGCTTCTTTGATTACCGTTACCTTTGCATCCTATTTGGCCGGAAGGCTTCTAAGGACTTCGCGAGCCTTATCGGATCTAGGAACAATTCTACCAAGATGCTTTAGTCCATTCAAAATATTAGTGAAACGAGACATCATAGAATTGATATTTCATCTTCCTTCATGGAAAATAATTCATATTCATGCATAAGTATATCAATTTTAGATTCTCTAACTTGAGTAGTACTTTCATAAGTTACTTCAAGTTTATCCCACATTTCTTTGGTCGTGGAGCAAGTCGAGACACGATTGAATTCATTTGGACTTAAGGCAGAATTTAAATTTACTTTAGCTTTAGCATTAAATGACATAAGTCTACGCTCATCATTATCCCATTCATTGGGCAATTTAGGGATAGTTTTTCCATCTACTATTTTGGTTATAGTGAAAAGACCATTAACAATAACTTGCCAAATTTAATAATCAATAGCTTGAAGAAAGTCTACCATTCTAGTTTTCCAATAACTATAGTTTAAGTCATCAAACCATGGGGGTTTATTATTAGATTGTCCATCAACGTGAGTGACTAAATTTGAAGCCATAATCGTTCTCTAAGACGGTTAAGTCTACTATTAATAGAGATTACGCTCTGATACCAATTATTAGTCACTAATTAACCCTAGAGGAGTGGTGAATAGGGTGTTCAAAAATTATTTCTAACTCTTTTCGAAATTGGAACAAGCTATAACTAATAATCAATTTCTTCAATAGTCAAGTGAATGATTCAATTCAATTTATCTAACAATTTATCACAAGACTAATTAGCATACAAGATATTCAAATAAATATAGCATGCAAATTAATGAAATAAGGAGAAAGAGATAGAGACTGACACCGTGATTTTTTCGATGTTCGGTAACTCCTACTCCTCAGCTCAAGAACCCCTTCTTGAGACTTTTCCCGATCCTTTCACTATGGCCCTTCCTTAACAGGTGGAATGATAAACCTTTATAACACAAGCCTCTCGAACTTGTCTCTCAATCAAGAGAACAACCTTCTCTTGAAAAATCGTTGGACTTCACTTGCCTGAGATCACAAATTCGTATGTAATCAAATGAATCACTCAAGAATAAAAACACTCAAAACCCAAAGGTTTTTTATGGAAGATAAATCAATATAAGCTCAAGTGTTTTTGGTGATTTCTCAATAGCTCTAGATATGTATTCTCAAAGGATATATCAATGAAATATGTTTGGAGAAAAAGATGAAATACTAGAATTTGAAACTTCTGAGATTTTTTCCGAAAATCATATTTTTGCTTGCTTGGTTTCAATGGTTATTTCAGAAAATCTGTGTATGAAAATGTAGGCTTCTTCTTTCTCTCAATTTCAATCTCTTAAATACAAAATACACATCTCATTCTATATATATATCAATGCTTTAGGGTTTTGAGAGTGAATAATGTAATAGAGAAGACAAGAGCCGTTTGGAGACCATTAAACATGTTGCTCAAAACATGAAAAATGTTTTTATCGAAACTGCAGAATTTAAGGGGCTTTTAGTCGACTACTTGGAGTCTCTAGTTGACTAGATGGACTCTTTTAGTCGACTAGAAGAAGTTCTAGTTGACTACTTGATGTATTCTAGTCGACTCAAAGTGTTTTAGTCGACTACTTCAAAGTGGATGAAACTTGATGTTCCTGATTGTTTTAGTCGACTACTAGAGAGTACAAATGATTCTTCTAGTCGACTATGACTTGAAAAATACTTGTTGAAATCATTTTTCTTTCCGTTTTGAGTTCGGTAAGTCATTTTTATTTTCATTTGAGTTCGGTTCATTTTATACTTGAGCTTATATGATAATATCGACACATAAAATTACCTTGTTACAATGATCGCACCCGGACCTATCTACCCCGAGTCTTGAGTCTTCGTCTTTCACCTTTTTTCGTTGAATATTTGATTTTTTGTTTCCGCGCTTCAATTTCTTTCTCGGCTTTTCGCTTTCATTCAAGCTTTCTTTCCGAGTTTATTTTCCGAGTCATTTTCCCGTCTTTTGCTGAAAACATGAACTCGAAAATCCATTAGTATCAAACACTCTTTAATGGTTTGTTATCATTAATTTTGGTATTATTTGCCGAAACTAAATTCCAAAGCCAACAGGATTTATGGCAATCATGTTGGCATTCTAGGGAATGTTTTGCATAAATATGATGAAGTGCATATTTATGTTGATATATGGTTCATTTGAGACTTAGTTGCATATTGAGTAAACCTTTTGTGTCATCACCCAATTGGTGTTAGTTTATGTGGGTCATGTAACCATGTGTGAGTTTACTTATATTGGACTATCGCGATAACTGGCCAGGTGGTGCTTCTCGTTCCAACGAAACTATTCTTCCGAGAAATAAAGATGGTAGGGGGAGGACTTGTTTCAAACTCTATTTCACGACCGTGTGCTTGTTTTCGATATTCCTAGTTGAGTCTGCATATCTCTCATTGGAATGATCGTGGCAATACTCTCTACGTTCCTTCATTAGTCATTAGCCACACAAGTGAACAAGTAGAGAATGATATCCGACGACCCTTAGAGTTAGGGTGTGTGTGGTCGGGTGTGTACCATTAGGTGTGTTGAGTCACTTTGCATTTGAGTTGCCGTTATATGATTTATCTCTTCATGTGAATCATGATGTTATTCAATGTGGTAGTGGGGCATGTTTAGTGTGAATCTTGATATTTTAATTCACATGTTATTAAAATGGTCAAATGAAACTGAATAATGTGAGAATATGATTTATATGATTGCCTTTAAAGTATAATGGATTTTGGAATCTTAAACTTGTGATTAGGTACACACATGCTTGGGTTATATTAGGTAATGTTGATAGATTCTTGCAATTATGCCTTTATCCTCGATATGGATATGTGAGCTTAGTGTAGTGTTTCGTTGAGCTAATTAACATTGGTGTAGGGATGTGGCATCAATCGTGATATTGAGGTCTTGGTTAGGTTAGATGAGGTTATGATTTAATCTAGCCGATTTGTTGATAATGACTATTGACCTCATTAGGAACCTAAGTGATGTGGTACAAATGTGAAATTGAGGTTTAAAGAATTCGGGCGAGGTCTTGATTTGAAACTAGTTGGTCCCGTGGCAACGGCCACTAGGTTATCTTTAGCGATCTTAAGAATTGGAATGCCATTAGAGTTGTGACTGTTCTTGATTAAGTCGTTATGGAGTTTAGGAATTTGGATATAGAGCTAAGTGTGGTTGGGTTAGGGTTAGTGTCTTTGTGAGTAACCACTTGCCTTTCCCTTAGAGGTGTCACTTACTTTCGGTTATTCATTATCTTGTTCCATAGAGCGTCTATAATTCGCTTTGGTATTTCCGTTTGTTTTTTGGTTTGTTTCCCCGAGAACGGATTTTTCTCACAAGACTTATTTTTAATCTACTCGGTTTTTAAGTGAAAAATCCATTTTGCTCACCCCCGTGACCCCGACTAAAAATTTGAGCTTTGGAAAATGATTTAGAGTCATTGAAAAGAATTTGACATTTTAAAAGTCGGTGGTATGCTAAAACGGAGACCGGGAGCAAGACGGATATCTTTTACGGATTTTTGAATAAGTGTTTTTACCAAAAATACTCGTTTCTCATTTTTCCCGAGTTCCGGTGATGTTTTTTTCATTCCAAAAACTTCCTAATAGTTTTAAGGCTATCCTTCATATTTCATATGGGTTTAAAGTGGTTTCAGATCAGTTTTTCAACTTTATAAACCAGGGCAGTCGGTTGGGCACATTAGGAAGCCGAGCTGGAAACCGCTTGTTTGGGGCAGTTGACTACATGCCATAGGGCAGTCAACTGAGTGGTTCGCGCAGCCGACTGCCAGCTCACTCACATTTCGATTATTGTTCATTATTTTGATGATAATGTTTGATCCGTAACTCCGATTGAGACGTTCCTTAGCTTTTTGGAAAGCTTACTTCAAGCTCTTCAGTTTAGGATTTTGAATCACTTCATTTGAGTCATTTTTTAGTCCGTAATGGTCATTTAAATGGGACGGTATATTTTGGACTTCTACACGTCGCGACGATCGATTTTCAAAATGTTGTGGTTTCCGTCTTGTATCTCTGAATTAGGTTCCGTTTGTTTCTATGGTTTGACCTATGTCTAAATATGCGGGATAAAATTTGAAATTTACTATTTTAACCCTGAAATGACCGTTTTACACTTGGGTAAACATGAGGTGTTTGAGTTATTCGTTTGAGGTGTCGATTGAGTCGTTTCACTTCCTTTTTGATCTCGAGTGACCTTTTTGACATATTTTAAATGTGAAATGACAAATTTACTCTTGTATGGGTATTGGTGTGACTACCACGTGGGATGATTGACTGACCTAGGATAGATACATGTACACAGGTTGGTTAACACTACTTGGATTATCGGGGGATGTGGCAGTTTAGGGTTTCTCCTGCTGAGCTAGTGAACTTACCCCTTTCCCTTTTCCCTAACCCTTAGTTGCAGGTACCGGGTTCTTCTCGCATGATGGCTTGTGGCGTGGATGCTGTTACGGGACTAGGATGTTTACACGTAGTGTTGCTTTTATTAGTTTCTCCTTTGCTTGTCCCCTTGTCTTGGGATTATATTATATCTTTCTTGGGAGCCAATCTATTGGCATACTCCTTCCTTGTATTTGGTATCCTTACATCATTGTAGAGAGGTATTCTTTTGGTACCTCGATGTACCTTGTGTATCATTTGGTTTTAGCTTCTGCTTAGTTGTGTATGAAATTTTATTGTTATTAATACTATTCCATTCATTTTATTGTTATTGATAATCTTAGTTGGTTGCTCTATGCATGGATCACACTCCAGAGTCCTCGGATGTCCCTATTTAGGAGTCCTTGGATTTTAGGGACGTGACATTGTCAATCAAGAATTTTAGTGGGATTAAAAAATATAGTTATATTTATTATTAAATTTGAATTAATAATAGTTACTAATTTTATTAAAAATTTCAAAAAAGTTATTTAACATTGAAGTGTAGATATAAAAAAAAAAATAGGTATATTTCTTTATTTAAATAACTACCAAGAGTAATCAAAACAGGAAAAAGAAAAAAACTTCAGAAAAAATAAATAGTGGGTGAAGTGTAGGATTTAGGCACGAGAGTAATTTAGATATTTGACATGCAAATTAATAAAATAAAACGTATTTAAGTCATTTTATACCTTCAAAGGATGTCATTTAAATACTTTACAAACTTCAGAGGGGTCTCTGTCAAAAAAAATAATGACCAACCACGAAGTGGAATTGAACCGGGGGTGTCATTGCAATTTGCCCTAAATTATTGTACAATCACCAAACACAAAATCTTTAGGGTAGGTGACCGTTAATAAACATGCATGACATGAGGGTAGGTGACCATGAAAAATTTAACGTCCATGTAGACAGAATAGTCATACAATTCTGCATTGATTTGATTTATAACACTATACGTTGGTACGGTTGAATGAAATGAAATGGAAGTAAGAATGAAAATATAATGAAATAATAATTTTGGTACGGTTGAATGAAATGAAATGGAAGTAAGAATGAAATGAGAATGAAAATATAATGAAATAATAATTTTTATTCTATTGTTTGGTTGCAAATATGAAGCATATTAGGAATGGAATGAACTTGATTTTTTTTCCCCAAAAATACCCTTCTTAGCATTAAATAGAAAATTAAATAAAATAATATTAATTTTTATTTTTTTTTAAAACAAAATGGTAAAACGTAACGGGAATAGTAATAACGGGTAATGAAAATGACAGTGGAAAAATGACGGTGGCAGTGATAATGGTTTATTGTTTTTGAAATGTACATAAGATGGTTGATTAAATAATTTTATATTTTAAAAGCATTATTAAAGAAATAGAATAGTCATTTCATAGCTTTAGTAATGGAATGATCATTCCCATTCTCATTCTTTATATTCTCATTCTTTATATTGTATAAAATAAAGGAATGTAATGAATCAACATTCCATTTTATTTCATTCATGCATCTATATTGTATTTGGTTAATATAAGTCTCTATTGTATCTATATTGTATTTGGTTAATATAAGTCTCTATTGTATTTGGTTAATATAAGTCTCTATTGCGTTTGATTTGCGAGTTTGTAAAACTATTTTACATGACATATAATCGTACATTGCATGGACTTTTTCACACTGTTACAATTACATTCAACGCACTAACAGTAAAGATCAAGTTTCTAGCTGTACTACTAGGAACATGATTGCATGTTCACATGGTTGCACATGTTCTACATTTCTTTATTTACCAAGGAATGATATAATTCATATCCTGTGATTAATATCTCTAACTATATTCAACATATGGCCAAAATTTTAAGAATCTGTCACTCTGGCTGTCACCTACCAATTCGGACTGTTCCAACAAATAGCGCGGCACAAAGTATAGAGTATATATCTATCTATCTATATAAATAGTCCATAATGCATGCACCACAACCAGTGCACACTTAACAAGTCCTTGCTTCTATTAACCCTTGCTTAGTCCATCCTAGTTAGCCAGACTACATACCAATTAATGGCACCAAAATCAATGACATGTTTTATCACATTTTTCTCCCTATTGTTCCTAGCCACTATCACAATTTCAGAGGCCAAATTTGGCAAGCTCGAGGAAACCAATATCGTTTTCTACATGCATGATGTTGAGAGTGGCACCAACGTGACCGCCACTCCGGTGGCGGGCATCCCCAACAAGCGGTGGTCGGTTTTAGGGTTTGGGACAGTTTATGCCATTGACGACCTTTTAACCGAAGAGTATGATCGGAATTCGACTCAGGTCGGACGGGCCCACGGTATGTACCTGAACTCGGCATTGGATGGCTCGGACTTGCATCTATTGATGTCTGTAGTGTTCACTAACAAGGCATACAATGGTAGCACTCTTGAGATACAAGGTGCTGATAGATTTTTCGAAAAATATAGGGAGGTTTCTGTGGTTTCTGGGACTGGGATGTTTCGGATGGCTAGGGGTTATGCCATCTTGGAGACTGTTTATCTTGACCTAGTGGGTTTCAATGCCATTATCAGGTTCAATGTAACTCTCTTTCATTAATGAGAAAGTTGAAGTGTGTTAATTTTTTGTGTTTAGAAGCACCAAGACGACAGAAAGTCATAGTTTTATATTTGTATGTGGATATGTGATCTATTTTATTAATGTGGTATGGTACTAGTTAGGGGGTTCGTGAGTTGTGTTCGTGTCGGGTTGAGACACTTTATTTTATTAAATGAGTCGAATAAAATATGACTTGATTAATATATGTGTTAATTATGTTGAACACTAATCTAACATATTTTTTAAACAGGTTACCCGACAAAACTCATGTAACCCGTTTAATAATTTAGTTGCATGGGGTTGTACACAACACGAATAATTTAAGATATCTATCAAAAATATTAAATTGAATTTGAGATGATCTAATTATAATTTTTTGTTATATTGCAACTCATGACCAGTTAGAAAAGGGATGAAAATAAATATAAGAACAAATATAATCGTTTCAAACGAGTTGTTCGGGTTACTTTAGTATGACCCAAACACGACATTAATTTTTTCGATCCTGTCGTATTGCGGTCGATTCTTTTATTATTTGAATGCTAACCCTTTTAATTTATTTTGTGTTCGTATCGTGTTACTATATCGTGTCTCATTTTGTCAGCTCGTAATCTAATAAACTATGCATTCAAGCCATAAGGTGATTATTTCATACTTCCTCCATCCCACAATAGTTGTCTAATTTGGATTTTTTTAATATTTTATTGATTTAGGTTAACTAGTGTGCAATTTTTAATTTTGTCCTTAATGAAATAGTATTATGGTGAGGTCCAGTATTTGTTTAAAGTTACTGGAAAAAGGGTAGTTGGGAAAAGTGAAAAGTTAAATTATATTGAAATTCGAACAAAACAAATATTTTGGAATAAATAAATTAGAATAGTGGACAACTAATATGGAAAAGATATAGTAAATACGATTGTGACAAAAATAAAACTTGGAACATGAATGCATCGTGGGGATGGCAAAAGTCCTTGCCATTGTTTAGACTGATGTAGTTGTTTTTTTCACGCTGCCATATCATATGCGGGAATGGTCACAACGAATAAATCTCTGCGTACGATTTGAATTTATTTTTCATGTAGCATATTATATTTTTCTTAATTGCAAACTTACTAGGCAACTAGGACCTACTTTTTTTTATTTAAAATTATTTTTTTGTTTACTAAAAAACTGAAAACTTAAAAATTGTATAAAGAGTATTCGTACTTTCGGTTCTCAGAAAATTATCTATTAAAAATTCAATTATAAAAATTCTGTTTTTCAGAGAACTGTAAATTAAACTGACCTTTGATAATATCAAAATAAATAGGATCGCCTTTCAAATTGAGCTGCATAATTATATACATAATATTGTAATGTAGAAGGGATTTAGGGATTAAGCTATACAATTTTATGTTTCAAAACTATTGTAATAAAACAGAAAACAAAAAACAAAACTGCAAAATACCATTTTAAACTTTATTAAATGTGAGCAAAATACCTTGCATAATGTTTTAAACTGAGCAAGTCAAACCTAAATTTTTTAGCGTGAGCACTTTGCTCCTTCAATTTGACTAGCAACGAGACTTCGGCCAGCACATGGAGCACATTATTTGCAACGTTTGCAAATCAATGCCAAATTGCCTTCCTATATGAGCGTTGTACTCCTATTCAAATTCATGACTCTCTCTTTCTCTCTCTCTTTATATTTCTAAGAGGGAGTACCAGTGTACCACTTATCAAACCAAGAACCTCAATCCTATGTGCATGGCATATGGGTTTGGTCCAAATTTTTTGATTTTGGGATGAAAAATGTAACCCAATCTATGTTTGGTTGGTTGGTTTTGATTCCAAAATATTGCTCTATCAAGTACCAAATGAGCCTTTTTTCACACATTCTCAATACATGATTCACATGGTGTGATTACTATTTGCTCAAACCAAAACCCTCTTGGTGTACCATTTTAAAGCCCAAACCAATATTTGGTGTACCATTTTCAGGAAACAAATTTTTTTGGAATTAAAAACCATGTTTTAATTTGAATTCTTTTTTTTTAAATTCGAAAAAAAATATAAATTTAGAAAACAATGTTTAAATTTTGAAAATAATATATAAAATTAGAAAATATATATATAACTTTCGAAACAAATACATAAAATTCCAAAACAATATATAAAATTCGAAAAAATACAAAAATAGAAAATATATATATAAATTTTGAAACAAATATATAAAATTCAAAAATAATATATAAAATTTGAAAACAATATATAAACAATATAATTGTTTTGAATTTTATATATTTTTTTCGAATTATATATATATATTTGAAATTTATATTTTTTCAAAACAAATGTTATAAATATTTCAAAATATATATTTCTTTCAGATTTTATATATTTTTTCTAATTTTATATATATATTTCAAATTATATTAATATTTTTAAAATTTATATATTTTTTAATTTTATATATTTTTTCGAATTATACATATATTTTCAAAATTTAATATATTGTTTTTAATTATATATATTTGAAATTTATATATTTTTTCAAATGTTATATTTTTTTTTCGAATTTTATATATATTTTTGAATTATATATATATATATATATATTCGAATTTATATTGTTTTGAATTTCATATATTTTTAAAATTTTATATATTATTTTTTGAATTATATATGTTTTGTTAAAATTTAATACTATATATTTTTCGAATTATATATATATATATATATATATTCGAAATTTATATATTGTTTGAATTATATATATATTTCAAAATATTTGAGGGGGTGTAAGTGAGATATGAGCTAATTTGAGGGGTGTAATTGGGATTTACTATTAAAATTTAATAAAATAAGAATGAGTATGAAAGTCATTTATTTATATATTTTATTTTTTAAACATATATATTTACAAAATATTATTATAAATAAATAAAATGTCAAATTATTATAAGTTACCATGGTTTGGTTTTTCAGCTTTACTTTTTCTCACACCAAAACTATCTACACCAAACATAATTTCAGAATAAAACCACACAAAGCCCAATCCAAAATCAAAAATTAACACCACACCGATTGTCCATTCACAAACTATGTGTCACAGGCGTCAAAATTTTACACCGAATATTTTGCCCTACACCAAATCAGTATTTGAACTCAAAGTAGATGTCGCCCGCGTTTTTCCTCCGGGTACCAAAGATGTCAGGTTTAAACTCTCCACCACTTAAAGTTACAGAAAGTCACCAGCTGTCGCGCCGAAAATGAAGGATAAAAGCCTTGTGCGATGGGATTGAAATGTGGGCTATAAAAATGGGGGCAAAATAAACGGAATCGCCACCTAATATTGGGTTAGTTTTTATTTTTATTTTTCTTTAATATTAAAAGAATTTTAAGTGCTTGTGTGCTCTTAATTAACAAAAAAGAAGTAATAAACAGAATCTTAGGGGTAGGTGACCAATAATAAACATGCATGACATGAGGGTAGGTGACCATTAAAAACTTCATGTGCATGTAGACAGAAGAGTTGGAAATATTGAGTGAATGAGTTGTGATCAAGAATTGTGTCTACGTGAAGAGTTATATATGCAGTAAAGAGTTGTCTTTGCAGCTTGACATTGAATAGACACAATTATTTGATTCAACACGGTGAATAGACACAACTTTCGGAAAAGACACGTGATTGCTTATAAATACCCCCCACGGGTCATTTGTAAAAATCATCCCAAAAATTATTTTCTTCTTTCCTTATCCTTTCTCTACATACATAGTAGTAAGTGTAGGAGAGAGTATTATAGCAAGTTGGTTTGCTTATTTCTCTAGTTTGCAGTGCTGCCATTGGAGAAAAAAAGGTCGTTGTAACCTAGGAGACAAATGCTATACAGACCGCCAGCACTGTAGTGAGACGAATCTGTTTTAAGGACATAGAATTTAATTCTAGACTCGGCCTAACCGGTTCTTTATTTTAATAATATATTTGATTTAATGTATATATATAATGTTATTATATAGTGTATAAATATATTCTATTTAATATATTTATAAGTTTATTAAATAGTATATATATATATATATATATATATATATATTGTGATGCATTAAATATAGATATATACATTATGTGATACATTAGAAAGTATATTAATAATAATACTATAGTATTGCACACATGTTGAACTACAATCTTAAGACAAATCCGTTTAATATTATAGTATTATTTAAATATTAAATTGTGGCATGTATATTTTTATATAACAGACAAATGGCAAGTAGTAGTACTACAACTGTGCCTACTGTTCCTGTCAATCAAGGAAAAAAGCCCATGTGACTGAGGTTGGGAATAAAAAGATGTAATACTCTGGCCAAGGTCCCAGCCAAGGACTGAACAAAACGTTTAATGGGAAGTGCTTCGCCTGCGGTAAACAAGGACACTGTGCGAAAGATTGTCAAAGTGTGATATCCCAGAATCACTCCAAAAAGAAGACTACTGAGATGCACATTACCGAGGAAAGGTTAACAACTGATGTGTCAGAGCTAAACCTTTTAGCGGTAGTGTCAGAAGTCAACCTTGTGAGCAACAATAGAGAATGGTGGGTGGACACAGGAGCTACTCACCATATTTACTAAGAAAAGAAGATGTTCATGACCTATGAAGAAATAGAAAATGGTGAACAACTGTACATAGGAAACTCCTCTAATGCCAAGATTGAAGGACAAGACAAGATAAAGTTTCTTATGACCTTGAGAAAAGAACTCACTCTGAATAATATACTGCATGTCCCAGACATTAGAAAGAACTTGATTTCTGGTTCTTTCTTGAGCAATAATGGGTTTAAGCTAGTCTTTGTTTCTGATAAGTTGTCACTTATTAAGAATGGTGTGTATGTGGGAAAAGGGTATTTGAATGATGGATTGTTCAAATTCAATGTAATGAATGTTCTGCCCAAAGTTAATAATAACACAGTTAATTCTTCTGCTTACATGATTGAGTCATCTGAAGTATGGCATGGTAGGTTAAGACATGTTAGTTATGATAGTATTCGTAGATTAATTAACATGGATTATATACCTAAATTTAAGTTTGATATAAATAAAAAATGTCAAACTTGTGTTGAAGCAAAATTAATTAGAACTTCATTTCAATCCATTGAGAGAAACATTGAACCTTTAGCTTTAATTTACAGTGATATTTGTGACTTTAAAGTCGTGTCAACCAGAGGTGGGAAAAGATATTTCATCACGTTTATTGATGATTGTACAAGATATTGTTATGTATACTGATAGGTGCTCAATATTGGTCATTTTTTGCTCCTATCTTGCATTTGTTATGTCTTTACATTCCTAAGTTACGCTTCTAAGCTACGTTATGGTTTTGAACCCTACGCCCAAGTGTCGGTCAGGAACGTAGGTCCCACCTTGTGGTCACATGATCCCTCGACATGCTGAAGTTGTTTCGGAGTTGTCCAATTTTGTCCCTACTTCGATATTTCAAGTGATCGGTGATTCCAAGCCTCTACATACAGGCTTATACACATATTTACATATGATGTTAAGAGATTATTCATGTATTATGAAATTACATAAAAAGGCAACCATTAGGGTTTCCCTCACTTGTCTATAAATATATGAGAGGATTAGGGTTTAGAGAAGAGGTCGGTTTAAAAGTTCTAGTTTTTAGTATTGTTTTTGGAGGTTAGTTGATGCACATTCATTCATAGAGTTCTTCCCTTGAAGACCTAGAAACCAGAGAAGAAGGCTATGGAGAGCGTTTCTACACCGACAATGCAGATTCTCTTAGCCATGATCAACTAACTCAATATCTAGGGTTTTCTCACAAAACCCTAGCCAAGTAATGTAGTTCTGATTTTATATTCAATTGTAGAGACGAGAAACTGTGACTATACTGTGATGATTATGTTAGATGAAAGACTATTTTCATTCGTGATACAATTTTATATATTTGAATTAATTATTGTCTTAGACTTTTTGAATATATTTATCTTACAGAATCACAATTATTTACTATGGGCTGGAATTCGAATGCTTAATCTGTGATTTTCTACACGATGGTGGTCATAAAACTCGAAATCCCAGGTTGACACAAGCCATGCCCTGACAAACTGATATAGACATGCTTTAGTTTAATTTACTACTTTAATTTACTGCTTAAATTTATTTTCTGTTAGTAGACAGCATGCACTTATCAGTTTAGTCTTGAGATGGATTGTCGCGATCCGGTTGAGACTAATTCTTTTTAGGGTCAAACTACTGTTACGGTGCGACCTGATTAACAATCAATGGATCATTCTCATATAATTGATATATAATCTGAACTATATTATGTCGTTAGTAGCGGAGTGAGGAAACCGTAGTTTTCTCTCCCTCTGAATCACAACCATTATTTATCATTATTTTATGTTTTATTTTCATTAATATTAGATAATTCACAAAATCAAACTCTTTCCAGAAAACTATAATTCAGTGTTTCAAGATTATTAAAGTGAACAATCTTCGTCTCTGTGGGATCAATATTCCCCTACTCAAGCAAAACTATATACAATTGATCTCTGAGCTTGCAGAAGGGTAAAACCTAAAGTGTCATTAAGGTGTCATTTTCAACCACATATTTTGCACACACCTGATGCCCAACAAGATTTTGGCTCCGTTGCCGGTGAATAGTACTTGGCCACATTATATCAAAGTAGGGGATTGAGGTCGATAAAGCAAAAGTTTAGCTGTTTCAAAATTACCTCATCCCACATTTGTGAAGCAGATAGGCTCTTTTCTGGGCCATGCCAGGTTTTACAGAAGGTTTATCAAAGATTTTAGGAAAATTGCCCGTCCATTATGCAATTTACTGTCTAAGGATGTAGTCTTTGTCTTTGATGAAGAATGTCTTAATGCCTTTGAGAAATTGCATACTAAAGTCTCTTCTGCCCCAATTATCTATCCACCGGACTGGTCTCTACCGTTTGAGCTAATGTGTGATGCTTCAGATTATGCAATCGGAGCTGTGCTAGGGCAGAGAAGACAAGTTGCCATATGTGATTTACTATGCTAGTAGAACTCTG
Organism: Cornus suecica; assembly: GCA_963922005.1. NCBI lineage: Eukaryota > Viridiplantae > Streptophyta > Magnoliopsida > Cornales > Cornaceae > Cornus > Cornus suecica. The sequence continues at coordinate 41,435,155 of OY998239.1, forward strand.
AATAAAGCTCAGATGAACTACACAACTACCGAGAAGGAGTTGTTGGTAGTGGTGTTCGCCTTGGACAAATTCAGGTCATATTTGTTAGGAACCAAGGTGGTCGTGTACTCAGATCATGCCGCATTAAGGCATTTATTAACCAAGAAAGGCTCCAAGCCCAGATTGATTTGATGGATTCTGTTGCTACAAGAATTTGATTTAGAGATCAAAGATAAGAAGGGTACGAAAAATGTTATAGCTGATCATTTATCAAGAATTGTCGTTGAGTCCACAAAGGATGACACTCCTCTTAAGGATGAGTTCCCAGATTAACATTTGTTCAGTATTGTTGTTATGGAACGGATACCGTGGTATGTAGATATTGTCAACTATAAAGCCACAGGTAGAATTCCGAATGGATGGTCTAAGCATGAGAAAGATTGTTTCTTTAGCTAAGTAAAATTTTATATCTAGGACAATCCGCGATTGTACAAATATTGCTTGGATAAAAAATTTCGTAAATGTGTTCCAGAAAGTGAAGTTCAAGGAATACTAACATTCTGTCATACGCTAGAGTGTGGAGGGCATTTTGGTGCTCAAAAGACAGCTCACAAAGTCCTATAGAACAGTTTTTATTGGCCTATCATATTCAAGGATGCGTTCAAGTTTTGCAAATCTTGTCTGAGATGTCAGAAGTTGGGATCCATATCTCGACGACACATGATACCACTGAATCCTATTTTGGTTGTTGAGTTGTTTAACGTCTGGGGCATAGACTTCATTGGACCGTTTCCAAAAGTCGGCGATAAGCAATACATATTAGTGGGAGTTGATTACGTTTCTAAATGGGTAGAGGTTGTTGCCACGTCGCATGCGAATCACATTGTGGTTGAGGAGTTTGTTAAATCCAATATCTTTTCTAGATTTGGTATGCCACGAGTGTTGATAAGTGACGGCGGTAGCCACTTCGATAACCAGTTTATTCTGGCCTTGTGCAAAAAGTATGGTGTCACTCATAGAATTGGAACGCCATATCACCCATAGATGAGTGGTCAAGTGGAGGTTTCGAACAGGGAGATTAAGAACATTATTGAAAAGACGGTAGATCATGATTTGAAGAATTGGCCGAGAAGGCTAAATGATGTACTGTGGGCATACATGATCGCTTATAAGACATCGATTGGTATGCCACCATACAGATTGGTCTATGGTAAAGCATGTCATCTCCCTGTGGAACTCGAGCACAGAACATATTGGACGATCATAAGATTAAATTTTGATATTAAAAGATCGGGTGCTCAGAGGAAACTCCAACTCGCAGAGCTTGAGAAGTTGAGGAACAACGCATATGAGAATTCTAGAATATATAAAGTCCGAACCAAAGCATTCCATGATAGACATATCAGAAAGAAAAGCTTTGAGGTCGGCCAGAAAGTATGGTTGTTCAATTCAAGACTCAAATTGTTTCACGGTAAGCTTTAGTTAAGATGGGATGGGCCGTACATAATTACTAAGGTTTACCCCCATGGAGCGGTGGAATTTGACGACCCTGAGAACAAAAAATGATTTGTTGTGAATGGTCAACGTTTAAAGTATTATATCGAAGTTGTGCCGACAGAGAGTGTCGTTAAGACAGTTGATTTAACAGAACCGGCACCGGAGCCGGATAATTTTGATCCTAAGTACTGAGAAGCGACAACGTCGAGCCAACGATGTTAAATATTGGTACTAAGTGATAAAAGAGTAGCTTTTGATCTTAGTTTGTAGTTGTAAAATAGTAGTTTAATTCTGTTTTTGTAAAATTTAAGATCGAGTCCGAAATAGTCGTCATTATTCGGAGGGGTATTTTTGTCCACGAAGTGCCAAATTTTGATGAATCAAAGTCAATTATATGAATAGGTGTGTATAGGGGAGGTTCGAGTGTTCGGGAATCGAGAACGCGACAAAAATAGCCGAAGTCAAAATTTTAGTCTTGGGACTATATATTAATAGTCCCGCGACTTTTCATTTCAAATTTCACTTTACTCCCTCTCCTCTCCACCAAATCGACTCCCATTTGTTCCTAAAGCCGAATATCAATATTTCTTATCATTCCTAAGCGGTGGATCATTAGATTAGTGACCAGTGTGTACGGATTCACGTGACAAACTCGAAAAGTCTCCGGAATCCAATTGTAGAGAATTTGCCATTTCTCACGATTCGGTAAGTTTAGATCAATTCTTTTGGTTTCGATTACTTAATATAACTATTCTAAACTATTATTGACAAACAAGACTGATCAAAACTGTGTTTTAATCCGTTTTCAAAAAGTTGGGTTTCCGGCTTCAGATACGGGTTGAATATAAATTTTTTGAGATAAGATCTTGTTAAATAGTTGTATTAGAATACTTTAGTTATAGTTTTGAGTTTGATTCATTGTCCGGATAGTTTTCGCACATTTTCGTAAAAATATGAATTTTATAGGAATGGCTCGCGTAAAAGGAGCGAGGAAGGCTGCCGAGGGAGCATCTACGTCGGGGATGGAAGTATAGAGAAATAGATCATGGTCACCGCCCCTGGAGAGTACGCGGCCTGTACGATATAGTACCCAGGCACTGAGACCGTTGTATATTGAGTCAAATTTGTCAGATGAAGAGGCTGAGAGGCCGATCGTATCGACGAAGGGCATTGAGTTAGATTTGCGATATGGCCAGATGATAGTTCCACCAGCTGCACCGAGGGCACCATCACTACCCCGGGCACAGTCTCCAGTCCCCGGGCAATCACCACTACCACATGAGTCAGAGACATCCGATGAGCAGACTACCGAGAGTGGTGATAGTGAGGATGGGCAGGCAGAGTTGGAGGATGCTGAGCACGGCGAGGTGCCGTATCCTGAGTCAGCAGTTGATGGTGACGAGGGTGACCTTATTTCTTATAGATGGAAGCATTCCACGGTCTCCAAGGAGACGCTGATGACCCAGGCTTTGAAGAATGGGTTCCGACAGGAGCACACTTTTTCTATTGTACCACTTGAGCGGATAGAGCCAGTTCCACATTGGACTATATGCGTACTAAGGGAGCGTAGATTATTGTCGATCCTAGCCCCAGCTACACCACATATTTGCGCTGACATGATTAGCGAGTTATGGCTTCATATGAGGCATTACAGCAGAGGGACTCGACTAGTGATAGTGGTGCAGGGGCGGGAGTTTGAGATTACTTCCGAGAATATTGCTGTTACGTGGGGTATTCCACACAAGTGCCCTGCAGAGCTAGAGGAGACGTTCCCATCTATGCTAGACCCACTTCCGCCACTTTATGATATGGTGAGATTACAGACCGAGGGGCAGTGGGCAGATAATAGGCGTAATGGGACCAAGAAGTCCAACTATCATCCGATGCTGTGGCTCTGGGATATGATAGTCCGGTCCAATGTGTTACCACATAACCATCAGACAATGTGCTACAAGCCATTTCCGGCGCTGCACTATGTTTTCGAGTTTGGTCACTAGTACTCTATTCCACACGCCCTTTAGCAGACTTTATTGCGGTATTATATTCACTTGTGTTAGGAGAACAAGGTCGGGACTGCCAAGTTTCAGATGGATCCTCCCTGCCTTGTGATGAAGTTGATATTTGATCAGGGATTACAGATGGATGCTGAGGATAAGTTTGCACCGTTAGTTGCTTATGGCAAGGGAGCGTGGAACAAGGGGTGTATCAAAATGGGTCCAGCGACATATGCTCGCCGACGCAGATTCGGAGGAGTTATATTGTCGGGTGCACAGGAGGATGTTGAGCAGGCTGAGGATGAGATGCCTGAGGTAGAAGTGCCATAGGCTGAATAGGTTGTTTTAGGAATTGATGCACCATAGGCCCCAGCTGGGGGTGCTGTTATGATGACTCAGACTCAGTACGACCAGTTGATTGGACGTTTTGAGGGATTGGAGAACACATTTACAGAGGAGAGGCAGGCCCGATAGCGTTAGCACCGTGAGATGATGGATCGGTGGGATATTATGATGCGATATATGAGAGTGATAATTCCACCACCACAGCCACCTCCGGATGATGCTTTGTAGTTGTAGTTTAGTTTTAGTTATTTTATTTTGTTTTTAGGATTTTCTTGTTTTAGATGTCCACAGTAGAGATCAATCGTAGAGCGGAGAGTCATGTTCGATCTTTTGTGACCCCTTTAACGATCATCTTTACCTATTTGTGATATTTTTGCTTTTATATAAAATGACAGTTTTTGATAGTTTTTACTGATATGCGTGCCTTACTATGTTTATTACATTGAGTATGTGTGATTTTATTTTCACACTATGAGGACATGTGTGCGTTTAAGTTTGGGGGTGTGTCGGTTATTAAAAAGTGTCATGATTTTAAAAAAAATAAAAAAAAATTTAGCCCTACCCTACGTTCAAATATAGGGTAGTTCGTGGCTGGGCCAGAAAAATTGAATAATTCTTCCCTTATTGGGATGTTTTGGCCTGATTTGTAGTTATCCTTGTATTTAGATTTGTTTAAGTTATTTCTAGGAATTTTTGTAGAATTTTTAGAGTAACCCTAATCTGACAAGGAGACTGCAAATAGAAGTTGGATTAGTTATTGTTTCTCCTTTCCTAGTCAATTAAGGGTTTTAAATCCTTTTTCTCTTCTAATTCTACTTCATTCATATATATAAATACATCCATAGGGTAGATACAATTCATAATTCACAATTCTCATTATTCTTCTTCTATTATTCTTTTATTTTTTCTATTTTAAGGAGGGTTATTATGGATAATGCTAATAAAGATTATTCTGACCCGGAGAAATTTATGGAAGAGACGGAACCATATGTGGTCATGAAAAGCACGAATAACGAAGCTACGAGTCGGAAGGGAAGCCGAACCACACCAAAATTGTTTTTGCACTGTCGGTTGCAATTTGAGGAGGTATTTTGTCCGAAGAGGATGAATCGAGTATTAACTGCACCCGGAAGGAAAATCCTTTGAGAACGAGGATGAAGAGTCTAGAAAAATTGGCGGGTGAAAAGGTGTATCCGGGCTTGGCCCGAAAATTCTATGAAAAGATGATAGTTTTGGGATTGTCTGGATTTGAGGTGATAAGGGTTAAAGTGACTCAGTGGAGTGCTCTTGTTGTGATTGGAAGAAGTAGTATTGCAGATGCATGGAATATACCAATCGGTATGCCGACAAACTTACAAGAAATGTTGAAGGAGCATCTGGTAGTATGGCCACATAAGGATGAAGATATGGTTCGGGAAGGCCACATCTTTGTTTCTTTTATTTCTATTTTTAGGTTTGTAGGCCCTTAAGGGCAAATTAGTTTTTTTATTATTAATATATTTGACAAAAAAAATTCAATAATAAAAAATAAAGAGAATCTTTGATTCCTTGAAAACATGTGTCAATTTATGGATATTATGATGAAATTTATTTTTCATTGCTATGATTGGGTATGTGTGCTTTGTTGATGATATCTCCAGGTGATCCAATTCAAGTTTGGGGGAGAGGATTTATGTTTTGCTTTGAAATCCAGAATTGAGCTTTAAGGGTAACTGTATATGTTCTCCTATTTTATTTTTGACCATGGGGACATGGTCTGATTTAAGTTTGGGGGTAAGGGTATAATATTATAAGGAATAAATATTTTCAAGAAAAAAAAATGTGGACTAATTCTTTGTTTTCACGCATGAATGTTTGGCATTTATAGTTTGATTAAGTTTATGATATATGAGTAGTATGTGTTGTGATGTTCCTGCTCATGAGAATAATGATTAGATCAAGTTAGTAAAGTGATGTGGTTTTACATGGGCGAGTGATTAGTGAAATTGAAATTAAGAATGATGACTTTGACCTATAAACACAAGCACACATTCACTATGAGAAATATGTTGATTTTTGACTATGTAGTTGAAAAATAATTTTGTCACAATAAAAGGGGAGAAGGGGAGTTATTTTGGTTGAATTGGAGAAAATTGAAATTTTTTTAAGAAAATAAAATGCAAAAAGCAGTTCTTTGATCTTAGTAACCGGACTTTGGTATCACCAATATCATTGTTCACGTTTATAGGGAAAAAGACTAATAAGTATAAATCCCATGGAAGAAGCTCGGGCCTAGTTGGTTAGGACTAAAAATCATTGCTGGAAAGTTCGAAGACTTAGAAAGACAAAAGGTGATGGAAAGGGGAAAGTTGAAGAGGTACGTTTTAATGAAAAATGGCAAAATTTGATCAATGAAGTAATAGAAAAGAACCTGAAATATTGTAGTTGAAAGTTCACAAAATCACGAAAGGTTGTCTGGATTTGAAGTAGAAAGTAGCAAAATCATTCACTTAAGTAGGGACCATTCAAAACACGAAGCTTGATATAATTATTATTTGGTAGTGAGTGATAATATTTGCATTCATATTATCTTGTGTGTTGCATCATAGTTTATTTGAATTGTGAGTTTGAACTTATGAATGCGTAATTACAAAAGAAATGAGAAGTTTGTAGGTACAATCACTAGAAACCTTCACGAGACTTCACTCGTCCACTAGGGGTAACCTAGGGGTTTAAAAGGCTTGTTGCACATGCTAAGTGTAAGCATTGACCCTTACGAAAGCAAGGGATTAGATTAGAGTAGATAGGTTAGATAGAATTAGAATCATCACAAATAGTTTTCTCTGATTTTATATTTAAGGGACTAGCAATATGTAATTTTGGGGGTGTGATAGGTGCTCAATATTGGTCATTTTTCGCTCTTATCTTGCATTTGTTATGTCTTTACATTCTATTACTTGGAATTTTTTATCTCGTTTGTGTGTGTAAGCATGTTTCAGGAGCTTAATGAAGAAATAGAGCTAATCTCGGTGAATTAACCGAGTTCGTGTTCGTTTCTATCTCGAGAAAGGAATCATGAGGTCCGCTAGAGTGTAGAAGATCTACCAGAGGGCAAAATGTTTGTTTCCCGACATCGTTATTACAAGGAAGGGCAAAAATGTCAATTTCAGACATTAATACTTCACCGAAAAACATCGGGAGTCAAAGGCGACCAGTCTAGTTCAAATATGAAAAGGGGTAAATTGGACCTAAGCTACGCTGTGGTTTTAGACCCTATGCCCTAGACCTACACCCAAACGTAGGTCAGGAGCGTAGGTCCCACCTTGTGGTCACGTGATCCCTCAACATGCTGAAGGTTTTTCGGAGTTGTTACAAAATTTTACAGTTTTGTCCTTACTTCGATATTTCAAGTGATCGATGATTCTAAACCTCTACATACAGGCTTATACACATATTTTCATATGATTTTAAGAGATTATTCATGTATTATGAAATTACAGAAAAGGGCAACCATTAGGGTTTCCCTCACTTGTCTATAAATATGAGAGGATTAGGATTTAGAGAAGAGGTCGGTTTAAAAGTTATGTTTTTAAGTTCTAGTTTTTAGTATTGTTTTTGGAGGCTAGTTCATGCACGTTCATTCATAGAGTTCTTCCATTGAAGGGAACCACCATTGCAGACCTAGAGTTCTAGAAAAGAAGGCTATGGAGAGCGTTTATACACCGACAATGCAGATTCTCTCAGCCATGATCAATTAACTCGGTATCTAGGATTTTCTCGTAAAACCCTAGCCAAGTAATGTAGTTCTGATTTTATATTCAATTGTAGAAAGGGGAAACTGTGACTATACTGTGATGATTGTGTTAGATGAGAGACCGTTTTCATTTGTGATACAAGTTTATATATTTGAATTGATTCTTGTCTTAGACTTTTTGAATATATTTATCTTACACAATCACAATTATTCACTATGGGCTGTAACTCGGATGCTTAATCTGTGAGTTTTTACACAATGGTGGTCATAAAACTCGAAACCCTAGGTTGACACAAGCCATGCCCTGACAAACTGATATAGACATGCTTTAGTTTAATTTACTGCTTTAATTTACTTTCGGTTAGTAGTCGGCATGCACTGATCAGTTTAGTCTTGAGATGGGTTGTCTCGATCTAGTTGAGAGCAATCATTTTTAGGGTCAAACTGCTGGCGCGGTGCGACCTGATTCATAGTCAATGGATCGCCCTCATGCAATTGATATATTATCTGAACTATATTATACGGTTAGTGGTGGAGTGAGGAAACCCTAGTTTTTCTCTCCCTCTGAATCACAACCATTATTTTTTATTTTGTTTCATTAATATTAGATAATTTAGACAATCAAACTCTTTTCGGAAAACTATAATTCAGGTGTTTTAGATTATTAAAGTGAACACTCCTCGTCTCGGTGGGATCGATATTCCCCTACTCAAGCAAAACTATATACAATTGATCTGTGCGCTTGCAGAAGGGTAAAACCTAAAGTGTCGTTAAGGTATCGTTTTTAACCACATATTTTGTACACACCTGACGCCCACTATATACTTGTTAAGAAGCAAAGATGAAGCCTTGAAAATGTTTAAACATTAAAAAAATAAGGTTGAGAATTAACTGGGCAAAAAAATCATGGTTTTAAGAAGTGATAGAGGTGGTGAATATGAAGCACCATTTACTGAAATTTGTTCAGAACATGGTATTATTCACCAAACTACCACTTTTTACTCACCTCAACAAAATGGTGTAGCTGAATGGAAAAACCGTACACTAAAGGAAATGATGAATGCCATGTTCATAAGCTCTGGTTTAACCTAGAATATGTGAGGGGAAGTTGTGCTTTCTGCGAACTACATTCTCAATAAGATACCTAAAAAAAAAAGTAATGTGACACTTTATGAATTATGGAAAGGTCGAAAACCTTCCTATAAATTCTTAAAAGTATGGGGCTGTCTAGAAAATGTTAAGGTTCCTACACTAAAGAAAGTAAAGATAGGACCTAAAACCGCAGATGGTATTTTCATAGGCTATGCACATAACAGTAGTGCATTTCGGTTTCTTATGCATAAGTCAGACATTCCTGATATTCATGTCCATACGATTATTGAATCAAGGAATGCTTATTTCTTTGAAGATATATTTTCTTGTAAAGAAATTAAAGAAAAAAGTCATCTTAAAATAAGTTTTGATACTGTTAATAGCAATATACAAGAGGATGGTCACCAAGAGGTTATAGCCAATGAAAATCAGGATGAACTTAGACGTAGAAAGCGAGCTAGAACGTCTACTAAGTTCGGTCCTGAGTTTCTGACCTATATAGTGGAGAATGAACCACAAAGCTTTAAGGAAACAATGTGTTCTCCAGAAGCTCCTTATTGGAAATAGACTATAAATAGTGAAATTGAATCCATCATGCAAAACAACACTTGGGAACTAGAGGATCTTGCTCCTGGATCTAAACCTTTAGGGTATAAGTTGATCTTTAAGAGGAAGATGAAGGTTTATGGTTCAATTGATAAATATAAAGCCAGACTTGTTGCTAAGGGTTTCAAGCAAAAGGAAGGCTTAGATTATTTTGATACTAATTCACTAGTGACTAGAATAACATTCATTAGATTGTTACTAGCTATTGCAACATTGCAAAATTTAGAAGTACACCAAATGGATGTTAAAACAGATTTCTTGAATGGTGAATTAGAAGAAGAAATATATATGGAACAACCTGAGGGTTTTGTAGTTCTAGTGCTAGAAAACAAAGTGTGCAAATTGGTAAAATCCTTATATGGATTAAAACAAGCACTTAAACAATGGCATGAAAAGTTTGACAGAGTGATGTTATCAAATGGATTTAGAATCAATGAGTGTGTTAAATGTGTTTATGTGAAAAACACTCAACATGGATATGTCATTGTATGCCTATATGTGGATGATATGCTAATTATTGGTAGCAATAATGATATCATTAAAACTACCAAAAGGATGTTGACCAAAAACTTCGATATGAAAGATTTAGACATTGCTGATGTCATACTAGAAATCAAAGATTTCAAGAACATTAGATGGTCTAGTATTATTTCAATATCATTATATTGAGAAAATACTAGAAACTTTTGACAAAGAAAACAGTGGTCTTGTTAAGACTCCTGTTGATGTAAATCTTCATTTATAAAAAAATACTAGTCCTAGCATATCTCAACTAGAGTATTCTTGCATTATAGGCAACTTAATGTATTTAATGACTTGCACACGACCAGACATAGCATATTCAGTTAGTAAATTGGTTATCTCTGGTGTGGTCTGTACTACGTGGCTTGTATTGGTTGTATGTCTCTCTCTATATACGTATATATATATATATATATATATATAGGTGTGCGTTTATTATATGTTGTGTGTTATGGTTTCACTATGTGCTAGTTGCCCTATTTATTGATGCATGGTAGGGGACTAGAGGGATATGTTTCAGGGGTCTCATATTGGCGTGAGTGCCATGAGGGACAATTGACTAACCTAGGGTAGATGCATCTACACGGGTTGGTTCTCTCTAAACTTGGATGGTCGGAGGATGTGACAGTTACGATTCCCTTTTTCCTACGGGGCTTTGATGAGCTCACCCGACTTTGTTTACCCTGGTGTCTCACACTAGTTTACAGGAAATGTTTAGGTTACAGACAACTTGGGGTGCAACGACACTTTCTTATGTCCCCCAGTTGTAGGTATCAGGTTCTTCTTGCAGGATGGTTCGTGGCACGGATGTTGTTGCGGGATTTGGGACGTTCATAAGTAGTGTTATTCCCTTTTTGTTTTCCTTTGCTTGTCCCCTGTATTGGGACCGTAGTTGTATTTCTTGGGAGCCAGTCTATTGGTGTATCCCTTCCTTATATTTGGTATAGTTGCATCATTGTAGAGATATTTTCTTCGGCGCCTCAATGCGCCTTGTGTATTATTTGGTTTTAGCTTCCGCGCTGTTGTATTTAATCATTGTTATTATCATGTTTCCATTCGTTTTATTGATATTAATGTTCTTAGTTGGTCACTCATTGTATGGATCACACCCCGGATTCCTCGGATGTCCCGGTAAGGGAGTCTTAAGAATTTAGGGGCGTGACAATTATATTTGGTGAATATAAGTCTATATTGCGTTGATTTTTAACACTATTTTTCACACTGTTACAATTAACGAACCGTTTACTAACCGTTTTCATTTATGTTTCCTATTTTTGTTTTTGAAAAAATAAAATTATGATTTTGATTTATGTAGGAGAAATAGAAAGTAAAATCAAATTTATTAAAGTATATGTTTTTCCATTTTCCATTTGGTTCGTGCTTTTACTTTCGTGTTGTGAAATTTATGAAGCAAAAGTATATACTTTTATTGTGGAGTGCTGTGAGTCAAAACTAGAAACACGTTTAAAACTAATACTTTTATTTTTTTGTTTTGTTCATTTATTTCCTCCGCTACAGTAGTATTTTTTTTTTAACAGTATAAAAAAAAAATATATCATTTTGGTACTTCCTAAACATGACACTATTCGCTTTAAATTTTTCTACTATAGAAAGCAACACATTGAATGCCAAACATGCTTTTGTTGTTAGAAATGGTAAAAAGTTTGTTTAGGGCCCATTTGGTTTGTTCTGTCGATTTTATAAAGCAGAAGTATATATTTTTGTTATGGAGTGCCATGAGTCTAAACTAGAAGCACTTTTGGTACTGATATTTTATTTTCTATTGTTGAAAAATCATTTTAATAAAATAATAAGGAAAAAAATATAATTTTTCATTTTCAAAAAATATTAAAACTATTTTGAAATAAATTTAAGTTAGTTTTTTCAATTATTTTATTTTATTTTTATTTATTTTATTTCTTAATTTATCCTATCATTATTATTATTTATTTTATTTTATTTTAATTTAATTTATTTATTAATTTATTATTAATTTAGTTTTTTAATAATATATTATATATTTATTTTATTATTTATTCATTTTATTTTATTTATTTATTAATTTATTCCTTCCATTTATTTATTTATTTAATAATTATTATATATATTAAATAATATTTAAAATTTTATTTATTTATTATTTATTCCTTTTATTTTATTTTATATATTATTTTAATTAGTTTATTATTTATTATTTTCATTTATTTATATTTTTTATATTTTTTAGGCTTTATTTATTATGTATTAGTATTATTCTTTATTTATTTTTTATTATTATTACTATTAATACTTTGGGTTAGTGAGAGAAAACCAAAAGAGAAAGAATATTTTTCTTACTTCCTCTTTTTATTGTAATGAGATAAAATGTTTTCTCTAACGTTTTGTTTTAATTTTTAAATCTTAAAATGTAAAAGCTGGATACAAAAAATAAAAATGGTTGGTAAACGAAGCCTTACTAAGTTACTTTCAACGCACTTATATTAGTTTGGTCAATTTTTTTGATCTTCTGAAAATTAATAACTGGATTAAAGCTGTACACAAAGGAACATGTTCACATGGTTTCACATGTTTTACATTTCTTTATTTACCAAGAAATCATATAATTCACACCCCGTGATTGTTTTTAACATATGGCCAAAAGATTAAGAATCTGTCACTCTGGCTCTCACCTACCAATGAATGATTTAATTAGCTAGCAACATTTCTATATATAAATAGATCATAATGAATGCACACTATAAAGCACAGACTTAATGTCACGTCCCGAAAATCCTAAGATTCCCTAACCGGAATATTTGAGAATCCCAATGTGTAATTCATTCATATAGTGACCAACTAAGAACATCAATATCAATAAAAGGAATAAAATAATGATAATAACGACAATTCCGTACACCACTGAGCGAAAGTTGATACCAAATGATACACAAGGCACGTCGAGGCGCCAAACAAAAATGCATCTGAGCTGTGATACAATAATACAGAAAATAAGGAAGGGATACGCCAACAAGTTGGCTTCCAAGAGAAATACAAAACAATCTCATACAATATGGGTAAAGATACAAAATGATAAGAAGGACAATGACTAAACAATTGACCCAATCCACCTGAGCTGCTGCCACACCTCCTTTCCTGAAAAATCTGTATAAAACACCGGGGTGAGCTATGAAGCCTAGTAGGAAAAACCCTAACTACCACATCCTCTAGCCGTCCAAGGAGTGCTAAACCAATCCGTGTGCATGCATCTACCCTAGGTCGGTCTGTTGTCTCACATGACACTCAGGCCAATTCGAGACCTCAAAATAAATCTCACTAATCCCCTACCATGCATCAACCAATAAACACATAACACGTAACAAAACTCAATCACACAGTCATATAGCACACACACACACATATATATATATATAGTTGTATATTCAGATACATCTATGTATATGTAGAAGTATGCAACAAAAGCATAACAAAGATCCGAACTCTATATTCCATCCCAGTAGTCCAAACACCTATATCCGTACACCAAGTACATAATTCTCAAGTCCCTAAAACCAAACATCCAAGTGCTTGCAGCACGAAGCCGAGGATCCAAAGGAGGCTCTAGACCACCTTTAAAGTCCACTGGAAGAAATCACCTATAACTACAACATTAGTGTTTTCCCAACTCACTAATTGATAAATAACACCAACAGGATTGCTTAAAGGTCATGTTGGCTTTGAAATTTACTCTCAAACAATAATTCCATGTTTTGATGATAACAAACCATTCAAGCGTGTTTGGTACTAATGTGATTTTGAGTTAAGCGTTTTAGTAAGAATGGGAAAATCATTCGGAAAGCATGCAAGCACAAAAAGAGAAAAATGAGAAAGGAATTCAAGTGCAAAAACGAAAGGACAAAATGATCAACGAAAAGCGAAAGTCGAAGACTCAAGACTCGGGGTAGATAGGTCAGGGTGCGATCATTGTAACAATTAGAATGTTTCTTGAATTTTCATCATCTAGAAATTTTACTCTTTATCAAATGAATGTCAAAAGTGCTTTCTTAAATGGTGTCATAGAAGAAGAAGTTTTTGTAAAGCAACCACCCGGTATTGAAAATGAACTTTTTCCAAATCATGTTTTCAAATTGACTAAGGCCTTATATGGTTTAAAGCAAGCTCCTAGAGCTTGGTATGAAATACTTAGTGGATTTTTGATTCAAAATGGTTTTACAATAGGAAAGGTTGATAACACACTTTTTACAAAAATCATGAAGAAAAAAAGTTGTTCATTGTCCAAATATATGTTGACGACATTATATTCGGCTCAACAAATGATTCTATTTGTAAAGAATTTGTTACAAGTATGCAAAATGAATTTGAAATGAGCATGATGGGTGAGTTGAACTTCTTTTTAGGTTTGCAAATCAAGCAAAGCTCGAATGACTTATTTGTTATCCAATCCAAGTACACTAAAGATTTGCTAAAACGATTTGGTATGGAGGTTACCAAACATGCCATAACTCCTATGAGTACCTCTATTAAGCTTGACAAAGATGAAAATGGTAAATGTGTTGACATTACTAAATATAGAGGTTTGATCGGTAGTTTGCTTTACTTAACCACTAGTAGACCGGATATAATGTTTAGTGTGTGCTTATGTCCTCGTTTTCATTCTTGTCCTCAAGAATCTCATTTGCTTGCTGTGAAATGTATTTTTCGTTATTAAGTGGCACAATCAATCTAAGACTTTGGTATCTACGTGGCACTTCACTTGATCTTATTAGCTATTTGGATACTGACTTTATGGGATGTAAAGTGGATCGAAAAAACACAAGCGACACATGTCACTTTGTAGGATACTCCCTAGTTTCGTGGTCAAGTAAAAAAAAGAAAAATTCCGTTGCCTTGTCTACGGCCGAAGCTGAATATTTTACGGCCGGTAATAATTGCGCTCAAACTCTTTATATTAAGCAACAATTACTTGATTTCGATCTTGTTTTCGATAATGTGCCTATTAAATGTGATAATACTAGTGCTATTTGCATATCTAAGAATCCCATTCAATATTCTCGCACCAAGCACATTGATATTAGACATCATTTCTTACGTGATCATGTAGCTAGAGGTGACGTTGAATTGGTTTTTATTGACACTAAAAATTAATTAGCGGATATTTTCACAAAGCCTCTTCCAGAGGAATCTATTTCGAAAATTCGTAGAGAAATCGGGATCGCTTTGGATGTTGATGTATTAGCATGAAAACATTCCGTCTTCAACCGAACTTCCCGCCAATTTGATGTTGCCAAAGGGGGATAAGTTAGTTGCTTTTGTGTATGCAAGTCGTGTTTATGTGTGGCTCCATGCTATTGTATGAAATTGCAAAAAATCTATTTAGTAAGGGGGAGCATGTAATGCACATATTGAGGGGGAGTATCACTTGATACTTCACCATTTCCGGACAAACACGAAATGTTTTGTAATTATAAAAAAGGGGGAGATCGTTGGCTTTGAAATTTACTCTCAAACAATAATGCCATGTTTTGATGATAACAAACCATTCAAGTGTGTTTGGTACTAATGCGATTTTGAGTTAAAAGTTTCAACAAGAATGGGAAAATCATTCGGAAAGCATGCAAGCACAAAAAGAGAAAAACGAGAAAGGAATTCAAGTGCAAAAATGAAAGGACAAAATGATCAACGAAAAGCAAAATTCGAAGACTCAAGACTTGGGGTAGATAGGTCGGGATGCGATCATTGTAAGTAGGTATTTTATGCATTGATTGGTCCTATAAGCTCAAGTGATTAAAGAACCGAAATCAAAATGGACTTAAAATCAAAATTTATGAGTCACCCAGTCGACTAGCCAAGCAATGGCAGCCGACTGGCTGTGACTCAGTCGACTGGCCAAGGGCCTAGTCGACTGGATGAAATAGAGAGTTTTAAACTTATTTGATTGCCTAAGGCAGTCGACTGGCTCTTGAGGCAGTCGACTAGCTATCTTGAGGTAGTCGACTAGTACAACTGTTGGGAAAAATATTTTTAAATTACTGCATGGAGGCAGTCGATTGGGTGCTTCAGCTTTTTGAGAAAAATTAATTTTGAAAAATATTTTTGCCCATGACTTTGTGTCCATTCTTGTCTACTTTTCAAAACTCACTATCCTACTCTCCTAGAGTGAGATTCACTCTCCAAACCGTAATGTTCAATATATATAAAATGAGATATGGGATTGAAAGAAGTATTTCTAGTGTGAGAAAATATACAAAGTCTTCATCTTCTTCTCTCTAGCACTCTCTCAAAAATCCATTGAAGGCAAGAAACAAAAAGCTTGATTTTTTACTCAAATCTTTTGAAGCTTTAAACTCTAGTATATTTTCTTTTTCTCTCAAACTCATTCATTGATTTTATCTATTGAGAATATGAATTTAGAGTTCTTGGATATCACCAAAAACACTTAAGCTTATATTGATTCATCTTCCATAAAAACCTTAGGGTTTTTGAGTGTTTTTGTTCTTGAGTGATTCCTTATTTTATAAAAGGATTGTGATCCTTGAGTGAGTGAAGCTCATTGATCTTCAAGAGGGGTTTGTCCCCTTGTTTGTGTGACGGGCTCGTTAGCTCGTGTGTAAATATTTGCTATTCCACCTGTGAAGGAAGAGCCATAGTGAAAGGATCGGGAAAATTCTCAAGAAGGGGTTCTTGAGCCGAGGAGTAGGAGTTACCGAACCTCAAACAAATTGCCGTGTCAATCTCTCTATCGCTATCTCTTTACTTCATTATTTTGCATGCTATATTTACCTCAATATCTTGTATGCTATAATTAGTCTTGTGATAATTTATTATATCAATTGAATTGAATTTTTCATTGAAATATTTACTTGACTATTGAAGTAATTGAATAATTGCTATAACTTGTTCTATTTTCGAAAAGAGTTAGAAATATTTTTGAACACCCTATTCACCCCCTTCTAGGGTCAATTGATGACTAACAGGTCACATGAGAATCAACTCTCGTCCACTGACCACCCTAAGGTCAAGAAGGAAGTCAATGGAAGGCTACATCGTCACATAAAATCAACAATCCAAGAAAAATTCCTAAGTGAAACCATTCATAGGAACATAAGGGAAAACACCCACACAACAATTTAGATACACCTAGAACGAAGTTCACTATGCCAAGAAGTATCACACTATCATATACAAGGCTTCAATAGTCTCAACTTAATACACTAGGATTGGATTTAAGCCCTACGAGGAACTAGGGTAAACCAATAAGAAATACCGAAACCGGCAACAAGAATATCAGGCTGGAAAGGTAAAAGGGCTCGAATAACCTCAATATAATCTTACGTAGGTCCCTAGGACACCTTAAGGGAGTACCTAAAACACCCAAAGGAAATCCCCAAACAATCTCGAAAATCGGCCAAGTGCCCAAAAGATTGAAAAACACCCTCAACTTCCAATTGACATAACTCTGTCACAAAGTCTCTAAATTGGTTGGTTCAAAAGCCTAAACTCAACTTTGTCTTGTTAGATTTCCAATGGTTTAAGAATCGTCAAAAAACACCAAGTGGATCAAAAGTTATGACCAAAAACTGTACGGTCGCGCGCTAGGTTGGGCGAGATGTCGCCCCACAAATTGGTGCCAAGGCTAAGAGCTTCTTTTTGGTACCGGGTTGTCATGGTCTTTTTGAATCCTTTTTTGGTACCGGTTTGTCTCGGTGACTCCGATTAAATCTTGACAGCTGGCAAAACATGAGATATGATCTCAATCCTTAAAACAATTCCAAATTTGTCAAGAAAGATCCGAGCTTAAGGAATGGTGAAGGAAAATCTAGCGTCGACCCTTTCTAATAACATCACTAACGCCCGCACTTACATATAGGGCAAGGTGACGCTACATGACGATATAAGGAAACAAAATAAACCACGAGAACATGGAGCGACCTATATGACCAAAGGTTCCCAACTCAAGAAGGCAATCGTATCCCAACTCTCAAGACTCACAAGTCTAGTGACTCCAACACTCAAGTTTTAAGTTTTTTAGTTGCTTTATTACACTTCTCAAATATTTGCACTTTGATAATATTTTATCGAGAGTTAACAACATAGATAAACATGTGTTCATGCTTATAAGGGGTTGCGCCGAGGCGCTCAAGAAAGTAATATGCCTTAAGCACAATCATTCACACCACAAAGATAAGGATTCAACTATGATAAGGCAAGCAAGGCATGACAATTAAATCATAGTGTATACACTTTTTAAGCTTTATCATTTTATTCAAAATATTTCAAGTGAAGCGATGTAATTTCATTAGGCATGATTTACAACTATATTAAAGATGTTTCACAAATTTTCACACGCTTTGTCAATAATATCAGCATGCCATGCAAACAAATGTTAATGCTCATGCCAATGTAAATATAAGTGAAAGCCCTATCTACAAAAGGGTAACCGGATATAGTGTCTTTAACCATTCACTTACGAGGATACAACCTCATCAAGGAAGATAGAGTGTTTCCAGTAGAGTACGGAGCCAGAAGTCCGTTCTGAACTACGGTTTTGGATCAAGTCCTAACCCCCATCTTTGCTTCCAGAGCTATTAACTTCGTGGGTCGTGAGAACACCCTCTGGCCAGTTGTTACGACTATCAAACGGTCCATGCACATAAATGCTATGAATGAGGCATGTAACTAACACCAATCTATATATGCACACGGTGTTACACAAATGTCATTTATGCCTCTATATGGACCAAATGTATCATGAATTTCCATTGAAATTTCACGGCATGCTTATTAACATTTTCAATCAATAAGTTTTTCTTCAATACTTCCCATGAAAGAAATTCCATTATGCTAGGCATGCTTTCAAATATTCAAGGTAGCAATTTCCAAGTTTTTCCTTAAAGCAAAATTTTAGTTTCGCTTAGCTATTCCATAAATCAAAGCGAAAGAAAAAAAAAAGGAACTAAGGTACATCTAAGTTAAAATTTCCATGTTTTTCATGTTTACTAGTTTTACAAGCATGCCTTTGGTTGTAATAAGCACAAAGGTAATCAACATACGCCCCTAGACACACTTAGTGCCTTCTAATTCCAACTCTTCCATGGAGCTAGCATATTTGGTATTCTAAGGCTATAACATCTTCCCTTCCCACACCTATACTTATGTTCGTATCTAGGTATGTGTATATATTCATTTACACATAAATATATATATATATATATACTAGTACACTTTTAATCACAAGAGTTTCCAAACCACTATCATCTGTCACCAACCAATTTATACAAGTTTATTTGCATAAGCATTTTCAAATCAAATCTCATTCCTATTTACAATACACACATATACATAAACCTACACATAAATATTTTTCCTCATGCTTAAACTCTTAAAATTCACGTATACATATATAAGTCTAGAGTTATAGGAAATCCTAGAACAATTCGCACCCCTACGTAACCAAAAGATGAGAGAGTTAGAAGAGTCCCCTACCTCAAATCCAAGACGAGAAGTCCAAGAGGGAAGCAAGAGGGGCCAAGCTCAAGTGAGTAGAAATTCCAAGAAAAAATGTCTTCACAAGATGAGTTCAATTTATCTACAAGATTCCTCCAACAACTAGTAAACAACCCAACAAGAAAATGGTCACAACAAGATCTTGAACAAAATTCAAGTAACACTAGAATCTAAATTCCAAGATTTTGGAATTTATTACCCAAGAATAGAAAAATTTGGGGTTGAAAGAGAAAAAACAAAGAGAGGAGAATAACTCACCAATCTAGCTTCAAGTTAAATTTTGGGGTATGAGAATACTTTAATCAATGCCCTTTTTCAAGAGCCACTAGTAGAAAGAAACATACTAAAAGTTAGACACCAAAATCATAATTGAAAGTTAAGGTGTTGAGAGAGAGAAAACCCTAGAACAACAAGGAACTTACCTCTTCTTTACACCAAAGTGAAAAGGATGAGATTTCCAACCATTTTCATATTCAAGTGGTCTTCTCATTCTCAACAAAATGAAGGATAAAAATCAAAATAAGAAGAGAAAGAGAGGGAGAGAGAGTGAACCGTGTGGGGGAGAGACGAGAAGAAGATGATGTCTTCTTTGGTTAACAAAAATGGGAAATGTCAAGGAATTTGGTCAATACAATTCATTTATATACACAAGAGAATTTCCACTTCCTCTCTTTTAAATCCAAGGGCTTATAATGAGTTTGAGAGAACTGGGAAAAGATGAGATTCATAAGAGCTTGACACCTCACCAAATTCTAGAAAAATCCACACAACAATCTCACCAAGTTCTTCCACTTTAAAGGGCTAGGATTGAGTTTCCATGAGATGGATGGGTAAGATGAGAAGATGAAAAGAAAACACACACATATACATACATCACCCCAAATCTCAATAATTTCACACTATGGAGGGCTATGATCAAAATTGGGTTAGAATAAAGGGATGAGATTGTGCCAATAATGCTCTCTCTCAAATATAAATTTACTTTCCAAAGCATCAAGTCTTGCACTCATAATCACAAGAATGCCACTCACAAGGAGAATAGGCTCAATACTTAGAAATATTCTAGAAAAAACCCACTAACTAAGCTCTACTAACATACTTGGCAAGCGATTACAAAAATACCCCTAAGCGTAAAAATTCCAAAATCAATTTCTAAATATTTATTTCCTATATTTAGGTGAGAAAAATTATCGTATTAAAAAACGGATGCTTTCGGGAACTACTTCCACCATATGTTTTTTCAAACGAGTCCCTAGTCATTAGATAGTTCAAAATTTAAAATAATGCGAAAAGAATTCCGTAAAATATTTCAAATGGTATAACTCAAACATATGACGCATATAGAAGCAATTAATAGCCCATCGAGCATTTAATTCAATTAAAGAAAAATTACTTCAGTAGCAAGTTTTTTCACATTTTTCTTCTTATTGTTCATAGCCACTCTCACAATCTCAGAAGCTAAATTTGGCAAGCTTAAGGAAACCAATATCGTTTTCTACATGCATGATATCGAGACTGGCACCAACATGTCCAAAATTTCGGTGGGGGGCATCCCCAACAAGTGTTGGTGGATTGTAGGGTTTGTGACGCTTTATGTGGTAGATGAAGCTTTGATCAAAGAGTATGATCAAAATTCGACTCAGGTCGGATAAGCTACGTGAACTCCGCATTGGATGGGTCAGACTTGCATCTATTGATGTCATTAGTGTTCACTAACAAAGCATACAATGGTAGCACTCTTGAGATACAAGCTGATGATAGATTTTTTCAGAAGTAAAGGGAGGTATCTGTGGTTTCTGGGACTGGGATGTTTCAGATGACTAGGGGTTATGCCATCTTGGAGACTCTTTATCTTGACATACCGACTTCCAATGCCATTATCAGGTTCAATGTAACTTACTTCATTACTGGGAAAGTTGAGGTATGTTGTGGTTTTGTGCTTAGAAGTATGAAGAGGACAGAAAGTCATGGTTTGATATTTGTATGTGAAAATGTGATATATTTTATTAATGTGGTATGGTACTTACAACTAGGTTGAAAATTCATGTTCGTGGATTGTGTTCATGTCGGGTTGAGACACTTTATTTTATTAAATGAGTCGAATAAAATATGACTTGATTATTATATGTATCAAATATGTTCAACACTAATCCAACACATTATTTCAACAGGTTACCCGACAGGACTCAGGTAACCCATTTAATAATTTGGTCGCGTGGAATTGTACATGACACGAATAATTTAACATATCTACCAAAAGATTAAATAGAATTTTGGCATGACCCAACAAGAAACAAACTTTATAGCATGTTTATAACCCAAATTAAATTGAATTTGACACGACCCAATTACATTTTTTTGTTATATTGCAACTCATGACCAGTTAGAGAAGAGACAAAAATAAACATTGTAAGAAAGTTTGTTTATTAATGGCATGTTCTGATTTAAAACCATGTGAAGTATTTAGAGTTTATGTTTCAACTATATAGTGGTCAAGATATAAAGGAAGTGAACTGGAATGGTTGGAAGTGACATTACAAAGGAAGAAGAAAAAAATATTTTTGTATTTCTCAAGGTCTCGAGAACCAGCCGAGATCTCGTGATAATAGCCTTCCATTGGGACAATGGCGTAAACAAACGTGAGAACATTACAGGGATATTGGTCTACCATTAGCCACCAATGGGCGCCACTAACACATGCGAGAACTCGGTAACATTCCCATGAGAACTCGACAACTTAACATTCCCGAGATCTTAAACCATTTTACGAGATCTCGACATTGCCGACATCAATTTTTAGGAAAGGTTTCTTGTGATATGTAATAGACTTTTAATCACTTTTGGATGTGATTAAAAGGTATTATTGGTATATTTGGTAATTGATGTGACGTCAGGTGTATAAAAATATGTGGTTAAAAACAACACCTTAACGACTAGATTTTACCCTACGCAAGCACACATATCAATTGTAGAATAGTAAAGCTTGAGTAAGGGATATCGATCCCACAGAGACTGAGATTGCTCACTTTAATAGTTTAAAAATACTAAATTATATTTTATGAAAATTGATTTGGTTGGGTGGTCAAAGACCAAATTATCTATTTTACCTAATATTATCTAGAAAGCAAAGTAAATTGGTTGTGATTTAGATGAGAGAGAAAACTAGGGTTTTGATCACTCCACCACTAACCGCATAATATAGTTCATCACTATATCAATTGTACGAGGGCGATCCATAACTGTGAATCAGGTCGTACCGCAAATAGCTAAATACGACCCCAAAAAGGAGTACTATCAACCGGATTGCGACAACCCATCTCATGACTGACTTAACTAGTATATGTCAATTATATTACTCTAATATACTCCTACTGTATGAAAATAAACTAAAGCATGGTACTCCTACATATTGAATAATCATAGTTGTGCAAAATAATATATTCATTCCATTTAAGACAAGAATTTAGAACAAACATAGAATTTTATATTGCAAATCAGTACGATCTCTTAACTATTACAATAATCATAGTATGGTCAATAGTTTCCCCTCTTTACAATTGAAAACAAGGAAAGAACTACATTACATGGCTAGGGTTTACCTAGAAAACCCTAGATACCGAGTTAGTTATCCATGGAAGATGGTGACTGTATCATTGATGTAAAAACGCTCTCCATGGCCTTCTTCTCTAGATCTCTAGATTTGAATATGGCTCTCAATAGCAGCAAGTCTGAATAAATGAACCTCTTTAATTAATGTCTCCCAATAACTCACCAAAAATCAGTAGCACCAGTACTCTCCAATTCTAATATATGATCATGTAAATATAGGCAATGGCATAGAGTGGCTCTTTTCGGTCTTTTCACTTTAAAACTCATGTAAATCCTAAATTCTCATATATATAAGTGTATATACATGTATATAAAGGTCTGGAGTCGCAGGCATGCCTTCCAATTGAGTCGGGGGTGAAATAGGAAAAATCCACAAAAACCATCAAAAAAGTGCTGCACTTACGCTCCAAGCGTAGGTCCCAAGTGTACCTCAAAGTGTAGGTCCAAGTGTAGAAATGTGATTTCCAGCCACTCTTTGAAAGTGAAAGCGTAGGCTAAAGCGTAGGTATTTTGTTGAAAATCACTTTTCTTCGTGAATGCACCAAAACGACCGTCTTGAACCCACGATACTTTTTGTTGAAGATGACGGCTTCTGGAAATGCTGTTTTTGCCCTCCGGGAGTCATTTTTGTCTCGAACTACCTCTTTCACTTTCCTCTTGGATAGAAAGAACATACTTTTTAGTTAATTCACCAAAGTTAGCTCTATTTCTTTATTAAGATCCTGAAACATGCTTTAACACACAAACGTAATAAAAATACCAAATAATGGAATAAAAAAGGTAACAATTGTGAGTTACGGGGTCAAAATATCTAATATTTGACACCTATTAGTAATATTTGAAGACTTTATGGTCAAAAGTTAAAGTCTTGAAGGAAAAGAAATCCAAACCCTAATAGGAGACTTTTCTCTATATATATAGGAGTTAAACTTGAGATAAGGGGTGGCTTGTGAATTATGTTTTGTAAGAGCTTTGCAAGTCTTTCATAGATCATATTCCTTTACAGACAGAGAAATAGATTGCTTGATCATTCTATATCAAGGTTCTTTCCGATTTTTGGAGGTCATTCAATTGTGCTTTAATATTTGAGATATTCATGTATAATTGAATGATCTAGTTGCTGAAACATTATCACACCACCAATTGCAATGTGTTTACGTTGATCCGTTTAGAAATGGAGCCGTCAGAGTACGGAGAAGCATGAGGCTTCGTGGCTTTTTAATCCATTGAGAAGCGGAGCCGTTAGAGTACGGATATCGGAGCGAGAGCTTCGTTGTAGCGCGAGTGAATAAGGACTATCAGACGTCATGTGAAAACGGAAAATCAGAGTTAGCATAAATTCTAATTTCATAGAGTCTGTACGAATTTTGGATTTATGGTGCATTGACACCCGAGTGTATCCGTGATTATTACTTAGAGCTTTTCCAAGGTTTTTCACTTAAAAATATTGTGTGTCGTCTCCGCTTTATTTTCTACATTTATATTTATTATTGCATGGATTATCTTGCTAAAGAATTGGATAAAATTGATTATTCCTTCATTAAATTTTTAATTTGTTAGTGAATCCATAAAAAGCCTATTCACCCATCTAGTCTTGTTCCACCATCTCCTAGGTAATTTCAATTGGTATCAAAACGTGGTTGCCCCGATTTAGGTTAATGACCTAAGACTAGATCTTGAACTTAGGAGATGGATGTACTTCTTGAAGGAGGGTCCGTGACTAGGTCCCTTTTATTTGGTGGCTCGAATTACACTTATTGGAAAGCTAGAATGAGAGCATTCTTGAAAGCTATAGATGATAGAGTTCAACTTATCGTAGAGGTAGGATACTGACCTCTCACTATGATAGACGAGACTATGAATAAATCTAAATTAAAATCATCAAATGAGTGAACTCCTGCTGAATTAAATAGTGCTAGTTGGACTCCAAAGCTTTATGAGTTTTATTTAATGTTGTGATCGCGAGTGAGTTTAGGAGAATTGCCAAGTGCAAAATCGCCAATGAAGCTTGGGATATTCTTCAAGTTACTCATGAAGGGACTTCAATAGTTACACAATCAAAACTCCAGCTGTTAAATTCATACTTTGAACAAATCGGGATGGAAGAGGATGAAGTCTATCCTGCCTTTGAGGCTAGACTAATTAGCATAGTAACTAGTTCTTATAATCTAGGAGAATGAATTCCTCAGATTACCATTGTGAGAAAGATTCTTTGGTTTCTACCCGAATGGTTTCGTTTTAAGGCTACTTTCATCTCTGAAATAATGATCTTTAAATAAATTAAACTTGAAGAGTTGGCTTGAAACCTAAAATCGTATGATATGGAGATGTGTAATAGTCCCCCTAAGAAGTTTAGCGTCACAAAATAGAAAAACATAGATTTTAAAATGACTAGGGAGGATCTTATTGAGCCTGATGGAGAAAGTGAGTTGAATCTGAATGATATTGCCATATTTTCTAAAAGTTGAACAAATTTGTTAAGGCTACAAATAGTAAAAGGAATGACTAAGGATAAAATTTGGGGATAAATTAAGTGAGTCTAGAAATAAAAATAAACCCCAATCTCGGAATGACAAGTTTGACCTTAAAAAGAAGAAACATCAATGTTTTGAGTGTTAAGGGTATGGTCACTTGGCAGCGGAGTGTGAAAATACTTTAAAATGGTAAAAAAGGCTTAGATGTCACTTGGGATGACGAATCAGATGATGGATCTGCTAGTGACTCTACAGACTCGAAGTTAGGTGATGGGTCTGAGAAATTCATCGTGTTCGCATCGCATATGAAGAAGGGTGAAGACGTTGCTACACTAAGTGCAACATCTGGGGATGAAGATTTTGAGGATGATGAAGATTATGATGACTTGTTTCAAGCTTTCTACAATAAATTACTTGATAAGACCACTTAACTTTACAAAAATCACATTAATCGATTGACTAATAGTCTTAGAATGGATAAAGAATTACACTCTTTAAGCGAATTAGCCAATATTTCCTAAACCCGAAATCTCTTGCAAACCCCAAAGGCTCAATTGTCAGAAAACTTAATTGAGTCTGAACAAGAAATGAATTAAGCCTTGAAGAATGTAAATGATCTTAGAAAGGAAGTAACCACTCTAAAATATGAATTAGTTGAGAAATCTACATAGAATGACGATTTTGAGAAAGAATTGAAAGATGTTAACTCAACTCTTCATAAATGGTCTGATGGAACACTAAAACTCGACAAGATGTTGAGTATGGGAAAATTCGTAAGGAATACAAAGGGACTAAAGTTCAATGGAGTAATGTAATATTTAGTAATTTTTTATTTTGTTTTGTTTAAATTAGTTAAATAAAATTTATATAAATTATATACATGTATGTTTATTAAATTATAGTGTATATATATAATGTAGTATATATATACACACACAAACACCGACACACTCACACACCTCTCTCTACTAGATCTACACTTCTTCTTCTTCTTTCTTCTTTGTCGCGCTTTAGACGAGAGAGAGAAGGAGAGGGAGAAAGAGATCAGCAGGTTAAGGGGGAAGTCGCTAGAGAGAGAAAGGAAATGATGGTGATCGGCGATGGCAGTGGGTGGCAGCTTGCCTAGGGAGGGGTGCACACCTTGAGGCAGTGAGGGGGCAGATGGTGTGCTTGGGCAACCCTTGGGCCAGATTCGGCTGGGGTTTTGCGATGCCATTTCTACGGTGATCGCTACTCCGTTTGGCGGGAATTTTTTAAAAGACTTAGGCCTTGATATCTTGCACGTCATATCCGACTTTGGGATTGATCACTTGAATGGTTTGGCGTATATTGCATTTCGAAAGGTGAGTTGACTTTTAATCTTTTTGTCGATTTGGTCATCAAAATGTTGTTGATTTTAACCATATTTTATTATATTATTCTAGGCATTGTAGTTGTCATTTTGGTGTGTCGCGGAGTCGGATCAGACTAGCGGTGCGAAAAGTGTTATTTGGTGGGGTTGCGGTCCGAAAATCGATGTTGGTTTATCGTTGTTTTTGTGCATTCTACTAAAGGTGGGAAAACCATTGTTTTATTTCATGAGTTCACACACTGTGGGGTGTGTGAAATTATAGTTTCGATTATTCGGAAATTGCGGTGTCTAAGAAATTTACTTTAACGTATTTAAATTGAAAAGGATGAAAATACCATGATTTAAGGATAAATAGAAAAACATATAAATAAATTTAATTATTGGGAAAATAAGTAAATAAATTAAATAGGTATTATTGAGAATTGACGTGCTTCGTGCTTATATGATTTTATTAGAGCATGATGCATATGTATTAAATTAATTATATTATTTGAAAGGTGAATGAGATATAAGTTGGTATTATTGGAAATTAATGATAGGATGACGTGTTATGTTCCTATGTGATTTTACTAGAGAATGCCATCTGTGTAGTAACTTAAATTGATTATCAAAATCATGCCTATATGCCTAAGGTGCTAGGGATCGCATGATATTTATCTCATAAGCATGTGGTTTGTGGGACATGAGTGAGCAAGATTGCATTGGACACCGAACATCGAGGTACGGCCATCCTGGTGTAGAGGTTCTGGGATAAGGATATCCGGTTTGTTTCTAGGACTACGGGGGTACAGACATTCTAGATGTGTCACGTATGTGTGATTGTTATATAGGAGGTGACTATAGGGTAGCAAAGAGTGCTACACCTGAGTTTTGGTTTCCGCATTACGTTAGGGGTTTCGATGTATGGACATCCCACCTGTTCCAAGGACTTCGGGCTATAGACATCCTAGATGAGTCACGTACGAGTGTTGTCGTGCAGGAGGTGATAACAGGGTAACAGAGAGAGCTGCACCTGAGATTACGTGTTGAGAGTGTAGATATACATAGACTTGCATCACATTCTCATGTCATTCATGATATAAGTCAGATGAGACCTTGATTTTTGTATATATATATATATATATATGTTATGCAAATATTTCTTATGGTTGTTATAGATGGACTGTGATGAGTTTTCAGTGTAGTGAGATGTGAGACCTTGCTGCTATGAGGACCGAGGTGAGATGTAGTTAATCCAGGATGGACCCGTTTGACGGGAACTACTAGGTCGTCTTGCTAGTTGGGCAGAGATAGATGGTGTTTCCCTATTGAGCATTGTGAGCTCATTCCCCTTTATTTTTCATTTCAGGACATGGACTCGGACAGGGTCAGGTATAGCTATTGGGCTTGCTAAGGCATCTTAAGCCGTTCTTTTATATTTTGATGTATAGGTCATGTTAGGGTTAGAGTTGTCCTCTTTGTACTTATTGGATGCCCGTATTATTCTTTTGGCACCCGAGGGTGTAGTGGTCTATATATCTTGTTGTGTTGACTTGTATTTTCCTTAGTTGCCTTATGTATATTTTTAGATTATGCCTATATTGTGGGGCGAGGAATGGTGGTGGTTCTGTTGCGCCGTCGATCCTTGTCCCTTGTTATTTATTTGGGATGGTTTTTTATTCATTAGAATTTATGTATTGCATTACAGGGTGAATGGAGCGGACCTTATGCACCTAGGGGGTTCATGTATAGACGAAACTTAGCTCAATTTTCATTAGTATTGCCAGGTGGCGCTCTAGTGAAACCTGGACTCCAATGAGAGAGGTCCTAAGGATTTGGGGGCGTTACAAGTAACCCATAATTCGAATGTAGTTTCAAAAATAACCTTTGTAAAAGCTTCCCATGGAGCATCTAGTTCTTGTCAAGGTAATTCTGATTAAAATTTTAATGCTCAATCCTATGTTAAAAAACCTATTGAAAGTAAGCCTCTTTTTACCTCTAGATATCATAAGGGCTTTAATTATGATTTTCAAAGGTTCATTCCTCTATGTCATCATTGTAGAGTTAAAAGACACATTCGACCCATGTGCTCAAAATTAAGAGGAAAAACTTGGAAATCAACGAAGAAACATCCACTCATAGAAGACCCAACGTTGAAGATCAAATTAGGGTATTAAGTGAGGAGGTAAAGTTTTTTTTCAAAACTAGCAAGTAGAGCTTCGAAGCTGAAAAAAGGCATGGGTTAAGAAAGGTGAGCTACACTGCTTTTTAATTCATACTGCACTTAGAGCACATAACTCAAGTTCCTGGTATTGAGATAGTGGGTTCTTTTGGCACATGACTGGAGATAAGTCATTATTTGGATTTTTCAAGGATTGTTTTGGTGGGATTGTTACCTTTGGTGATGTAGAAAAGGCTAAGGTCATAGGAAAATTTACCGTTGTGGCTTCTGGTCTACCTAGACTGGAAGATGTTCTTTATGTTGAGGGACTTAAGGCTAATTTGCTTAGCATTAATCAAATATGTGATAATGACCATAATGTCAATTTCACCTTTGATAAATGTTCTATTATTGATTCTTCTAAAAATTGTGTTATAAAAGGCGTGGATTCCTTTAATAATAGTTATTGCATTATTCGCAAGTCTTTTGAATCTTACAATAAAGTTAAACTTGATGAAATAGATATTTGGTACCAAAGGATGGGACATGTTAATTTTCGTTATTTAACTAAGATTACTAAAAGTGAAATTGTTAGAGGTGTCCCCAAGCTTGATTATAACAAAGGTCTTATGTGTGGTCCATGTCAGAAAGGTAAACAGGCTATATGTCAACACATGAAGACAAATACCATATGTACCTCTAGATCCTTAGAATTATTGCATATTGACTTAATGGGTCCAACTAGAATCTTGAGTAAAGGAGGTAAGAAGTATATTTTTTTCATGGTAGATGATTTCTGTAGATATACATGGGTTGGGTTTCTAAGTAAAAAGTCTGAAGGTCTTGAAAGTTTTAGAAATATTTGCTTAAAAATTCAGAGTGAGAAAAGTTATCCCATTACTAGAGTGAGAAGTCATCATGGAAAGGAGTTTTGAAAATTCTGAAATTGATACGTTTTGTGATGAAAAAAGAATAAAACATGAATTTTCTGCACCACGAACTCCATAACAAAATGAGGTTGTTGAGATAAAGAATAGGGTTCTTCAGGAAATGGCGAATGTTATGCTACATGGAAGGAATATTCCGAGGAACTTTTGGGCTGAGGTTGTTAACAAAGCTTGTTACACTCTAAACTGAGTCTATTTTAGGCATGGCACGTAAAAAACTTCCTATGAACTGTGGAATGGCAAGAAACCTAATGTAAGGTATTGATCGTGGTAATAGGGTCGGCTAAAATAATGATTAAGAATAAAAGTGAAAACAAGCTCTTAAAGTTGACCTAGTTTTACCTATCACAAGTGCACGAATCGTATTGTAATATAGTATGTTC
Source organism: Cornus suecica (assembly GCA_963922005.1). Taxonomy (NCBI): domain Eukaryota; kingdom Viridiplantae; phylum Streptophyta; class Magnoliopsida; order Cornales; family Cornaceae; genus Cornus; species Cornus suecica. The sequence continues at coordinate 41,465,328 of OY998239.1, forward strand.
TTGGGACAGGGTTATCGAATCCGTGGGACTAAATATATCGCAACTCTATATATAATTAATATAACTAAATTATGAAGCAGTATTTTTGTAAGATTTATTTTCTATAACTACTTTGACAGATAATTAAAATTACAAGAAAATAAAGATAGATTTTTGGTTTGAGAAGAACAGTAGAGATAAGGTCTAAGGTATTCTTAAAGTCACCACTAGCCGCATATTGTAGACTCATATTCATTTAACTGTAAAGGGCGATCCATCATATGTGAATCAGATATAGGGTTGCAACTAGCAAACCCTAATACCAAAAAAGGAACAATTCATCCAACTCAACTACAATCCATCTTCGGAAAAGCGTTACTTGTGCATGCCATCTATATTACCTCCCCTTAGCATGGTCTGTCCTAACCTAGATTTCATGTTAAAGACAACAATTGTGTAGAAAATCATAGATTAATCATCTGGGTTCTTGCCTATATTGGATAATCATGATTGAGTGAGATAAAATAATTATTCAAGCTAAGACAAGACATAAAATAAATATAAAATCTCAAATTGAATTAAACTTGTTCAATTATCTAGACAATCATAACATATGTGTCCTTCAGTTTCCACTTTTACAATTAAAATAAATAAGAAGTCTACATTACTTGGCTAGTGTTTTGTTAAAAAAATGAACAATTAATCGATCATTGGCACAAACAATCATTGAACAAACATAACTAGTACCTGCATCTACTCTAAACTACTCCTACTAACATAAATTAAAAAACATATCACTCATTATCTTTCCTTATGCATGGTTTAATCAAATTATTACATACTTATAAGTGGGGTACTTGTATACATGCTATCTTTTTAGTCATAACATATACACAAATAAACTCATACTTGACATAAATCACATATTTCGATTGAAGAATTTAATAATTTTTTTAAATTTTCAAAAATTTTATTTTTCTTATTCCCTTAAAACATTGACAATAACTAATTCCTCGCCCCCCCCCCCCCCCCCCCCCCCCCCCCCAAACTTAAAGTGAACCATGTCCTTATGGTTTAAAAATAAATATAGGATGAAATTATTACCTCCTTTAAACTATAATTTCATTCTTCCCCCCCCCCCCCCCCCCCCCCCCCCTCGAACTTAAAGTGAACCATGTCCTTATGGTTTAAAAATAAATATAGGAAGAAATTATTACCTCCTTTAAACTATAATTTCATTCTTTGCATTGTACTGCTCGTATCTACCCCAAACTTGTTTTGAATGATCTATTTAAAACATAAAACACTATACAATACCCAAGATCATATTAACTAAAGAGATAATATTAAGTAAACTGAAATATTAAACATGAAGCATAATTCCAAGGGAATAGACTTTTATTAAAAAAAGCACACATGATTTAGCCTTAGGGGTCTACAATCGTATTAAACTGAAAATTGCAGAAAAATAAAATAAAATCAAAGATAAAACCAATCCTAAACGGATTTGGTAGGAAAAACATGAAAACAAAATAATAATGCTTAAAATGTTTTTACATCCATTCCCTTATTCCTACGAATTTTTCTTATATTCCATTGTAGCCACTTCTAGCTTCTTCTCTTTCTTTCTCCTCTCTCTCTTCCTTTAAAAAATATTACTGATAACTACACCACCAACTCCTCTCTTCATGAGTAAATAAATCCATGAACTTCCGATGATCATAGGCCTTTGCATATACAATCCTTGATCCCATAGGCGGTGTGAAATCATCTCCCAACTGTTTAGTGATCATTGCTTGAATCAAGAATGGGAAAGGTAGCTTCCAATATTTTGCCCATGCACATGGTGTAGGAACTAGCCATCTCCAATAATTCACCATATGTTCATAGATGACCGAAGGAATAGATACTCAATGCCTTATTCGAAATAAGTAAAAAGTTTCCACTTCCTCATACTCAAATTTATTTTTAAGATTCGAAGGGTAAACATGCTTTGTAAATAGAGTATCAAGAAACCACAATTCAGGATCAAGGTCAGCCTTATGTATATTGCGAACATAAGAAGTTGGTTCATAATGACTACAAATTTCTAGAACCATTCGTCTAAAAGAAGGGCATGGTGTATGATATTGACGGAATTGTCGTTCAAGCTCCAAAGGCTCTTTATGTGGAATCCCCTATGCTATAGCAATTGCTTTGGGGTTGAGCTCAATATTCCGTGTACCTCCTAGCATAGTGGTGTAGAGAATTTCACCATTAGCTGTATTTTCAAAGTGCATATTCTGATAGAAATCACGCACGACATCGGGGAACATCATATCGAACGCTGGAGTGATCAATGCAATTAACCTCCTTTTCTCTAGCTTAGCCATCATCTCCTTTACTGCCGGCTCCGGACACCCATCCGTGTAGAATAATCGCTCACATGTAATCTTCCAATTACTTAATGAATCCTCACCTTGGACTGCCATGGATTAAAGAAAAACAAGGATTCCTACCACTGGCTTTCTCTCAATAAGGTGATGAATTGTAATATAATGGAGAGGAAAGACCCTATATTTATAGATGTGAGTCAAAGTCCTTTGTAGGAGAGTAATGACATATTTTACAGCAGAAATCTGTAATAAGAATTGTAAGAATGAAAAGTTTTGAAAAGGAAATAAGATTTAATGGAAAATTGTCCATAATTGAAAAATATTTCATATTTATGGATTTTTTTTTAAACCTCATTCTCTTTATTATAATTTACTAAAACTATATATTATATTGTATAAGTTAGTCAAATTCCTATTTTAAAAGGAAAATCAAAATTTCATAATTATAGAAATTGATTTTTGAATTTTAGAAAAATATAGTTTTTCCAGGACTCACCGAGTACTCAGTGAGAGAACCCTGTACCCCAAAAATAACTGTTTTTCAAAAACTCTTTTTATTTTTCAAAATAGCTTAATTAAAAATTGTACATAAAATATATATAATAGTCAGTATAAATATATATATTTTTAAAATATTATTTTTATAAAAATTAAACTAAATATTTCTTATAAAATAATACATAAATAATTATAAAGTTAGTGAAATATAAATATAAATATGAAATTTGTATCATAGTTTTTATAAAAATTGTTTTGATATATGTCATACCTTTCCCCCAAACTTATTTCTTTATATCTCATAATTAAAATGGATAACCCAAATCATTTTCTTGTTTTCAACAAAATATTCATTCTCATTAATTCTTGGAATTCATAGGGAAATGGAATTTCAAAACACAGTAAAAAAAAAAAATCAAAATGCAAACTACAAAATGCGTAGTTTTGCTCCTTAGTCATTAGTATCTTCTCTTCTTCCATATCCTCTTTACGTAGCTTAGATATCATGCCATGCCAACTCGAGAGCTTGAAATATTTTGGCTTGTAGTCGTTCTTTCCTACCCTTTCCATCGGCACATTATGATCCTTCATCAATTTCATAGCTAAGGATGGAAATGGAACCACGTATGATAAAGAATAAATTTTGGTAGAATCGCTCATATCAACCCATGCTTCATAAATTTTCATCCAAATAACCTTTGGAATCAAAATCCAATGGTCTTTAGCAAAGGCATATAAAGCTTTTTTGGAAAATACCACGATGCTCACTACAATGGCCTTGTGGATGTGCTTGCCAACGAAGAATAGTATCAATTATCCATATCTTTGGCACATAATGCTTCTTTTCCATACTTGTCTTGTATTTATTCCCAAACCTCCCGTTAGTGACGTCTTTTACAATGAACTTAGTTTCTAGGAAAGGTCTGGGTAACGCCGAAAGTGTATCTTTAAGATGGTTGGGACATTCATGTGGATTACCCCATGCTTTACTAATTGATGCCATTGTGATTGAAATAACCTTTCCTTTGACTTAACTTCGACTCCAACACCTCTAAACACGTGTATAAGGTGTATTTACATCTGATTAAAGGATTTTGGCTCAAAATTGAGGAGAAACACATAAAAGAGGAATCCTACTCCAAGAAAGACAAGTCTAATACAAGTAGTTCTCTTCTCAACTTATTCTATTAATACCAAGGTCTGATTCAAATCTAGGAAGGCTTCTAAATACATAATTTTCAGAGCACTATCTCTGTAGATTTACCTCTTGTGAAGAAGGGAACCATTCAAAACCTATAAATCAAGAGCAAATGATCATGGATGACGTTTCTACATCAACGATGTAGTCTCCCACCATTATGAGCAACTAAACCGGTATCTAAGATTTTATAGGAAAACCCTAGCCAAGTAATGTTGTTTATTTATTTGTTTCAACTGTAACGAAGGGAAACTAAAGACTACACCTATGATGATTATGTAGATGAGAGACTGAAATTACCTAAACGATTAATGAAAATAGCCTAGAGGGGGGGTGAATAGGATTTCTGTGGATTTATGGACAAATTAATAATAATTGCGGAAAAGTCAATTTTAATCCAATTCTCTATCAAAATAACTCAAGCAAAGAATAATCTAAGTGCAGAAAATAAAGCAATAGAGACACGATATTTTTACGTGGAAAACCTTAGAAAGACTCCAAGTAAAAACCACGGATACGCTCGGGTATCGATGCATTATGAATCAAATAGTACACAGACTCTATGAAGCTTTAGACTTACAAATCCCTCAAGATCTGCCTTTCTCCACTCAACGTCTGATGAACTTGAACCACTCGCGCTCCACAAAGCTTCTTGCTCTACTCCGTACTCTGACGACTCTACTTCTCAATGGATCTAATAACCACAAAGCCTTCTTCTCCACTCCGTACTCTAACTACTCCGCTTCGCAACGGATCAATGAACCACAAAGTCTCCTACTCCGATCTCAACACTCAGATGGCTCATCTAAGCAACCACGTTGCAATCAACAATATGTAGATTTTTCATAATCTAGGTTATTCAATTGTGCATAAGATCTTCGATGTAGAAGCATAATTGAATACACCTTAAACAAGAGAGAACTAGAAGATGATCACTCAATGATTTTCTCTCCCTATTTCTCACTCTGCAAAATAATATGTGTTGTAGATTACTTGCAGAAATCTCACCCTCAAAGCCCTCTCTAAAATCTGTGGAGAGCCCTCTTATTTATAGAGTAGGAAACCCTAGTTTTGAGATAACTTGTTCCTCACTTTGATTATGATTCCTTATTTGTGTTGAACCCTTCCAATTAGGAGTAAAACTGACTTATATTGATATACAAACGTGTAAATAGATAAAAAAGTCGTAGCCTCATCATTTCCCTTGCCAGGCACCTATGCCTTAGGCGTAGGGTACATACACGCATTAGGCATACCCCTTTAGTGTAGCTGCAGCAAAAGCTTAAGCATACCCTTGAGCATAGTTTTAAACTTTCTAACCACTTTTAGGTTCTGTAGGTGTAGGCTTGAGCGTAGATATTTTGGTCAAAATCACTTTTATTGGGAATAGTACCAAAATGTCCCTCTTAACTCTCTGAAACTTTTTGTTTGAATTGACGACCTTGGAAAATGCCATTTTTGCCTTTCGAAATATATTTTTACTTAATACGCACACTTTTGCACTACACATGTATTCTTCACTACTTCAATGTTTAAGTTTTCCTTTATCAAAACTTGTAGATGTCGTTGAAACCAAAACGACCTATCTAATACTCAACATGGTTATTGTTCAGAACATGCCATAATTAAACAATACTTAAAAGTGTTCTTATAGAGACCATAGTTATTTAATATAAGGGGTTTTATATTTGTTATATTCTTATCTTAGATTGAATAAATGCATTATCTTAATTAATCATGTTTATCTGGTGGTCTCTAGCATATCATGATTTTCTACACAATGGTGTTTAACACCCGAAACCCTAGGTTTACACAGGCCATGCCTCGGCGTGGTGATGTAGACATGCTTTAGTTTAATTTCATGATATAGGAATAGATTAGACTAAAGTATATGACATGCACTAAACACACTCTGTCCGGATATGAGTTATAGCGAATCCGGTTGACGATATCTCTTTGGGGAATATATTCCACTATTTACGGTATAATCAGATTCATCGGTGATGGATCTCCCTATTATAATTGATCAAGTAAATAGCTACATTATGCGGTTAGTGGTGGAGTAAGAAAACCCTAGTTTTTTTTCTACACTGAATCATAATCATAATTTACTTCTTGCTTCTTTGTTTGTTTCATTAGTAATAGATCTTAAAACAAACAAAACCTTTTTCAGAACCATAATTCAGTACTTTTAGTTTGCTAAAGTGAATAATTCCAAGTCTCCGTGGGATCAATATTCTCGTTCTCAAGCCATGCTATATTACAAAACGGTTCGTGCATTTCCGATCAGTAAAACTATGGCACTACAAGGTTTCATTCCGTAGGGGTTCGATTTTAGAAAGATTTAGAGATAGTTTTCACACAAGATTGATAGGAAATTAATGGTGCTTGTGCTTTTATTGCTTTTGTTGCTCCACAGAGAAATGGAAGAGAAAACAACAGTTCCAAATGATGTGAAATACTTTATCTCTCTAGAAATTTATCTCCCTTAGTCTCCAAAAAAGTCCCCTTAAAGTTAGTTCTAGCTTCTCTATTTATAGACGTAAGCGTCCAGTAGGTCTTCTCAAATCGTCTTTGCCACATCAGCACTACTTCACGACATGGACCCGAAAATGCTAATCCGCGTCATAAATATCCTGCACAGTATCCTCTCGCGACTTTGATTATGCGACACTGATTCGCGTGATATCTTGCGCGGATCATACTGTACCTCCTAACCTGGGATCCGCGTTGTTTCTTCGCGGATCTAATTTTTCCTTAGCCAAGGAACCATGATACTATAACTTTCCTGGGTCTTGACCTTTTTGCATGCATACCTTTTTCATGACCCTGAGTACTATCGGCCTCTCTAAGGTACTTTTGCTTTGAATGGTGTAAATAGGGTCGCAACCCACTATTTATATATCCCAAGAATTTTCCCATATTTCCGAATAGTACTCCTTACGCGAGCAACATATAGGGCTATGAGTTTAGATATTAGCTATACCCACATTAGTCCCTCATACCTCCCTCTATATAATGCTAAATCTCGCCTATAAACCTTATTTGGGCCATTTTCCCAAATAATCCTTTATTTGGGTCAGTTTCCCAAATAAACCAAACCTTAGGCTAGTTTCCCAAATAAACCAATCCGCGAAGTTGACCTTTTTGCGAGTTACCCCTTTACATTTTTCCTCATTGTGCTTTAATACTTGACCAAGTATTAAAGTACAACAACCTTTGCCTCCCGAATCCTCATACTTTGTATCACTATTTGTGAGCTGTTTTTCCCCATGTCATTCATACCACATCTCCTGAACTGCAATCCAATCCGCGAGCTTCCCTTACCATTTTTGCCTCTTTTCTGCCCATCACGTGCATGTACTTACTTTTACCTTGCTCCCTTTCTTCTTGCTTTTTCCAATTTGTCCTCACTCGCGGATCCGCGACTTTTTTAGTGAGCTTAGCTATGCGACTTTTTGCCTTCCTCGCACATGTAATGCACCGTTTTGATTTTTGCGCCTGAGCCCTAGCCCTATATATATTTTATTCATGCCATTTTCCTCAGTCATAACTTATTTTTATCTTAGAGCTCCCTTTCCGACCTCTTTCATTTTACACCTCTTTCCCCGTACTCTATTCCTTTCGCGCTTACTTATTTACTTTTTAATATTCTCACGAGTGTTGTCTCATCATGACCAAAGCCTCCACTCCCAAGCTTCTCGCACCTTTATCTGGGGTCACTCCTTCTGTCCCAGAGGCCTCGGAATAGAGAAAAGCCCCTTTCCTTGATTCTCATGAAATCTTCTGGCCATCCGTGCGAGCCATTACTTATGCCATTATTGCAAGCCCACCCCTTACCCTCGATTCAGACCACGAAGCCGACCTAGTCTTTATTCCTCCTCTCTCCGTTCCTTGTCTTGCCATTGAAAGGGGTGACACGCCTTTCTCTTTTACCGAATACGAGGGTCACGTAGCCCCATAACTGACTGGAAAATGTGGTGTAACTATATTCTCAGTCAAAACCGCCATCGCTCCACTCTTGCTGAGGTTGGCATCCTTGAGTCCATTGAACTTTTTCCGGACTTTTATGTTCGTCGTGATGTGGATGCTTTGAACATTCTTGTTTCATGGTGGAGCACCTTCTCCAATACCTTCATTGCTTCATGGGGCGAGTTCACACCCACTTTAGAGGAAGTGGTGGTCTTATTCTGGCTTCCCGTTCTTGACTCACATCCCATAAAGGCTCCTCTGGTTGATCCAGAGGATAAGAAGCTTCTCAACCAACTTCGCGACTGTGGCAAGTATGCTTGCAAGCACAATAGCTGGTTTGAAAAGGGTGTGCTTCTTCCCAAACAGGCAATATCAAGTCGCCCTAAGCTGTCTTACTAGGCTTGGTGCCATCACTTCTTTCATGAGTATTCCTCGTGGAAGCTATCTCCTGGTGAGGACCGCGAGTCTGCTCCTGGCCCTCAATTCAATGGCCCCTTAGAGCTGGCAGGCTTCCTCGCGTACTGGTTTAATCATTACATTTTTCAAGGCAAGCCAGAGGATAGTCCTAGCTGCATGGTGTTTATTCTTACCGCCATGCTGTTGCGAGGTGTGTGCATTCCCTTGGCCCCATTCTTTATTGGCACCTTGTATTCACAGCTCGATACCCTTGCGAATGACTTTGCTCGTTCCTTGGGTAGATATGACATCAGCACCCATATTTCAGGTACCTTCTTGACACTATTTCTTTTTGAGCAGTTTCCCAAGTATGCTCCGATTCTTGCCTCTTTCTCTCCTCAAGCCTCAGAGGCCAATACTTCCAGTTCTTTAAAATCGTGGGCTACCCACTTGACCTCTATCTCTTCTTCGAAAACCCTTGCTTCTTTCATTGACAAATTTTCTAAATTTTCATGGCGTCCTTACACCACTCCTCTTGAAGGTTTTTATTCCCCCAACTTTTACCCGAAGTAAGAAATAATCTTTTATGACATTGCCTCAGATGACCATCTCATATTTTCTGCCATCACCCATAAGTGCCACCTTCCTGTTTTTAGTGAAACCTTTTATACTATTCCATCTTACAACCCCTTGTGCGTGTCTCGCCACTTGGGTTTCGATCAAGACATTCCTCCTCCTCTTCCTTTATATCATGAAGACAATTTCGATAGATGCCTTATTCAGTTTTGCGAGTGCATAAAGAGAATCCTTCACATATTATCTACAGTCATATTTATCCAACCAGGCACTCGGAGGGGTGGTGTAACTGTGGCCTATAGTGAGTTTTGGAAGGAGCAGTTGGTGAGATTCCAAAGTTTCATGGATGAAACTCCTCCCATTCCCATACCTGTTCCAGTATATGTTGCGGATCCTTCATTGAAACTTCGCAAGGTGAGAGGCAAGCCTGCACCAAAACATCATGTTGAGCTTTCTCAACCTCAAAAGTCAAAGAAAGCAACTCGCAAGCTGTCAATTCACGAGGAAGTTCCTCCTGCGAGATCACCTGTCCGCGAGTAGCCAATCCGCGAAGAGCCAATCGCGAGATGTCTGGTAACTTTCCTGTCTTCTTTCCTTTGCTATGTCATATGTTTTTATCTGTCATGTGTCAATACTAGCTTAGCTATTTCCCTCATATTTTGTTGCGTTCGAGTGCCCAGGCTATAGGTAACATCAGTGCTTCTATTGATTTGGACCATGTCCCTTTCTCCATTAGGCTTAAAGCTCTTTCCTTCACATATTCTTTAGATCGCGTGCCTCTCGCGAAAAGGAAAAGAGCTCTTTCCTCCGCCTCAAAAACCTATGTAGTATAAGAGACTCCCAGTTCAGAGGAAGCCCCCTTGGTGCGAAAACGTAAACCCACCCATGACATCTCTCTTGTGGCTACCTCAGACCCTGTATTAGAAGAGGCGTCCTTGGTTGCATGGTGCCAACTTGCTTTGGCCAAGCTAAAGAATAAACGGAAGGCTGATGCGACCTCCTCTTTGATGGATACAGTTGCTCGCGTGGTAGAGGACCTGAAGGCTAGAGATGATGTGAGTTTCCAACTATTTGACTTCCCAAGACGGTTTTTTCCCATAGTGAGTTTCCAGGACGGTTCTTTCCTCTCTGATCTTCCCAGGACGTTTCTTTCCCACAGTGAGTTTCCAATTATTTGACTTTATATATATATTTTATAGTTCATGCTCCTAACACTTCGTATTTTTCCTCTTTTTAGGCTCCCGCGAGACTGTCTTTCCGCGTGTTCTTTCTTCTCCTTGGGGTGGCCTTCATTCTAACCGCTCTATTGTACATTCTTCTGATGATGATGAGGACCACCTCACCATCAAATCTTTACTTAACAACTCTCCTCAGCTGACGTTCGAAGAGGATGAGGATGATGGTGATTCCTCTTCATTTCGTGACACTATCATATCCGCGACTTCTACTCCTGAAGTAAACCGTGAGGTATCATCAGATCGCGACCATGAGGAAACTGCATTAGATCGCGAGGCATCTCCGAAGCTGCCGTCACTTCCAGTCTTTCCTGAGGTCATTGCTACTGATGGTAGAGCAGATGATCATAACGTAGATGATAGTCACTTGCAGCCCCTTGGTGGTGATATCGCGTCCGAGATTACTGCAACACTGGTAGACTGCCCCAGTATTGCACTTAAATTTATATCGTGTGTTGTCTCTACTTTATTTTTTGCACTTATATTTATTATTGCATGGATTATCTTGCTAAAGAATTGGATTAAAATATACTATTCCACAATTAAATTTTTAATTACTCAATAAATCCATAAAAAGCCTATTTATTTCTCCTTCAGTCTTGTTCCATCGTCTCCTAGATAATTTCAAATATAAATATAAAAACAAATATAATTATTTCAAACGGGTTGTTCGGGTTACTTGAGTATGACCCAAACACGACACTAATATTTTTTATCGTGTCGTATTGGGGTCAATCCTTTTATTATTTGAACCCATTTAGGTCATTTAAATGTAATAAATCTTATTATCCTAATTTAAACCTTTTTTCATTATATTTATATATTCATAAAAAACTTAAAAATTACCTAAATAACAAATTTTATTTTCTCATGTTATATACATAATTATGGTTGAATAATCACTTTAACTAGTTTGATATGTTTTATTTAAATGACCTAAAAAAATTATTTAATAACTTAATTTTAAAACTATGTATAAATTTATAAATATTTGAGTGGAGAATCAGGAATGATATTGTTGTCATTTAAGAAATAATTTCAGGACAAGGTGGCATTTTGCAACAAAAAATACTAATTTAGGTAATTTATTATATGAATTATAATTCACGGAGGTTATATGAAAATTTAATCATAGTGCACAAGTTTTTTGCAGTGCACCCTATATCCCTATAGGATGCACTTTTTTTTGTCAACTTGGGTGTTCTCCATATACAAATGTCAATGGATCAAATTTTGATCCGAATTTGATTAGATTAATTAGCTGAATATGGATTGAAAATAAAGTCCAATAACCCGATTAGAATCTGAATCCGATAATCTGATTTCTTAATAAATTATATTTAGATTTTTACTAATCCGATCCGAAATTATGTAATATATATATAAATATCAATATAGAATTGATATTTTTATGTGTATATATTTAAACTATACCTATACATAAACGTTAATTGTTAATTAATTACTTTATTATTTATTAATAATGATAGATCATCTATACTACTATTAAAAGTGTGAATAATTTTAGTGTTTCAGTATTTGTGCAGTAAATTTATATACTATTTATTAATATATAAATGTTGAGTAGTAAATATAGTATACTTAATAATGTCCCAATTTCATTTTCTTTTTTTTTTCTATTTGCAACGGACATGTGTTGTAAGCATTGATTGGTAATTTGGTGTTTACTGATTCTAGTAAACCAATAAAAAATCTAAAATTATTTATTAATTCTTGTAATTAGATAATCCGGATCGGATTATCGGATTAGAATTCTGATAATGAAGAAATTCGGATATGAAAAAATTCGTCAAATTATCGAATTAGGATCAGATCGGGGGTTTGCCATACCTATTAATAGACCTGTCAATGGATCAGATTTTAATCCGAATACGATGCGAATCCAATTAGTCGAATACATATTAGTAAAAAAATCCGATAATCCGATTATGATTCGAATCCGAGAGCCCGATTCATTAACAAATCGAATATTATTTTAACTAGATTTGATCTGAATTTGATCCGTTGACAGAATTTTAACTAGTTCTGATCCGAATTCGATTCGTTGACAGGTGTATCTATATGTCATACTTCACTCTATTCTCAAATTTACTACTAATTAATGACAACAAACGCCACATGCAATAAGAAATTAGATTACTCATTAGTACAACAAATGTGTTCTAAATGCCCAATGTAAAAGCCTTAATCTAATTGCAGACCATACAAGGTCGGTACAGAAACCTCCTGCATTTATGTATGTGGATCAAATATTTTAATTATCTGCAATTTAATACAGAGGGGGAAACTATAGAATATAGTGGACTCGAGGCAGTGTTATGTTAGGGTCTCCACTCCCTCTATTCGAAGCCGTGTGTACCTGTAAATCATAAAATACACACAAACACATACAAACATAATTGACACAAAGATATATACGTAGTTCGGCCAAATCAGCCTACGTTCATGAAGAACACCGTTTCACTATCTATTAATGAGAGAATTACAATATGATAATCAACAGATCAATAACTCACACAATGTTTCACTCACACGTGTGTCACTCACCCTCAATGGTGTTTCACTCATACCAAGAAATACCACTATGTAACTCTTCTTCTCTCTCTATATCTATGCACACACTCTAATATCGGCCTATTCTGGATTTCACTTTGGCACACAATACAATACGGCTGACCCCTATATTTATAGGAGTGTATGGAGTGGAGAAGAAGTCAATTGGTTCCCTAAACCAATTCCAATTAGGAGTTTACTGATTGATCTCCTACCATAATTGTGATTGCTTGGTGGCTAAGTTTAACTTTCCCTTAAGAAAGAGTCACCAAATATAACAATATCCTAGTCAAATAGAGATACCTTGGTGGTTAAGTTATCTTCCCCACAAGAAAAAGAGTCACCATATCTATCAATCTCCCACTTGACGCTTTCCATCCAACAATCAACTCCATCAATGATCAGTGCATTACGGTGCCCTCATTTCTGTCTTTAAGCTTCAAGACTCACTGAAGTTGAGCATAACTTCAGTTCCTCTGTTATCACCACTTTGGTCAACATGACCATGCTGATAGCTCCCACTACATGAACAATATCTAGCCTTCTACAGAACCTGCGACCTCTATTGTGTCTATGTAACGCCCCGCATTTTCCTTTCTCCTTTCTGTAATTCTTTTCCAAGTGTTAATGTTTTGGTGACGTTACTTATTCATAACTTCTTGTGTATTCTTGGTATGTGTAAATGTTTCGCGTTTTAGTTTCGGACTTAGCGGGACGACTTCGTGAACTTTCATTTCCGGCTTCTTGATTTATTGTTCGTTGGCGCCTACATGGGTTCGTGCAACATTTTTTCGTTGGAACTTCGGCAATTATATTGCATTCCGAAACGTGTTAACCTAGTTTAATGTAGACGTTCCGAAGTAGCACTTATGTGAATTGTTGTTAGATTTTCATTTTTTAACTAATGAAAATTATTGGAAACAATTTTGGGAAAGAAATGATTGAAGGGTAAATGAGTATTTTCATATTTGGAGCACTTAGTTAAAAGTGTAGAGATTTGTCTAAGTGTTGGGGTATGAATGGCATGTTGGTAATTAGAGAGGATGACAAGGGGTAGAAGGTAATTAAGAGGCTTCATGCACTCTTGTAATTAACCCTAAGTTGAGAATAATTTGGTCATTTCCCCTTTTCAAGTGGTGTCTCATTCCTAGCCATTTATCTTTTTCTCCCATCTTTCTTTTAAACCCTTCGATGAGAAGGCCTTGTGTGGCAAATTAATGGGTTTTGTGTGTGGTGTATTTAGTCTTCCATTGCAAGACTACTTTGTGGCCCTTGGATTAAGTCTTCCCTTACTAGCTTGAAGCTTGGTCATTGGATGGTGAGAGGTGTGAGTTGAAAATCTCTACAGATTCAAAGTCTTTCATTACAAGACTTCATCTTTTCCTCACCATTTTATTTTCTTTTCTCCCTCTTGGTTCTTCTTCACTTAGAGGTGGATTTAATCACCCTAAGTTGGGAGTTTGGTGTGGCCATCAACATGGAAGTTGTTCATGGTCTTATTCTCTTTGGTTTGAGCTAATGATTGATAAGTGTTCTTCCTTCCTTGTGTGTTTTCCATTCAAACCCTAGTTAGGGTTTCTTGTTAAAACCACTTAGTGACTCTTACTCTCCTCTTGTGTTGGAGCTTCATTCATTGTTAGGAGGCTATGGTGAAACTTTCCACCGGATTGCTCCTTTGATTTTGGTGTTAGGGAAGAGCTAGGGTTTCATAGGCCTTGCATAGTGCTTGTCCTTTGCTCTTCAAGAGGTAGGGGGGAAACTTCATAACAAGTCATTCTATGATTTAGTGGTTGAGTTTGATTCTAGGATGCCTAAGCTTAGATAAAAAATGCTAAGTATATCCTTGAAATTGTGAAGTTAGTATTGATTATGTGTATGTAAGTTAACCCTTGTGTGTGACGTGCATGATGATAATATTGATAGGATTATGATGCATGCTAGTGGGTGGTTGTTCTTGATATTTCCAAGATTAAAGTGTGCTTGTATGCCTATATATGTGTATATGTATGTCGGTATAGTTGTGTATATGTGTAAGTGTAAATATACATATGAGTATGTGGATGTTAGGGATGTACCCTTGGAATGAGATTAGGGTAGCTCATTTGGTTAGCACATTTGAGGTTATACTATGTGATTGGTGTAACTAGGCATCTCAACTTAGAGCGACTATCTAGTTTCCCTTGTGAATGATATTTGCTATGTTGGGAATTGATGTTAGGTTGAGATGTGATTCATGAAAACTTGCTTGAATTGAACTAACAGCAAGTTTAAGAAATGAAATTGTTATCTTTTTGAATTAAAGGATAACTTGATGAATAATAACATTTCTTGTGCAGGAGAATTGTATCATTGGGATTTAAATGCTTTAATTAAGAATTGAGCATGTTAAATGAATGAAAATGTTACCCTTGTGTATTAAAGAAAAACTAGAAGATTTAAAGCATGAATGTTGCATGAAAAGGCATTTTTGTTGATTATTGCTTTAAATGAAATTTAAAAGCATGTTGAATGGTGAAAATATTTCATGTTGACATTGTGGGAATGTCGTTTATAAATATGATGAGATACATATTTATGTTGGTGCTTAGGTCTTTTGAGACATAGTGCATATCGTGTTTACCTTTTGGTATTGAGATTTCAATTGGTCTTGTGCTACACCCGGTCATGTAACCTTGGGTTAGTAGTCTTGTGTCGAATCGTCGCAACAACTGGCCAGAAGGTATCCCCCACCTACGGAACTAAAAAGCCAAAAATTATTGATATAGGTTGGGTCATCACATCTTCAAAGTCACGGGTCGTCTCATGCATTCAGTGTACAAATGTTTAGTCATGGGTCGTCTCGTTCAACCGCATTCCTTGTTGAAAGTGAGAAGTGTCAAAATTACTTGGGAAGAATCGGTGCGGTACTATTGCTCAGTATAAATGGGTGGAATGCGTATCCGTTAACCTGTGTTAGGCAAGGGGCGTATCATGAAGCGTGTGAGTCACATTGCATTTGAGATTGTTAATATGTGATTTATGTTGACATGTGTATCATGATATTACTCTATGTGGTTGAGGAGCATGTTTAATGTGGATTTTGATGAATACAATTCATATGTTGTAAAAATACTCAAGTGAAATGGAAGGATGTGAAAATATGCTTTGTATGCCTTGTTTAAAGTATAAAGTGAGATAAATGGTTATACTTGTTGTTATGTGCTTATATACCTTACGGGGGTGATATGAGTTGGTTTAAAGACTTTGTTGTGATAAGTAAAGTCGGTTGTGACTATTGAGTTGAACGTGAGTTGAAGCCTTGAGAAGGCGGTTGATGGTTTTCTGGTATAGTTAGCATTGGTGTAGCAACGTGTCATCAATCGTACTATAGTTAGCGTTGATAGACCTATTACATTGTTAGAAAACTAAGTGAGCTAGTTTCGAATATGAGAGTGAGGTTGAAAGAATTGGAAGAGGTTTTTGGTTGAAACTAGTTGGTTCCGTAGCAACAGCCACTAGGGTTCTTTTAGTGATCTTAAGGATTGGAATGTCACCAGAGATGTGATCATTCATGGTTAAGTCATTATAGGGTTTATGAGTTTGAATGTGGAGCGAAGTGTGGTTGGGTTAGAGTTAGTGTCTTGTGTATAGTCAGTTGCCCCTTCCTTCGAGTTGCTTTTGAACTCCGGTTATTCATTCATTTGCTCCAATTGAGCGTCTACAAATACACTTTGGTTTTTCCATTGGTTTTGGTTTGTTTCCCCGAAAACGGATTTTTTTATAAGACTTGTATTTGAGTTCATTCGGTCTTTAAGTGAAAAACTCGTTTTTTCCTACCCCCGTGATGCCGACAAAAATTTGAGTTTTGAAATGGTTTTAAAGTCATGAAATAAAAGATTTTGGCCTTTAAAAGTTGGTGGTGTCCAAAACGGAGACCGGGGGCAAGACGGTTAGTTTTACAGTTTTTCAAGAAAGTGTTTTCGATAAAACTAAATTGAGATTAAATAATATTTTCTCATTTTTTAAATTTCCTAAATGAGTTGAGGACTTTGTCCCATGTTTCATAAGAGTTTAAAGGGGTTTCGGATCAGTTTTTCCATTTTTCGGACCATGGCAGTCGACTGGGCCTTCAAAATACCGTTTCAGCATTTTTTTTGGTTCTTTTCGACCTTGTGTAGACGACCACAGGTTTGGTGTAGTCGACTACAACCTCCTGTGTAGTCGACTCTCGGAAATTCAGCCATGTTTTGACCATTTTTCGGAAATCCATTTCTCTCACCTCTTAACTCGGATTGAGGTCTCGTTTATTTCTATGGCTTGTCCTCCGTCAAAATTTTTGGGATAAAATTTGAAATAATTTATTTTCACTTGAAATGATTGTTTTAACCTTAGTGAAAGTGGGGTGTTTCAGCTTTCCATTTTTGTCGGAAATGTTCGATATTATTTTCAAAAATGCATATCTCTCGCCTCATGACTTTTTTTTAGGTCCTTCTTGCTTCTAGGGCCTGGCCTATGTCTAAATATTTGATGTACAATTTAATATCAATAATTTGTACTTGAAATGACTGTTTTACCCTTGGTGAAATAGGGGTACTTTAACTTTCTGAAAGTATATTTTTGCCCTTGAAATGACCATTTTACCCTTGGGCGAACATATGACCTTTGAGTGGTTGGTGTGATGGGTTATTCAATCCATTTCCCTTCCTTTTGTTGATCGGCAACCTTAGTGGCTTCCCTTAGGTTGAAGTGATTGTTTTACCCCTGTGTTGGGTTTACGGATGTCGATAGTGACATGTGAGGTGATTGATAATACGAGTTGATACTCATTTGAGGTTTTGGAACTCGGTATGCTCGTGACCTAGGAAGTGTGAGTGTTATAAATAGGAGTGTTACTCCCGTAATTTAGTGATTAGTGTTGTCTGGATTGTCAGTGTGGGATTGGTGGGTACAAGTCGTAGTGATCTATGTACTGGCCTATACTACATGAATTGTATTGGTGGAATATATCTCTATAGATATATACATGCTTACATCTATATATAGGTGTGCTTTATTATATATTATTGTGTTATGGCTTCATTACGTGTTAGTTGCCCTATTTGTTGATGCATGATAGAGGAGTAGGGGGATGTGTTTCCGGGGTCTCGTATTGGCGTGAGTTCCATGTGGGACGATTGACAGACCTAGGGTAGATTCATGTACACGGGTTGGTTTAACCTGGACTTAGACAATCGGAGGATGTGACGGTTAGGATATTTTCTCCTCTAGGGCTCAATGAGCTCTCCCCGGCGTTGGTTTGCCTAGTGGTCTACACCAGTTTGCAGGTAATGTTTTGGCTACGGACAACTTAGAGTGTAGGATGGCTCGTGGCACTAATGTTGTTGCAGAATTTGGGTCATTCTTACATAGTGTTTTTCCATTTTAGTTTCCTTTACTTGTCCCTTGTATTGGGACTTTTTTTGTACTTCTTGGGATCCGGTCTATTGGAATATTCCTTCCTTGTATTTGGTATCATTCCATCTTTACAAAGATGTATTCTTTCGGCGCCTCGATGTGCTTTGTGTATCATTTGGTTTAGCTTTCACTTTGTTTGTGAATGGAATTATTATTGTTAATAATATTCTGTTCATTTTATTAGTATTGATATTCTTAGTTTATCGCTCATTTTATGGATCACGACCCTGGATTCCTCAGATGTCCCGGTTCGGGAGTCTTTGGAAATTCGGGGCATGAAAGTCTGGCCACTATATCTTGCAACCACTATCGCATCTGACTTCATCTTGCAAACATTGTCACGTCTGTCTTCTTTTTCAGTTTCACTGAGAGACTTTTCGATTGCTGCATAAAAAACTTCTCCTCTAGGTCACCTTGAGGGAAAATAGTTTTTCCATCTAACAACTCTAGATGCAAACCCTCTACTGCAACATTACTTGAATGAATAGTATTCAGTTTCACAATCGAAGAATGGAGAGCTTTCTTCCCTACCGGCAAGTCGGTTAGCTACCATGTCTAGATGGAGATAAGGGAGTTCATCTCATCTTCCATCACAAGCTCCCACTGGCTTGTATCTGCTGCAGTGCATGTTTCATCATCACATTCTGGTTCATCTTCATCTTTGAGCAACAAATAATTCAGGTATCTCCGATTCAGCACATACGGCCGTGAAGTCCTCCTAAACACAGAATTAGGAGTCGAAGTCTGCGTTGTATCATCCAGTTGAGTATTGTTATCTGCAATATATTCTTTTGACTAAGGACTCTCACTGTCTATAACATCTTCTATCTCAACATACATAGGATCACTTTGTGATTTACCGCTCCATATCTTTTCTGGTATTATGTACTCCAATGGTACTGATGGACCACGATTCATAAGATACGTTGTTATATAAACTGCTTCTGCCCAAAACTATTCTGGCAACCCTGCCTGAATGCGCATACTTCTAGCTATCTCAGTCATTTTCTGGTTCATACATTCTGTTGTAGTTTACTTGGAACAATCTTCTCTAATCTAATACTATTCTCATAGCAAAAGCTCTTAAACTCAGAGTCTTCGTTTTCTCCACCAAAGTCGAATCTCAGTTTTGTTTACCTTCAACCCTGTCTCATTCCTCCGGAAATGGTCATCAATGAAAGTCACAAAGTAGGACTTTCCGCCAAGAGATGAGACAATTGATGGCCCCCAGACACCCATGTGAATTAGCTCATGCTTCTCCACTGTGAGACTTCTGTTGTTACTCTGGAAACTAACTCTCTTCTGCTTACACTCACAAAAGTCGATGTCAATCAATTTAACTAGTAGTTTTCTCTTCGATAGCATAACCGCGAGCTCTTTTTCACTCATGTGACCAAGCCTCTAGTGTCACAAGTTGTGACCTTCTTTTCATTCTGGAACTGTAATCACTGTGCAAAAATTGGTGGTTGTGTAGAGCGTACCCTCTTTTTTTCCTCGTGCTTTAGTTATAGTCCCCTAGAAACTTTTCACTTATCTTCATTGAAAGTGGTCACATAACCTTCACTAGGCAACTGGCCTACTGAGATCAGGTTCTTCCTCAAGTTTGGAATGTGTCTCATATCCCTTAGCTTCCATATCGATCCACTGAGTCTGATATGTACTTCACCTTTGCCTATAACATTATAGGGCTTATCGTCACCTAGATGAACCTCTCCGAGGTTTCCAGGTGCATAGCTCTCAAAGAGCTCTCGATTTGAGGTGGCATGAAATGATGCTCTAGAGTCCAAGACCCAAAACTCTATCTTGCTCTCCAAAGAGCATATCAACGCATCATCTTCTGAGACAAAATTCACTTCATTCTTGTCATCCGCTACACTCTGCAGTGAACTGCACTTGTCTCTGTAATAACCAAGTTTGCTATAATTCCAACACTCAATGGAATCTCGACTCCTGTCTCAACTTAGAACGACCATGTCCATAACTTCCATCTTTTCTTCTACTCGAACCTCTAACTCTACTGTCAATATTCAATGCTGAGCCACTATTAAAAGAATCTGATGTCTACCTTCTGATATCTTCTGTTAGTACCATACTGACTACAAAATCATACTGTAACTTTTTCGTTCCTTGAAGAGCTACTGATTGCAGCCACTGTGCTGCTCCAACTCTCTGGCAATTGGCTTAGAACTAATGCCGCTTTCATTGCGTCAGTGATAGGCATATCAACAAATTCTAACTGCCCAACAAATTCATTGAGAATATTAACGAGTTCACTAACCTTTCCATCATCTGACAGCTTTAGATTGACCAATCTTCTGATGAGATGTACTTGGCTTACTATAGACGGCTGTTCGTACACGTTTGAAAGGGCGTCCAAGAGAGACTTCACTGTCTTCTCATTCTTGATGTTGAAAACAACAGACTTTGACAACGTCAGTTTGATCGTACTGAGAGCCTTTCAATCCAGGATTTTCCAATCTTCTTCTTTCATCGATTCTGGCTTCTACCCTTCCAATGGTAAAAACAAATTCTTCTGAAATAACATGTCCTTAATTTGCATCTTCCAAAAGGCGAAGTTTGTACCATCAAACCTCTCGATCATTGCTGTATTTTCTTCTCTCATAGCTCCCATTGAGCCTTTTCTAGGTGTTCGGAGTCGAATCACGAAAACCGATCACACGATTGTGCCCAGAATGGTATAAAACCTTTAGAATGCCTCTGACTGTATAAAAAACGGATAAAAAACTACTCCAAATGTGCCAAAAAAAAATTAAGCACAAAAGCACAAAATAGCACTGACGTGGCAGCCCCCTGATGACGTTGCAGCCTGCTGATGTGGCACTGACATCACCAGATGATGTGGAGTCTTTTTCCCCAATTTCCCAAGTGCTAGACTGGTTTTTTTGGTGACTTTTCTGATGACCTCCGACGAATTTTCTAGCCACTTTCTGGTGACTTTTCTAGTATACTTTCCAACAAACGTTTTCGGCCATCTTATCCGCTGCTCCAGTCACTAGACTAGTTTTTCCGGCGACGACAATCAAGTTTTCCGGCGAAACTTCGAAAGGCGATTTTGTGCACGTCCAAACTCTGATTTTGAGGCGGTTAGCGGCCCCGGCTTCGTCTATCTAACCATGTGTTCGGATTTTGATTTCAAGTAATTGAAATTTTCAAATCTGGAGCAGATTTGAAGTTTTCAGTTCTGCTTCACCGTCGAACACTCTAATGTCGATCTGTTTCTGCCGAAGACTCTGATACAGGTCTGCTTCAACCTGAAATGCTCCAATACCACTTGTTAGGGATTCCACACCCTCTGTTCGAAGCCGTGTGTACCTGCAAATCTGAAAATACATACTCACACACACGAACACAATTGACACAAAGATATATATGTGATTCGGCTAAATCAGCCTGCATCCACGGAGAGCACAGTCTTACTATCGATCAATGAGAGGATTACAGTATGATGATCAGCGGATCAACAACTGACACAGTGTTTCACTCACACGTGTATCACTCTCCCTCACCGGTGTTTCACTCACACCAATAAATACCACTCTATATCTCTTCTTCTCTCTCTATATCTGTGCACACACTCTAATACCAGCCTATTCTGGCTTTCACTTTGGCACACAATACAATAGGGCTGATCCTGTATTTATAGGAGAGTATGGAGTGGAAAATAAGTCAATTGGTTTCCCTAAACTAATTCCAATTAGGAGTCTATTGATTGATCTCCTACCATAATTGTGATTGTTTGTTGGCTAAGTTTAACTTTCTCTTAAGAAATGAGTCACCAAATATAACAATATCCTAGTCAAATAGAAATACCTTGGTGACTAAGTTATCTATTCCCACAAGAAAATGAGTCACCATATCTAATAGCTCATTCCAAATGGGAAGCAATTCGCGTGTATTGAACCTATAGTTAAAAAGAAAAACAAAATGATGAATGATCATTACAAATGTGTGTATGGTATGCATATATATATGTTTGTTTGATTTAAACTGGTAATGTTTTCTGTTTGTGTAATGAAAGAAGAATTTAATCCACTAAAACATCGTCATCAAGGAGTTTGGTGGGAGTTAATGTCGTGACCACTGAATCATAAGTATTTCCTTTTAAAAAATAAAAATCATGAGTGTTCCAAAGTGGTGGGATTAAAGAGGTGATCACAGGAATGCCATTTTTATTTTCAATATTCAAATAATTATAAGTGTATTTGTGCTAAATTAATAAAATGCTTCGGAAACCTCTAGTATCGTTATTTTCTACTATCTGTATTTTTTCTGCATGTTGAGGGTCTTATAATCTACTAAGTAGCTTTTGTATTTTAAACGTAAGAATTCAATTCTATGTAATAACAAATAAATATGTAATATTATTAGAATATTTATGTATCTCCTTTTCTAAAGTTTCATCATTAGATAGGAATAAATTATATTATACAACCACCAAAACATAATATTGAAGGGTAGGTGACCGTTAAAACTTTCATGTGCATGGAGACAGAAGAGAGTCATAGTATAATTTGTCATCAAAAATATTAATTACATTGATTTCTAACACTATTACATTTATATTCTAACACAATCATATTTGGTTAATATAAGTCTGTATTGCGTTGATTTATTTTACACTAGTTCACAAGATATATATCCTGCATTGCATGGAGTTTTTTCACACTTTTATATTTACAATCAACTCAATTATATTTGGTCAAAATTTTAATATCTCGAAAATTAATTACGGGCCGGGTTAAAATTCCAGCTGTACGAGGAACATGCTCACATGGTTGCACATGTTCGCAGATGTTCAAATGCATGTTTTACATTTCTTTATTACCAAGGAATCATATAAATAAATGTGATATACGTGAACTCGGCATTGGATGGGTGGGACTATCATCTATTGATGTCACTAGCGTTCACTAACAAGGCATACAATGGTAGCACTCTTGAGATATAAGGTGCTGATAGACATTTTCAAAAGTATAGGGAGGTGTCTGTGGTTTCTAGGACTGGTATTTTTCGGATGGCTAGGGGTTATGCCATCTTGGAGACTGTTTATATTTACATACCGAGTTCCAATGTCATTATCAGGTTCAAAAGTATAGGGACATGAGGTGTGTTATTTTTTTGTGTTTAGAAGTACCAAGAGGACAGAAAGTCATGGTTTGATATTTGTATGTGGAAATGTGATCCATTTTATTAATGTGGTATGGTACTTACACTTAAGGTGAAAATTCGTGAGTTGTGTTTGTATTTGAAACACTTTATTTTATTAAATGAGTCAAATAGAAAATGACTTTATTAATATATGTGTTAATTATGTTCAATACTAATTCAATACATTATTTAAGAAAGTTACCCGACATGACTCATATAATCCATTTAATAATTCGGTATCGGTCGCGTAAGGTTGTACACGACAAGAATAATATAACATAGCTATCAAAAATATTAAATTGAATTTGATTCGACCAAATATGAAACAAACTTTATATCATATTTATCACCCAAATTAAATTGAATTTGACACAATCGAACTATAATTTTTTGTTATATTGCAACTCATGGCCATTTAGAGAAGAGATAAAAATAAATATAAATATAAAAACAAAATAATCGTTTCAAACGGATTGTTCAGGTTAGTTGAGTATGACCCAAAGACGATACTAATATTTTCGATCGTGTCATATTGGGATCCATCCTTTTATTATTTAAACCCATTGATGTCGAACCCTAACCCTTTTAATTTATTTTGTGTCCATATTATGTCTCAATTTGCTAGCGCCCAATAAAATATGCATTCAAGCCATACGGTAATTATTTCATAAATAAGATTGTGCCGAAAAAACTTGAACATGAATGCATGGTGGGGTTGGAAAGAATCCTTGCCATTTTTAAGACTGATGTAGTTTGTTGTTTTTTCACGCCGCCATATCATATGCGGGAATGGTCACAACGAATAAATCTCTGGGTACGATTTGAATTTATTTTTATTTTAACATATTATATTTTGCTTAATTGCAAACTTACTAGGCAACTGGGACCTACTTTTTTTTATTCTCTAAATACTGAAAACTTAAAAATTGTATAACGAGTCTTCATACTTTCGGTTTTCAGAAAATTGTTTATTAAAAGCTCAATTGTAAAAATTCTTTTTTTCAGAGAACTAAAAATTAAACAGACCTTTGATAATATCAAAATAAATGTGATCTCCTTTCAAATTGAGCTGCAAAATTATAGAGTTAAGCTATACAATTTTATGTTTAGTAAAAAAAAAAAAAAAAAAACTGCAAATTACCTTTTTAAATTTTCTTTAATGCGGGCAAAATAGCTCCATAATGTTTTAAGTGAGCACTTTGATCCTTCAATTTGAACAGCAATGAGACTTCAGCCGGCACATGGAGCACATTATTTGCAGCATTTGCAAATCAATGCCAAATTGCCTTCCTATACGAGCGTTGTGCCCCCGCTCCTATTTAAAAATTCATGATTAGCTCTCTCTCTATATATCCAGAACCCATCTCTTAAGTTTTCCCTCTTTCGACAAAAACTAGTATCCTCTCTTTTTATATTTCTACAAGGGATTTTTCCTCCCCGTACGAGACATGCATGGTTTAAACTATCCACCCCATAAAGCTAGATAAAGTCGTCACCTAGTGATGGATTTAGAGATCCAATTCAGTGGAGGCTAAAAAAAATTATAATGAGTTTTTGGGTTTAAATGACATATATTTATTTCAGTGGGGCTTAAAATAAATTTTCAATGGAGTTTAGTTGTAAAAAAAATTAAATTTTGTTGTATCTAAGGTAAAAAAAAAATTCAATGGAGGCTAAATGCTAAATATCAAAAACATTTGGATAAAAAATATAAAAAAATAAAACTTTTAGTGGGGCCCTTGGCCCCACTAGTCCTTAGGTGGATCCGTCACTGTCGCCAGTTGTAGCGTCGATAACGAAAGATGAAAGCTTTGGGCGATGGGATTAAAATGTATGCTATAAAAATAAGGGCAAAATAAACCGAGTCGCTCACCTAACATTAAGTTATTTTTTTATTTTTCTTTAATATTAAAAGAATTTTAAGTGCTTCTGTGCTCTTAATTAACAAAATTCTTTGGAAATTTTGAGTATCGTTATTTTCTACCATAGACATTAATTGACTAAGTTAATTAGGATATGCTTGGTTTGTATTTCTTATATCAGTTTTCTATTTTTTGAAAATTAAAAATCAGAAAACTGTAAAAAAAATTCGATTGGTTCAGTTTATTGAAAACAATTTTCTAAAAATTAAGTTATAAAAATGTTTGTGTTTAACATAACTCATTTTTATTATTCTCTATTCTCGGAATTTTCGAGAACAATTTTTAAAAATACAAACCAAACATGTTCTTAACTTTTTAGCTTCTAGAGTTATATAGCGTAGTAGGAGTAACAAATTAATAAATTTATATTATTCTTAGAGACAGGGGCGGATTGAGTTCATGCCCAGTGGGGGTCATGACCCCCACTGAACCTTTTTTCTTATAGTTTTTACCCTAAAATTTTAGATATTGCCCAGTGGGGGTCATGACCCCCACTGAACCTTTTTTCTTATAGTTTTTATCCTAAAATTTTAGATATTTAGTATTTAGCCTCCACTGAATTTTTTTTTTTACCTTAACTACCACAAAAATTAGATTTCTTTACAAATAAGTCCCCATTGAAAATTCGTTTTAAACCCCACTGAAATAAATATATGTTATTTATACCTCAAAAATAAAAACTAAATTTTTTTATCTCCCATTAACACGGATCCCTAGATCCACCACTGCTTAGAGATATCCTTTTCTAAAGTTTTATCATTAGGTAAGGATAAATTATTGTACAATCGCCAAAAACAGAATCTTAGGGGTAGGTGACCATTAAAAAACATGCATGACATGAGGGTAGGTGACCATTACAAATTTTATGTGCATGTAGACAAAAGAGTAGTCATAGTCTAATTTGTCACTAAAAACAGTAATAAGTTTTATACCATATACTCCCTCTGTCCTAATTTATAAGGCGGTTTGGAGAATCCAATTTTTTAAAATGTTGTGTTGATAATGAATGAAATACTAAATTTAGCATTGGTCCCACCATAGTGATGTGATTGTTTATTGTGTAGATGGTTTATAATTTTAATGCATGAAGGATAAAATAGTAAGTGATATGATAAAGTGCTTTGACTTTTCAAATGGGGCACTTATTTTGGGACGGAGGGAGTATAACTATATAATTCTCCCCTGCATTGATTTCTAAAATTGTTACATTTATATTCTAACTCAATGATATTTGGTTAATATAAGTCTACAAATTTACAGACACACAGTAGGACATGATCAATAACAGGAGCAGGGAAGGAGAGAGTAAAACAAAAGAGATATAAAGAAACACATGACTTTTTTATTTTTGGAATCCGATCCCTTACAACAACACAAGCTCTCCTTTTATAGATGAAGGAGCAACTATGAAAATACAGAAAAGCCCATTATAAGGACATACAAAGACTAACAAACCCTTATATCTGATGTCAGCCATGACATCATATAAGCAAAAGACTGAAATACCCTTGTCGTTAGACATAATGACATAAAATACAACTAAAATGGAAAATATACCCTTTGCCGACAAACAAAATGGCATAAAATACAATTGAAATGGCAAATATACCATTCCCAACAATTAATATTACACAAAAACCATTTTTTTTTTTTTTACCTACGTTTCACAGTTTTCACCAATCAAGGCTTTAAGAGAAATCTTCATCAGAATTATAATGAGGTGGAGGACTTGCAACATGATAGGGTTGTTGGTGAACTCTGTAGATTGGATTGTCCTCATCAAGCAGGTCCCATGAATACTGGTCTTCATGGCCAGAAAGCACAGTGATTATTTTCTATTTTCAGTCTGCAGGATAAAAATCTGAATGGCGCCAGTGAGAGGTATCACTTTGAAACAGATGTGGAGGGATAGTCTGGAGTGGAATACCATTGATGTGACAGAGTTGTGTCCTGTGAAAATTATAAAATGTAGTTATGTCATACATGATGGTATTCTCGTGACTAGTGGAGAAAGAGACACAGTATGATTTTTTAATATGAACACCAGAATCAGGGGTAGGATAGAACTGTTTTCTAGACCAAAATACAAACATGGGGGACTGAAATGGACACTAGCGAAACTTTTGTTGCCAGAAGGGAATCTCACCAAACAGGGAAAGCCATGAACATAATCTTAACTCAGAGGAAGGAAGGGAATTTAGTAAACACTTAGCAAGATATTGCAACATCTGCGATTTCTCAAAAATAATACCAATGTGATAAAGATCAACAAGATACCAAAGAAGAAAGAAAGCTTCACGAAGAAAATGAAAATAAAATATAGGATTAATTTCAAAGTGGGTGAGAAAAGGATAAACAGGATGGAAAGGTAAATTCCGAAAAGGACTATATTCAAGCTCATAACGATGGACATACAAAAACTGGAAGGAATTGACCATGGAACAGCTGCGGGAAATAAAGGTTTTCTCTAATAGAAGGATTTGAAGGTGAAAGGGCAACTAAGAAGATTCGAAACACGCAATCAGGGGAAAACACAATGGAAGACTATGATTAACAAGATGGACGTTCTTTTTTAATCTTGAGAGAAAATCAGGAAGCACAATGGACTTTCCTTTGATATGGGCAGCATCAAAAGACCACTGGGAAAACCAATTTGCCCAGCACAGGAGTTGGGCCTTAGGAGGATGTTTTTGTTTGAACTTGAGCATGTTAGGAAAACTGCTAAGATCAATTTCAATCAGGAAATGATGACCTATCAGGTGGATTTCAAAATTTTCAATACTACTTTTTATAGCCAAAATTTCTTTGTAAGTAGAATGATAATGAGTTTCTGTAGAGGAGAAAGAACCACTTTTGTAACCATAAATCTTTCTGGATTTATTAGGATGTTCCTCAAGGAGAACAACACCCCAATAAAGGTTAGATGCATCAGTTTGGAGGACTCTTTTCCATCAAAAGGAATTTTTCGAGGAGGAAGAGACTGACACAAGGATTTGAGGTAAGCAACAACAGTTGTACACTGAGATATCCAAGGTGGAGGGTTTTTCTTAAGAAGTTCAGAAAAAGGTTTTCGTTATTGAGCAAGATTAGGAATGAATTCGGAAATGTAATTCACAATACCAAGAAACTGTTGAACATGCTTAATAGAGAGATGAGCATCAGGGAATTGATGGAGTTGGGTAGCAATGTGAGGTTGGAGAGCATACTATCCCTGAGAAATCTTCATGCCTAGAAATTCAATTTCATGATTGGCCAAAAGCATTTTCTTTTCTGATAACATGATTCCAAATTTATGGACAATATCATGGAAGGTGCTAAGAAGAGTGCAATGGGTCTCAAAGTCAGGGGAGAAGAGCAGAATGTCATCAATATATACTAAGGCTGATGGTAGTATAGGAGCAAAGATACGGACAATTGCTTGCTGAAACAGAGAAGGTGCAGTTTTTAACCCAAAGGGCATGATAGTCCAATGAAAATGGTGGTCAGGAATACAAAAGCCAATTTTGGGACGATCATCTGGATGGATTCCCAGTTGCCAAAAACCAGCTTTGAGATCAAACTTAGAAAAGGTTTGGGCTTTGGGTAAACTTGAGAAAAGAACTGTTCTTCGGGGTAGGGGGAATTTAATGTCTTAAAGAAAATGGTTTAGGGGCTGGTAGTTGATAACAAGGAAAAGTTTTCCACGAACTTGTTCTGCGCGCTTATTCACATAGAATGCTTCACAAGCCCACTGAGAATTGGTGGGTTCAACAAGGCCTTTAGTTTGGGGCTGGTGAAGTTCTTGGACAGCTAATTGGTAATGTTCAGGATTCATTCCATGATGGATGACTTTGGTAGGGTTGAGGTCTTCATTTTTCTTAAAAGGAATGGTGATGAAAAACTCTGGGTTTTCCCATAGGGGATAGTCACATTTGGTAAGGAAGTGAGTATGTGAATCAGCACAGGAAGTTTGGATAATGGACTCTTTAAAAGAGGAGATGTTGTCAAGGGAGAACATATTGGGTCTAGAAGTCCAAGGAAGGAAGTAATTACGAAACTTCAATCCTTTTGGCATCCATGAAAGTTTGGAAAGTTTTTGGAGAATATCAAACCCATTACGGACATCTTTGTTCGGAAGATTGGAACCAAGAACTTGGTGTTTGATAGTATATCCAGGAAACAACTGGAGAATGATTGGCTTACTCTTAAGTGTAATGGCAAAGGTTTCACCATTGGCTGCAGTGAAAGGATTGTAACATTTCTGCCAGTAAGACCGAGGAAGGAAGGATGGATTGATTATACTTGAAGCAACTCTAGTATCAAAGAAGGCTATAACAGGGATAGGCTTGACATATTTGGCAAGAAGAACATGGATCTGGGCAAGTGGTTGGACTAGCAAAGAGGGGGCAAAGGGGAATTCCACAGAAAAAAAATTCTGAGGATAATCAGCTTCAGACTCAGAATCCTCCGAAGAATTGTTCGAAAAATCTGATGAGGCAACAACAAAGGAAAAAGCCATAATAGTATCAACATTGACTTCATCATCTATAGAGAAAAGGGATTCGATGTCTGCATCATCATCATCATGTGGGAGAATCTTGGAAATAAAATGGACCAATTTATCTCTAGCAGATTTGTTCGGGCATTGTTTGGCATAGTGGCCTGGTTGTCTACAGATATAACATCTGTTGGATTTTCGCTTGCCACGAATAGGTTTTTTTTGAAAGAATCACCATTTGTTATTTCTAGAAAACTTGGGGAAAGAGGAGGATCTTTTGGGTTTCCACTTCTTGAAATTCTTAGTTTTCTTTGTCAAAGGACTACAGGAACAAGACTTGTTGTCCTTGTATTTAATGAGGAGATCTGATCTATCACAAGCTTTACCCATAAACTTTCCTTGCTCATGAAGCTTTTTGAATAATTTTTTATGATTGCAAAGTTTCTCAAGAGATTGGAGAACATGTTGGTAAATGGAACTAAGGGATGTGTTATTCAAAGCCATGTTTTTGGTTTGAAGAAGTCTGAATGTTTCATTTCCAAGAGGTTCTAGAAGCGAGTTAAGAAAAGACTGTTTAAGATTCACATCACCAATTACTACAAGAACATAAAATCTCTGAGACATTCGAAGAAAATTGGTCTCCAAGTCTTTGCGCTTAAAAGAACAGCATCTCATACTAAGGAATTCTTCGCGAACAATGCTGAGCAGGCCATCAGATGAACCAAGTAATTCATTGTGGAGAACATCAATGAAGGAGGAGATAGTTGGTATCTGAACAAGCTAGAGGTGTCGGTACTCGCCTAGAGCCAGATACCATTGGCGAAGGCGACCAAGAAAGTTTGCTACACAACGGGTCAGGACTGAGCGAAGGTCAGCATTAGGAGCAAACATCTCAGCAGTGCACCAAACATGAATCTCATAGAATTTATCCAGCCATTTGGAATGGGGAATTTCATCAATATAAAAACCACTATGAGATTGAGCCTGAGATGAAAAGGTTTGCTGAGGATGTATCGAAGGAGGGGGTGGATCCTCAACTTCTTCAACGATCGGATCAAACTCAAGCGGATACTGAGGGTTAGGATCAACTATATGGATAAAAGAAGCAAAGTGTGCTTCTACAGATTCAACAACTGAGTTAGTATCAGATTGGCCTTGAGTAAGGTTAGCCAATTTCAACAAAATATCAGAAATGGGATTGTTGGGTTGAGAGTCTTCGGGGTGAAGCATGAATTGAGTTGGAGTTTTGCCTTTTTGATCGGGAGGATAAAGTGTGGAAGATATGGAAGGTGTAGGTATTAAAGGTTGTAAAGGTGGGGCAAGTATAGGACATGAAATATGTGGTGTGGAGGTGCTTTGAGGTGGTGGAACTGAAGATCTTTTGATCTGTAAGTGCGGTATAGATGGAGAGGCAAACAGACTAAGCTGTCTAGGCGGTGCAACATATAATGGTTAGGACATAGGTACGGATGTATAAGTAGGGAAAAAAGATGAGGATGAGGATCCAAACAGATCAGGAGGACTTATCTGTCTTTGGGTTTGTTGAGCTTGCAAGGACTGGAGTTGAATTTTCAGGTATTTCATTTCGGCACCTTGGGGAAAAAAACTGGGGTAAAGGTTTGGTTAGAGTAGGCCATCTGGAGGAGTTCACCATGGAGACCTTTCATTTTCTGCTGGAGATCATTGATAAGGAGTTCTAAGGAAGTTAGCTTTCTGTCGAAAGTGGTTTCCAAAGACTGTTGGGAGTTTGAAATTTGTTGCAAGATCTTGTTTTGGGCCAGAGCATTGGCAAATTGCCAATTGATAGCCACTTCAGCAGCAGAGATAGGTTTGGTAGATCCATCCGAGTCGATAACATTAGGATCTGGGATCTTGTGGTGATGATTTATTTTTTCCTCCGAATCATGGTAGGATAGAGGAGGAAAATCCGCTTCTGTCCAGGGTGATGAAGGAGAAAACATGTAACAGGGGATTGGTGAAGATTGAGCCAGTGGTGGTGATGGTTTTGGAGCACAGGGTTTATAGGGAGGTTTACAAATGAAAGGAGGAGGCTTAGGTTGTGCAGTTTTTGACTTACCATAGGTAACATAAAAGTCAAATTTTCTTTTAGGTTCATCATCATCGTCATAAAGACAGTCTGCACAATCACAAGCATCAAAGAACTTGTGACTAGTAACTTGGTCTTGGAAAAAGTAGACTGGATCGCCAGAGGATTGGAAAGAATTGATGGGAATTTGGTTCTGGAAATCAGAAGGAAATAACATGTTAATCTCGGGGAGTCTTGAGGAAAATATCAGAAGGGCATTTGGAGATAGAGTATCCGACTTGGACAAAGAGATCTCAACAGAGCCATCTGGTTTGGTTGTGAAAGTGGGATTGATGGACTGAAGTGGTTTTGGGTGTTGGTGTGTTTTTTCAGAAGCTGTAACCCATGATTCTAGGAGCAGCTTTAGAAGCTCCAGTCTGGAGAGTTGTTTAGGAATATGGGAACAAGTTGCTTGGTGAGTGGTGTTTATGTCAAACAGGAGAGCATCATTGGAGGCAGAGGATCGTAAACACATATCCATGGCATGGTTCTAAAGTCAGTATGCCATTTGATAGTGGAGGGTAGCAGCATAGGTGGTAGAGACAGTAGAGGGGCCACCTACTAAGGGCATGTTGATCTGGATCTGGACTTTCAAAGCACTGAGCAGATGTGGATCTGCTAAGGGCATGTTGAAGTTGGGGAAGAAAATGAACACTACCGTGCCAGCATTTAGGGTAGTTTGGACAATTGCTATACAGGCATGCTGATAGTGGTTAAATATGGTATCAACCAAAGCAATTCGGGAGGTAACAGGAAGATCTTTACGACCATGAAAAGAGAGAGCAAGGCGAACAACTCCAAAATGGAGATGTGTGAAGCCATGTTGTTGCCACTGACTGGGTATGTCAGATGGTAACTGTAGGTATAAGTAATTGATTAACCCAGATTTCCTCTATTATGTCTATGTCCAGATCTTCCAGTTTTAGATCTCTCTTTTTGCCTTCTTCTTCCTCTCGCATAGAATATTTATATGAGTATAAATTCTATAAGCATGTTGTAGAATTTATAAATCAATGTATCTGTGTTTCTTTATATTTCTTTATATTTGTGTGTCCTATTGCGTTGATTTTTAACACCACATTTCA
Organism: Cornus suecica; assembly: GCA_963922005.1. Taxonomy (NCBI): domain Eukaryota; kingdom Viridiplantae; phylum Streptophyta; class Magnoliopsida; order Cornales; family Cornaceae; genus Cornus; species Cornus suecica. The sequence goes on from OY998239.1 coordinate 41,498,303, forward strand.
CACTATTACAATTAACGAACCATTTCCGTTTCTGTTTCATGTTTTCCTTTTTTGAAATAGTAAAATTATGATTTTAGTTTCTGTAAGAGATACAGAAAGTAAAATCAAATTTATCAAAGTATATGTTTTTCCGTTTTCCATTTGGTTCGTGCTTTTACTTTCATGTTGTAGAATTTATAAATCAAAAGTATATGCTTCTGCTGTGGAGTACTATGAGTCAAAACTGGAAACACGTTTGGTACTGATGCTTTTGTTTTTTTATATTGATCACTTATTTCCACCACTACAATGGTATTTTTTTAACAGTATTGTACGTGCAAGAATTTCAAGCCCACCTATATCAACCTATTGGGGAATTATCGTCGATCCAAAAGAGGAAGCCCATAAATTAGATTGTTCTAGAGTTATCTTTGAGAGCAAGCTAAAAGCCCTACAAGTGAGGAGAGGAAATGGATCAGGAAGGACAACAAATCAATCCCCTAGGTTACGGGATTGGATTGCAATCTATATGGGCCAATAGGCCCATTAAGTTCTTGTATAATTAAGGCCTTAAAGCGTTCATAATTTTATTGGTGTGTTGTCCAATTTTTAGCATTTACACATTGGCACCGTATGTGGGAAACTTATTTTTTATCATACTTGCGATCATCTTCCCACCTCTCTAGTTGAGTTTTCTTGTCCGTTCTCTCTCACCCTCTCCAAACAATGGTGGTAACCCATTCTCAGATAGATATACCAGCCAACAGAAGAGGCCAGGGGGAGGCTTCCTAGACCCCTGAGCAGATCCTGCAACGGTTGACGATCGTGGGGGAGCAGAACAACGTTCTGGAAAGATAGAACATTGATCTCCTTGCAAAGATAGCCCATCTGCCCATCCCGCTGGCCACATATGATCTTCCTCAGGCTCGGGAAGTAGGTGATGGATTGGAGGAACATGCTGACTCATCCTTCAATGCGAACAGAACCCCCATTCAAAAAGGAGTCTAATAACTAGATGATGGCCGAGATCTAGAAGAATGTTATGAAGGACCTGAAGGCCTAGTCCACCAACAATTGGGCCGATCAGGCTTCTGCTGAATCCGTCCAATCACCCTTTATGGCAAAAATTACTCCTATGCCATTACTAAAGAAGCTCATCTAGGTTCACTCCCTATGATGGCACAAAGGATCGGAAAGAATATATCTACCAGATACACCAGAAGATGACCATGTACACCGAGAACGAAGCACTACTTTGTAAGGTATTCTTGACAAGCTTAGTCGATGCTATTATATTATTGTTTAGGAAGCAACCACCTGCATCTATCGGAAGTTGGCAAAGATTCTGTAAACTCTTCGTTGCCCAGTACTACGACAATAAGAGGAAGAAAAAGACCTTATCTAGTCTATTCACAATGATTCAGGAGAAAAGAGAGTTCCTGAAAAATTTTCTGTCCAGATTTAACATCGAGTCTTCATCCATCAATAATTGCGATCAACACTCTGCCGTTGAAGCTTTCAGGATAGCCCTGGTACCTGGGTCAAAGTTCCTAAATCCCTAGTTAAAATACCACATTTCGTGATCGGAGATTTGAATTCCAGGACACAATGCCATCTGTGGATAGAGGAAGAAGAAGCCATCCGGTAAAAAAAACAACCTTAGTTGACGTCGAAACCCGATCAAAGAAACAGATAGCCGATCGCAAATGCCCAAACCCACCTACTTTATCTGCATCAACTTCAAAGAAGCGCCAGAAGCTAGAAGAAAGAATAACCCCCCCCCCCCCCCCTCAAGGTTACCCTAGCCAAACTCTACCAAGAGAACAGGCCAAGGGGATTTTGCAAATGCCACCACCTATCAGGAAACCCTTAGATCAAAGAGATAAAGCAAAGCAATGTGCCTTCCACAATGACTTCGGACACATAACCAACGAATGCCGAAGCCTCAGATGTCAAGTGGAATCCATGATAGTCAGAGGAGAGCTTTCGGACTACGTCAAGAAAAAGAGGCCCCTAGCTGAGTAGCAAGCACCAACTTGCTCAGAATGTTCCACGACCGTATAATCCATAAGGGTCATCCACATGGTTCATGGGGGATCTACTTTCCAGGAGATGGAAATAATTAACAGATCCTGGCTGCATCAGGCCTAGAAGATGAGGAGGATTGGCGAGGTGAATAAGATCCATAATCGATTGGAAGATACCTAGATCAACTTTTCCACGTTCGACCTCCACAACATCCAGACCCCCCATGACTACCCGTTGGTCATCACTCTGATGGTGGTAAACTCCCTTATCAAGCAATTCATGATCAACCCGGGAAACATCGCCAACATCATCACCAAGTGGGCCTTTGACAAGCTCCAAATTGATCTGAGGGAGATCGCTCCTTCCCGAAGCCCAATAGCGGGGTTTGATGGAAAACAAGTTGAAGCAATCGGAGAGATTTAGTTACCAGTATCAGCCGCCTGAAAAATGCTCAAAATGACTTTTGTTGTGGTAGATCTGAAGCCATCATACAACTTGCTCATGGGAAGAGGCTGGATGCACCGCATGCACGGAGTACCATCGACCCTACACCAGGTAATGAGGTGGTTAGACCCGAATGGGGTCGACATCATCGATATCAAGGGGGATCAGGTAGCAGCCAAAGAATGTTATGCAGTTATCCTCAAAGAATGAAGAAGGAGAAAAGGTCAGAGGAAGTCTAAAGTGTGGATCTAGCATCCGATGCCAAATAACAATCACAGGGAGGGGCCGCGGTTCCCTCGATCGTGGTAGAGAAATTACAGGAAGTATCCGTGGTACCCGATTAACCTGAGAAAATAACTTTTACTGACACGAAACTCATAGGTAATGAGTTGACGGAGCTGACCACCTTTTTTCAGGACAATTCTGATGTCTTTGCATGGGGTCATTTGGATATGCCTGGTATCGACCCAGTCGTGGCTCGGTACTCCCTTCATGTTGATCTAAACGTAAAGCCGGTCTGGTAGAACCAACGACGCATGGGGCCACACAGAAAAAAAAATATAGCTGAAGCCTGCCTGATCCATGTTGGATTCATCAGGAAGTATAGTATCTTGAATGGCCAGCCAACGTCTTTGTGGTCCAAAATAAGAATGGAAAGTGGAAGGTGTGTGTTGACTTTACTGAACTCAATAAGGCGTGCCCCAAAGATAGCTTACTGTTGCTAAAAATCAATTAAATGGTAGATGTTACCGTTGGATATGAACAATTGACCTTCCTCAATGCATACTCGAGCTACTGCCAAATATAGATGGATCCAACCGATGAGGAGAAAACATCCTTCATCACTGAAACAGACACCTATTGTTATAAAGTCATGCCTTTTGGACTAAAAAAGGTGCCACGTTCCAAAGGCTGGTGAACAAGATCTTTAAAACAATGATAGGCACGGTCAACGAGGCATATATAGCCGTCACAATGGTGAAAAGTAGAGAGAACAAAATCCATCTGGAACACATGCAACAAGTATTTCACACCCTCTGAAAGCATGGCATGAAGCTCAATCCCACCAAAATGCTCTTTCGGCGTGTCATTTAGACAATTCATGGGCCATATTGTGAATTGGACAGGAATATATGCAAACCCAACACAGGTTAAGGCCCTCCTGAAGATAAAGGAACCCAAAATGCACAAAGTCATCCAAGTGCGAAGAGAAAGGGTAGCTACCCTCAGCCGGTTTATCATCAAGCTGACCGATCGTTGTAGACTGTTCTTCCAAGCCCTCAAAGCAAGGAAAGATGAATTATAGGGCCCCGAACAGACCGAAGCCCTCTAGAGGCCGAAGGAGTACCTGTCAAAACCACCAATTCTTGCTACCCAAGAGCCCGAAGAAGTTATATATATATATATAGTGATCAGATCAAAATAATTGTTATTCTGGGATTTAATAAACCCTTAGTTAGTCTTTTTATTCTATTAATTTGGTATTTTTATCCGAGTAGTGTGTTAAGCATGTTTTCAGGGCCTTAATACAAAAATGAGTTAATTTTGGGTTTTTAGCAAATATGTCTGATTCGGAGCAACACTTAGAAGATATTCGTACTCAAATCAGTAAGGTACAAGTCAGTAAAGTAGAGTACAAGTGGCAGAATCAAGGAAATTCGAGGATTAAATAAATAATAAAATTCAGGAACTACTAATCGATCAGTGGAGCCTTCGATTGTTCTGAAATCACCGTCTTGGAATCTATGTGAAACTATATTATAGAATTCTGACTTTGTGTACAAGTATATCAAGGGGTAGAATCATCCATTCAATGCCATTTCTTAGTCCCTAAGTTCTCTTGGGGTGCAAGCAAAGAACATGTCATATCTGCACCAACTTGTATCTATAAATACAGGAAGATTTCATGAAGAGAAGATATCTTTGAATATAGAATAAATCATTCAATAAAGTCTCTCTTCGAGAGAGACTCCCTTCCTCAAGAATTTAAGAACCAATTATCCAATCATGAAGATGACGGCTACATCAATAATTGAGTCTCCCATTTCCATGAGCGGCTAGTCGGTATCTAGGGTTTCCAACGAAATGAAACCCTAGCCGAGTAATGTAGTATTTTATTTTTTTTTATTATAGAGAGGGGAATATGTTGAAGGGCACTCGTATGATGATTATGTAGTGAAACAACGAAGAAGACCACCTAAATAAGATTTATTTATTAATTCTTTACTTAAGCTGAGACTGAATTAATGATTTATCTTGAACAACTATGTTTTATCAACGAGGCAAGAAATTCCATTATTTAATAACGGTTTCTACATAATGGTACTTATTTGGCATGACAAAGTTTTAGATTTACACAGTCCATGCCTAAAGAAGATGATTGTTACCGTGCTTTTTAATTTCATGTTTTAGGAGTAGTTGTAGTATAGATGCATACAACAGTCATACTAATCGAAGAAGCATTGTAGTGAATACGGACTGATTGCATCCTTTTTGGGAGTAGGTAACTGTTTGTAGCGTTACTAGTCTGATTCATATGAGTTGTACCGCCATCTTGCAATAATATAATTAAAGAACTATGTTATAAGACAAGTGGTGGAGTTGGAATTCAACCCTTGACTTGTTTATCTTGAGTGAAACCAAAAATATTTATCTTTATTTTATATTATGTTTAGTAGTTTAATACAAAAAACCAATCAAACAACTTTTATAAATATAATTCAATTTGCGACTTTATAATTATTTGAAATACGACTTTTATTTTTGTGGTTCGATACTCTCTCTACCCAACTATACTATATACTACTCATGTATCTGTGACTGAGAGGTTAAAACTAGATCGTACTAATTCCTTATATTTAACACTATTATTTTCACACGTTTGGAACCGATCACAAGTTTTTGGTGCCGTTGCCGGGTATCGAACGGATATTTCAAATTGTTATATTCCAGTTCTTTGAATTATTATATCAATTTTTAATTTTTCGCATTTTCTTTTGCAGATACTGCTTTTGTCAAAACTGCAAATTTTTTTAAAAATTTGCGGACTCCAGTCTCCGATCTATAGGTTCCTTCAGCGACCATTCGATAAGTACTAACGATCGATCAAAGAACTCTTCGATCGTTCGGTATTATCTCTGAACGATCGATTATCTTTCTGATCGTTCAAAATACTACTGTTCGTACAAAAACTTAAAAAAGGACAGATATATTGAACCATATTTCAATAGTATCAAAAAAAAAATATAAATATAAATATTTCCTATATTTGCAAATTTTCATACCTAAACATCTTATTTTCATAAAAAGAAAAAAATCAGAATAAAATCATTTCCAAAAAATATATATATATTTCGATTTTGATTAGATTTACTTACCCTTATATTCTATTAACATAAAAAAGTATTATATATATGATATATATATATAGATATATTGATATATAAAATAAATAAATAAAAATAAATAAATAATATTTATTTAAATAGATAAAAATAAATAATAAATAATAATATTTTTCATTTTAATTAATTCAATTATTGTAATTTAGTACTTATTATTCGAAATTATTATTGATTGTTTATGCTTTGACGTCGTTCAATTAATAGTCCCCTTGTGACCTTTGACCTTGAAATTGACCGAACGTACCGAATGAATAGAAGGAATTTTTAAAAAATAATATAAATAATATAAATAGGGGTGATAATGTATCAGCGATTGATCAGTAAGCATCACCAATCATTTTATAAGTTCTCTGATCAATCAAAAAATAATTTGATTGTTCAGTCTGATTGGTGATCGATCGGAAATGCTTCGGTTCGTGCGAAAAAAAATATATATAGAAAGCTTACAGTTTATTCACAATATTTTTAAAAAAATAAAAATAAACTTCAGTTTTCATGAAAACTGTTATAAAGTCTGATTTTAGTAAAAGAGGAGATGTTTTTTTAATGGAAAATGGCTAATCAACAAGATTCACTATATAACAGTGAGCCCAGAAAAATTTAGGCCAAAACACGTTGTTTAGGACGTCAAAACCAAGATTTTATGATTGTCAAGGAGAATCATATAATAATTCGAAAGGAGAGAACCTAACAATAGAAGACAAGACTAACCATAAAATACAACCAATAACATTAGGAGAGTACTACACTCCTTCGAGTTACACTTCCCCATTCGATATTGAATTACCGAGTGTTACGAAAGATCAATATGACATTGACCAGGACATAATTAACCTGTTACCAAAATTTCATGGATACAATAGCGAAAACCCGTATCAACATATTGATTTATTATTAGAAATTGGTTCGACCACCAAAATAGATGGATTATCAAATGAGGGACTGTACTTGCACATTTTCCCTTTCTCTTTAAAAGATAAAGCAAAAACGTGGTTTAAGACTTTAAAGTCAGATGTCAGAACAAGTTGGAAGACTCTTCAACGAGAATTCTTGCGTCAATTATTCCCAATAAGTAGAACTTATGAGATGCGGAATGCTATATTCACTTTTTCACAAATTGTGGTAGAGAAATTTCATGCAATGTGGGAACGATATAATGAAATTCTAAGGAAGTGTCTGCACCATAATATCCCAAAACATGAATTGGTGTTTAGGTTTTTTGATGGACTTAATGATTTGTGTAGACAATTAGTAGAGTTGGCATGTGGAGGAATATTTTTTCTTAGAACGGTAGATGAACTTTGGAAGTTGTTCGAAGATTTGAGTGAAGAATCCTATCAAAATGCGTCAATGATTAGAGTTCCTAGGATAATTCTTAATAAGCCAAATAGGTCTGAGGAATTGTACGTACACGTAAAAGCTGACGAGTTGGGCCAAAGGCCTAACGTATTCTTGAATTTCTCTTACTCCTCTCAAGAAGAAGTTTATCCCAAATATTCCGATTCTTTCCATTTTGCTGACAACTGTCCAATAGTGTACCAAAACACTGGGGTAATACTAGAAGAATCCAATACTATCTTTACTAACCTGGCCAATAACCCCTATACTAATTCATATAACCCGGATTTAAGAGATCATTCCAATTCCTCGTACCACCTATTAGCTGTGGGAAATAAAAATCAAAACCAGAACTTCCATACAAATCCACAAACTTTTGAAAATCAGGAAAAATTGCAATTTTGTTCTCAATCCACGAGTTCACCTCAATTAATACATCCTAATATCAATCCACCTCTAAATTCATCAACTATCGAGGAAAAAGTATTAAATACCTTTAGCAATTTAGAAGCCAATACACAAATGGTAGATAATCCGAAAGACCAACAAATAAGTAACTTAGTATCTACTAATGGACCTAAACGTGAGATAATTCAGGTCAACATGACTGTTAGGAGCAAAAGCGAAATTGATATACAAGTGAAGAAAAATGTTATAATTGAGGACGAGGAACGAGAATATTCAGAAGAAACTTTATAACAAGGGTATGACCAACTTATTATCCCATTACAAGAGCTAATTGAGATGACATATGAACCTAGAATACCAACTTTTTAACGTCTGAATGAGCCATTTCACTTTAGAAAACAAGAAAGTGATGAATGCTTTGATAGAAAAGAGATGAATGAGTCGTGGTGGGCGTCAAGTGTATGCAAAATATGTGGTTAAAATCGACACCTTAACGACACTTTAGATTTTACCCTTCTGCAAGCGCACAGATCAATTGTAGATAGTTTTGTAAGAGTAGGGGAATATCGATCCCATAGAGACGAGGATTGTTCACTTTAATAGTCTAAAAATACCAAATTATATTTTTTCAAAAAGAGTTTGGTTCTATGAATTATCTAATACTAATGAAAATAAAATCGAAAGCAATAATAAATAATGGTTGTGATTCAGAGAGAGATAAAACTAGGGTTTCCTCACTCCACCACTAACCGCATAATATAGTCCAAATTCTATTTCAATTGCATGAGGGCGATCCATTGATTGTCAATCAGGTCGCACCGCTCCAGCAGTTTGACCCCAAAAAGGATTACACTCAACCGGATCGCGACAACCCATCTCAAAACTAAACTGTTTAGTGCATGTCAACTACTAACAGAAAGTAAATGCATGTCTATATCAGTTTGTCAGGGCATGGCCTATGTCAACCTAGGGTTTCAAGTTTTATGACCCCCATTGTGTAGAAAATCACAAATTATGTATCAGAGTTCCAGCCCATAGTGAAAAATTGTGATTGTGTAAGATACATATATTCGAAAAGTCTAAGACAAGAATCAATTCAAATATATAAACTTATATCATGAATAAAAATGGTTTCTCATCTAACACAATCATCACAGTATAGTCACAGTTTCCCCTCTCTATAATTGAATATAAAATTAAAACTACATTACTTGGCTAAAGTTTTGCGAGAAAACCCTAGATATCGAATTAGTTGATCATGGCTGAGAGAATCACATTGTCGGTGTAGAAACGCTCTCCATGGCCTTCTTCTTCGGATCTCTAGATCTTCAATGGTGGTTCTCTTAAATGGAAGTAAGTTTGAACTTTAAACGTGAGAACTCTATGAATGAACGTGTATGAAAATCAGAACCACTACCCCTTAAAATAAACCTAACCCTTTCATATTTGTAGACAAGTGAGGGAAACCCTAATGGATGCCCTTTTATGTAATTTCATAATACATGAATAATGTCTATAAAATCTGATGTAAATATGTGTATAAGCCTGTATGTAGAGGCCTGGAATCAGCGATCACTTAAAATATCGAAGTAGGGTCAAAACTGAAAAATTCCGAAACAACTTCTGCACGTAAAGGGATCACGTGGCCACAAGGTGGGACATACGCTCCTGACCTACACTAAGGCGTAGGTCTAGGGCGTAGGGTCCCTCCTCTAGCCACAAACCAAAGCGTAGCTCAGGTCCAGTCTTCCACTTTTACCCTCTGATGACATACGGTATAATGCATCTTTTGCTGTAAAAATTTGATTTTTCATATTTGAGTTAGACTGGTCGCCTTTGACTCCCGATGCTTTTGGGTGAAGTAATAATGTCTGAAAATGAAATTTTTTCCCTTCGGTGAGATAACGATGTCGGGAAATGACAATCTTGCCCTCCGGTAGCTCTTCTTTGCTATAGCACACCTCTTGATTCCTTTCTTAAGATAAAAACGAACATGAACTCAGTTAATTCACATAGATTAACATTGTTTCTTCATTAACCTCCTGAAACATGCTTACACACATAAACGGGATAAAAAGACCAAGTAACGGAATGTAAAGAGATAACAAACACAAGATAGGGGCGAAAAATGACCAATATTGAGCACTTATCAAGTCGATGAAAGAACAATTACCCTATGAGTTGAAAGCAGATTTGTTGGAAACATTATCCATACATAGGATAGACTTAAAACTTGACAAAGGAGCGCCTTTATATGAGAATGATTTATTCGATGGTAGTCTTATTGATAATTATTCACAAACGAGAACACTTAAAAGATCACTTCTTACATTTTTTCCCACGATCAAGTGAAGTGTGGTAGAGAGGAAGGGTGTTGGATAGCCATTTGTGGAGTGGTCGTGCCAAAGACGTTAAACATTGGTCCTTGGTTTGTAGAATAGTAGGTCATTTAATTTCTGCAATTTCAATTCATAGGATTGTCGACCCTTAAGGTCAAATCATTGTTTCTCTTAAAGTAATAATACTAATAATATAATTTTTTTATTAAAAACAAAAATATATATATACAATAATAATTATATATATTTATACATATATATTTTAACAGTTAACATAAATATTTTTATTATATTTATTTTATTCTTTATATTTATTTACACATAAATATTTTAATTTATTTTTACCTTTCTTCTAAATAAGTTTGGGGGAGGGGTTTTATTTAAACAAAAATAAATAATAAATAAAAATAAATAAATATATATACTAATAATTTATGTATATTTAGACCATAACGTTTATATATCTTTATGTAAATTTATATATATAATACTTGTCTACATCTAACTATATTTTTTATCTATTTTTTAACTCTCTCCTAACAAAGTTTGGGGGAGGAAAAATAATATTAATATCTTATATATTATTTTATAGGTTTCATGCTATCTTTTAAAAATATAGTTTTAAAAAAATATATATATATGGATCATTTGACGAATTTATAAAATAATAAATAAAATAAGTCATCAATTATTTTTATTTGTTTTATGTAAATTATAATTCATTGTAGGCCTTTGGCCTCATTATCTTTAATGTTTTGTCATTAATAAATATATATATATATATATTCCATTCCCTTATATTTATTATTTCTTTTAAATGATTATACTATGATCTTGGTTTTAGTCTTGATTAGAATGCAGATTATGGCACACACCAAGTTTAGGGGAGGTTTCAATAACATCTTGTAATCATGCTCTAAAAAGTGATAATATTGTTCTATCCCTATGATTTAATGTTTATTAGATCGATGAGGACATGGTTTGATTCAAGTTTGGGGGGATGGGATAGTATAGACATAAATATAAGCGGATGAAAATGTTTTAGATTTTACGAAACACAAATATAGAAAATTCTTTATTACCTACTGGTTTGCTATTGTTAAAAATGTGCAAAGCAGTGGGCGATCAATCAGCTAACTTAAAAAAATATATATATGAAGATATATATATTAGATATATATATAATACATATATAACTAACTCCTAATATCCACAAAATAAAAAAATAGACATATATACATAATTATATTTAAAATAAATATTTACTTAATTATTTCAAATATTATATTTTTATCTTTCTTTATTTAAGCATATTCTTGATTAAACTTGCGAGTTAGTTAGGAAAATGAGAATAGTCTTGAAATTACATGTATGTGATATTTTCTGCTTATCTGAATAGTGATTAAATTAGAAATGTGAAAAGATGTGGTTCTCCATAGGTGAGTGAACTGGTGAAATTGAAACTAGAAAAGACAATCTTGTCTTATAAGCACATGCACATGATCTCTATAGTTTCATTTATGAGCATATAAAGTATTATCTCTAAATATATATATATATACATATTGAAAAAAAAAAAGAAAAAAAAACATATACGTAAACATTCTCCCTCTTAAACAATACACACTCGCATACTAAAGAGTGGAGAATGACATATTGAAACAAATATCGACTGAAAAAAGAAAATAGGAGAAGAAAGCCTTCTCCAAGAAAAGAAAGGGAAAAAATATTTATATATGAGAGGAAAAAATAAAAAGAGAGAGGAAAACCCTCTCGAAAATGAAAAAAAATATAGAGAAATACTATAAATGGGAGTAAATGTGCTATATAGAGAGTTCACAAAAACGTGAAAAATTGTTGGCTCTAAAAGTAGAAATTAGCTAAGTTTCACCACTAGTGGAGACCATTTTTTACGCTAATCTGAGATAATTATTGTTTTGTAAAAGTAGAATTTATTTGCTTCCATATATTTTATGGATTATATCATTTCCTAGTTGACAAACAAGAATATTCATTAATATGTGCAAGTAAAGATTATAAAGAAGTTGTGGGTAATCTATTTAAACCTCACGAGACTTTACTCATACACTAGAATTTTTCCTAGGGGTTTAAAAGGCTTATTACACATGCTAAGTGTAATAGTTTTTCCTTCATGAAAGAAATGGGTTTAGTTTAAATAGTTTAGTGATGGGCGTCAGGTGTGTGCAAAATATGTCGTTAAAAACAACACCTTAACGTCAATTTTGGTTTTACCCTTCTGCAAGCGCATAGATCAATTGTGTATAGTTTTGCTTGAGTAGGGGAATATCGATCCGACAGAGACGAGGATTGTTCACTTTAATAATCTAAATAAATTGAATTATAGTTTTCCAAAAAGAGTTGATTTTTGTAAATTATCTAATATTACTTAAATTAATCTAAATAGTAAAGTAAATTGGTTTGTGATTCAAAGGGAGAGAAAACTACGGTTTCCTCACTCCACCACCAACCGCATAATATAGTTCAAATTCTAAGGTCAATTACATGAGGGCGATCCATTGACTATGAATCAGGTCATACCGCGCCAACAGTTTCACCCCAAAAAGGATTACTCTTAACCCATCTCAAGACTAAACTGATTAGTGCATGCCGACAACTAACAGAAAAGTAAATTAAAACAATAAATTAAAGCATGAAAATAAACTAAGGCACGTCTATATCAGTTTGTCAGGGCATGACCTGTGTCAACCTAGGGTTTTGAGTTTTATGACCACGTGTAGAAAATCACAGATGAAGAATCCGAGTTCCAGCCCATAGTGAATAATTGTGATTGTGTAAGATAAATATATTCGAAAAGTCTAAGACAAGAATCAATTCAAATATTTAAACTTGTATCATGAATAAAAACGGTCTCTCATCTAACACAATCATCACAGTATAGTCACAGCTTTCCCTCTCTACAATTGAAAACAAAATCATAACTACATTACTTGGCTACGGTTTTGCATGAAAACCCTAGATACCGGATTAGTTGATCATGGCTGAGGGAGTCTGCATTATTGGTGGAGAAACCCTCCCCATGGCCTTCTACTCCGGATCTCTAGGTCTTTAATGGTGTTTCTCTTCAATGGAAGAAAACTCTATGAATGAACGTGTATCTCCAAAACAGAACTCCCAATAACCCTAAGAGCATCTCCTATTTATAGACAAGTGAGGGAAACTCTAATGGTTGCCCTTTTCTGTAATTTCATAATACATCAATAATCTCATAAAATCAGATGTAAATATGTGTATAAGCTTGTACATATAGGTCTGGAATCACCGATCACTTGAAATATCGAAGTAGGGACAAAACTGGAAAATTTTGAAACAACTCTGAAACACCTTCAGCACGTCAAGGGATCATGTGACCATCATTTGGAACCTATGCTCCTGACTTACGCTTGGGTGTAGGTCTAGAGCATAGGGTCCAAAACCACAATGTAGCTTAGGAGCGTAGGTTGAGTCCAATTTACCCATTTTTCTCTTTGGTGACGTAGGTATAATGCATTTTTGATATAAAAATCCGTCTTTTTGTATTTGAGCTAAACTGGTCGCCTTTGACTCCCGATGCTTTCCGGTGAAGTAATAATGTTTGAAAATGACATTTTTGCCTTTCCGGTGAGATAATGATGTCGTGAAATATCCATTTAGCCCTTCGGTATCTCTTCTTTGCTCTGGCGCACCTCTTGATTCCTTTGTCGAGATAGAAACGAATACAAACTCAGTTAATTCACCGAAATTAGCTTTATTTCTTCATTAAGCTCCTGAAACAGCTTACACACACAAACAAGATAAAAATAACAAGTAATGGAATGCAAAGACATAACAAACGCAAGATAGGGGCGAAAAATGACCAATATTGAGCACCTATCATACCCTCAAACTTACATATTGTTAGTCCCTTAGCAATAAACTCAGAGAAAATTATTTGTGATGATTTTTATTCTATCTAACCTATCTACTGTAACATAATCCCTTGCTTTCCTGAGGGTTGACGATTACACTTGGGCCCTGTATCAAGCCTTTTAAACCCCTTGGTTACCCTTAGTGGACAAGTGAAGTCTCGTGAAGGATTCAAGTGATGGTACCTACAAACATCTCAATTTTTTTTGTAATTATACATTCATGAGTTCACACATATAAGTCAAATAAGCTATGATACAACACACAAGATAATATGAATGCAAATATTCTCACTCACTACCAAACAACAATTATATCAAGCTTCGTGTTATGAATGGTTCCCACTTAAGTGAATGATTTTGCCACTTTCTACTTAAAATCCAAACAACCTTCCGTGATTTTGTGAACATTCAATTACAATATTTTAGTTTCTTTTCTCCTACTTCATTGATCAAACTTTGCCATTTTTAGTAAAAACATAATCTTTCCATCTTTCCAATTTTCATCCCTTTTTGTCTTTCTAAGTCTCTGGACTTTCAAGCGAGGATTTTTAGTCCCGACCAACTGGGCCCGAGCTTCTTCCATGGGATTTATGCTCATCAGTCTTATCCCATTGAAACACGAACATTGATATTGGTGATACCAAAGCTTGGTTACTCAGATCAAAGAACTGCTTTTTGCATTTTATTTTCTCAATTTTTTTCCAATTTTCTCTATTTCAACCAAAACAACTCCCCTTCTCCCCTTTAATTGTAGCAAAATTATTTTTCAACTTCATAGTAAAAAATCAACCTATTTCTCATAGTGAATGTGTGTTTGTGTTTATAGGTCAAAGTCGTCTTTCTTAATTTCAATTTCACTCATTCACTCACCCATATAAAACTACATCACTTTACTAACATGATCTAATCATTATTCTCATGAGCGGGAACATCTCATCACACATCATATACACAAACTTAATCAACTGTAAATGTCAAGCATTCATGCTTAAAAACAAAGAATTGTTCCAAATTTGTTTTTTCTCAAAAATATTTATTCCTTGCAATATTATACCCTTACCCCCAAATTTAAATCAGACCATGTCCCTATGGTAAAAAATAAAATAAGAGAACAGATACAGTTACCCTTGAAGCTCAATTCTGGATTCTAAAACAAAGCACAAATCCTCTCCCCCAAACTTGAATTGGAAAACCTGGAGATATCATGAACAAAACACACACACCTAATCATAGCAATTGAAAATAAATTGTATCATAAATATCCAGAAATCGACACATGTTAAGGAATCAAAGACTTTATTTATTTATTTTTATTTTTATTGATGAAAATAATAAAATAAAAAAACTGATTTGTCCTTGAGGGCCTACAATCCTAAAATAATAAAAATAACAATAAAAGAAACAAAGACGTGGCCTTAAGGGTTTACCGTCTTTAGAAATAAAATAACCTAAAAATCCTAACCATAATTCCTAGTCCGTCTCTTCTTCTTCATCACTCGACATAAGACTCTTCAACCATATCCAGCAATCTGCAGTCTCTTTCAACTTCTCTAAATCTTCCTTCGGATATATTTTCATAAATGTCCACCGCATCTCATCCAATTCCTTCATTCTATCACCCAATTGCTCAGCAATGATTTTTGATAGTAAAAATGGGTATGGAAGATAATAATCACATTTATCAGCCCCCACCCACTCTCGACTCACAATTTCTGGAGCATACGACATCTCAGCTATAATCAAATTTGGAACACATACTTCACACCCATGAGTTAGGGCATACAAAGTTCAAAGCATAGTGAGATCTTTTGCACTTATTCGATTATTAGGCCGAAGTTCAGTCGCAACAACACAATCCAAATAAAGTAGATCCGACTTCAACCACCAATTTTCACACATTTTATCCCTCAGATCTGAAACCGCACAAAATTCCCTCACCCTATCTTCTTCCTTATGTGATCATACTACTGGATGCTCCTTCAAAATTCCATGTAAGTTTGTCGGAGTACCGATTGGTATATTCCATGCATCGGCAATACTTCTTCCTCCAATCACAACAGGAGCACTCCACTGAGTAACCTTAGCCCTTATCACCTCAAATCCTGGCGGTCCCGAAACTATCATATTTTCATAGAATTTTTGGACCAAGCCCGGATACACCTTTTCGCCTGCTGGTTTTTCTAGACTCTTCAATCCTCATTCTCTAAACTGTCATTTTATTTAAAAGCAAAAATAGCACAATCAGTTAGAGATACTCATTAAAGCGTTCATAAAAGATGGAACATGACTCTCCGCTCTACATTTAATCTCTACTGTGAACAACTACAACAAGAAAATCCTAAAAACAAAATAAAATAACCAAAACTAAACTACAACTATTAAGCATTATCCGGAGGTGACTGTGGTGATGGAATGGTCACTACCATATGTCGCATTATAGTATCCATCAACTCACAGTACTCACGTCGTTGGACCTGCCTCTCCTCTGCAAATGAGTGCTCTAATCCCTCAATACGACCAATCTACTGGTCGTATAGAGTCTGAGTCATCATAACAGATCCCCCAGCTGGGGCCTATGGCACATCATCACCTATAATAGCCTTCTCAACCTGTGGCACCTCCACCTCAGGCATCTCATCCTCAGCCTGTGGCATCTCCATATCATCCTCCTATGCACCCGGCAGTAAAACTCCTCTGAACTTGTGCTGGCGAATAAATATCACTAGACCCTTCTTGAGCTACCACTTGTTCCAGGCTCCCTTGCCATACACAACTAACGAGGAAAACATATCCTCGACATCCATCTGTAATCCCTGATCAAATATCAACTTCATCACAAGGCAAGGAAGAATCATCTGAAACTTGGCAGTCCTGACCTTGTTCTCCCGACGCAAGTGAATATAATGCGAGAATAAAGTATGCCAAAGAGAGAGTGGAATAGAGTACCAGTGACCAAACTCGAAAGCATAGTGCAATATCGGAAATAATGGATAGCACATGGTCTGATGTCTATGTGGTAATACATTGGACCGGACTATCACATCCCAAATCCATAACATCGGATGATAGTTGGACTTTTTGTTCCCATTATGCTTATTGTCGGCCCATTGCCCCTTAGTCTGTAGTCTCACCATATCCTAAAGTGGCAGAAGTGGGTTTAACATATATGGGAACCTCTCATCTAGCTCCGCAGGGCTATTGTGGAATACCCCACACAGCAGTAATACTATCGGGAGTAATCTCAAACTCCCGCCCCTACACCACTGTCACTAGACGAGTCCCTCTGGTGTAATGCTTCATATGAAACCAAAACTTGCTAATCATGTCAGCACAAATATGTGGTGTAGCTGGGGCGAGGATCGGGAATAATCTGTGCTCCCTTAACATGCCTATAGTCCAATGTGGAACTGGCTTTATCCGCTCAAGTGGCGCAAAAACAAAAGTGCGATCTAGTCAAAACCCCTTCTTCAATGCCTGCGTCATCATCGTCTCCTTCGAGATTGTTGAATTCTTCCATCTATAAGAAATGAGATTACCCTTGTCACCATCAATTGTCGGCTTGGGATATGGCACCTCGCCGTGCTCAGCATCTTCTAACTCAACCTCCCTATTCTCACTATCAACATTCTCAGAAGTCTGCTCATCGGATGACTCCGACTCATGTGATAGTGGTGATGGCTCAGGAATTAGAGCATGTGCCTGGGGGCCTGATGGTGCCCTCGGTGCAGTAGGTGGAACTTTTGTTCGACCAAATCTTAAATCTAACTCAATGCCCTCCGTCGTTGCAATCGGTCTCTCAAACTCCTCATCTGACAAATCCGGTGCAACATACACCGGTCTCGGCGCCTGGGTACTACGATGTACAATCCACGTACTCTCCATGGGTGGTGACCGTGATCTATCTCTCTGCACTACCATCCCTAATTTAGATGCTCCCTCATTCGCCTTCCTCGCTCCTTTTACACGAGCCATTCCTACAGAATTCAGATTTTTATGAAAAATGAGTGAAAAACTGTCCCGACACCGAATCAAACTCAAAACTATATATAAAGGATTCTAATACGATGATTAAACAAAACCTCATCTCAAAAATTCGATATTCAACCCTTATTTGAAGCCGGAAACCCAACTTTTTGAAAACGGATGAAAACACAATTTCGATCGGTCTCGTTCATCTATACTAGTTTAGAATAGTTATATTAAATAGTCAAAACCAAAAGAATGGATCGAAACATACCGAATCACGAGAAACGGAAAATTTCCTAAAATTGGATTCCGGAGACTTTTCGAGTTTTACATGCGAATCCGTACACACCGCTCACTAATTTGATGATCCACCGCTTGGGAATGATAGGAAATATCAATATATGGCTTTAGGAACAAACGGGAGTCGATTCGGTGGAGAAGAGAGGGAGAAAAGCAAAATTTGAAAAGCCGTGAGACTATTTTATACACTCCCCGTGACCTACGTATGGGCGTAGGTGCCAAAGTTGGATTTTTGGCTTCGGCCACTTTGTTGCTCGTTCTCGATTCTCGAACACTCACTCCTCCCCTATACACACATATTGACATGAGTGACCTCAATTTGTCAAAATTTGGCACTTTGTGGATGTAAATACACCTCCAAATGATGATGACTCTTTCGGACTCGATCTTAAAAAACATTTCAAACATAAAATTAAACTACTATTTTAAAACTATAAACTAAGATCAAAAGCTACTATTTATCACCTAGTACCAATATTTAACGTCATTGGCTCAACGTTACCGCCTCTCAGTATTCAGGATTAAAATCATTTCTGCTCTGGTGCCGGTTCTGTTAAATCAATTGTTTCAACGACACTCTCTGTCGGCATAAGTTCTATATAATGCTTTAAACGCTGACCATTCACCACAAATCGCTTTTTGTTGTCAGGGTCGTCAGGAATCAGCACTCCATGGGTGTAAACCTTAGTAATTATATACGGCCCATCTCATCTTGACTGGAGCTTACAAGGAAACAATTTAAGTCTTGAATTGAACAACCATACTTTCTGGCCAACCTCAAAGCTTTTCTTTCTGATATGTCTATCATAGAATGCTTTGGTTTGGGCTTTATATATTCTACAATTGTCATATGAATTGTTCCTCAACTCCTCAAGCTCTGTGAGTTGGAGTTTCCTCTGAGCACCAGATCTTTTGATATCAAAATTCAATATTCGGATCACCCAATATGCTATGTGCTCGAGTTCCATAGGGAGGTGACACGCCTTACCATAAACCAATCTGTATGGTGACATACCAATCGGTGTCTTGTAAGAGGTCCTGTATGCCCACAATGCATCATTTAGCCTTCTTGGCCAATTCTTCAAACCAGGATCCACTGTCTTTTCAATAATATTCTTGATCTCCCTATTCGAAACCTCCACTTGACCACTCATCTATGGGTGATATGGCATTCCAATTCTATGAGTGACACCATAATTCTTGCACAAGGCCGGAAGAAACTGGTTGTCGAAGTGTCTATCGCCGTTACTGATCAATACTCGTGGCATACAAAATCTAGAAAAGATATTGGATTTAACAAATTCCTCAACCATAATGTGATTCATATGCAATGTGGCAACAACCTCTACCCATTTAGAAATGTAATCAACTCCCACTAATACTCAATTTCTCCTCATGTTCTTCCCCTACTCTGCTTTCCACTACCCTTCCACTTCTTAGAGTCGTAATTGCTTGAATAAACTCATGATTAGTATTGGTAAACGATCCAAGCTCTTGCACTTGCTGGATCTTTGGGTTAGCGATAGGCTGACTAGTCAATTGACCTGGCTCTTTAGTATTTCTCTGATTTGCCATTTGTCCTAACTGCATGGTGATTTGGGCTAGTGCTTGAGTATGTACCCCCATCTGATTTTGGAGGTCCACTAAGGTCTGCTCTATCCTGTTATTTTGAAAACCGGGTGGTGGAGCTTGGTTTCTTTGAGGCTAGACCTGATATTGGAATGGTTGGATAGCCTTGTTGTTATTGAATCGCTGAAAAGCCAGAGAATTATTAGATTTTTTTCTAGGTTGGTAATTTGATTGAGAATTTCGAGTCATTATTCTTGGCTGAGATTCGAATGATTACTAATTCTATTGGAACCTTGGCTGTAAGGTATACTGCTGCCTTGGTTGAAAATTGGATTGAGAATTCGACCACTGTCCTTGTTGCACTTTTTCTAGAGGATTCTCCACATTTTTAGACTTATAGGACAGGAATGGATGATTTCTATTATTTAGAGTGTATGAGTTAGAGAACGGGACATTATTGGAGTAATTCTATGCTGCATTGACATCAGCAGCTATTACTTCCTCACACTCATTTTGAGAATAATCTGGTTCAACCTCAAAAACTTCTCTTTTAGGGGAATGACTTCTTTAGGTAAGAAGTTTTTCAAATCGCTCTAACCTGTCCTCTATCAGTGTCATCCAGTTCTAATCAGAATAAGTTTTTCTAATCGCCTATCCAGTTCACCTTTAGACCTTAGATCAGATTCATACTGAAGGGTATTTTCACTGATGTTATCAAACATCTCTAAAATCTCTCTTGCGGGTTTCAAGGTAAACTGACATTGTGTAGAGACATCTATCAGATTTTTGTGCTTTTCACCTAGACCCATAAAAAACTTTCTAGCAACATCTTGATCAGAAAACCTCATTGTACCTCTCCCACGCATCATGAAATTACTCTCCTGGTAATTGCCTTAATCGCTTAATCGCATCTTGGGCTTCTGATGTCTTTCCTATGGGAAAATGTTTCTCTAAGAATTCATTGACATGATGGTACAGAGCTTCCATCCAAAGACTAGAGAACTTTGGGAGCATGTTGATCATACTCGTATTGATCTCAAAATGCTTTGCACCTCCCTCTTCTGGAAATTCAGCATACGATTCATATGCGTCTGGTGCGCAGAATCCTTTCAATGAGGTCCTCTCCGTGGATTGACTATCTCGTCACCCATCTCGACCTCTTCTGTCTAACACGCTCTTTAATAAAGTTTCATAAATGCCTTAGAGTTCTTTCAATCTCTGGGTCATATACTATTAACGCAGAATTTGAATTTGAACGCATCGATCTATCGGACAAACACTAAAAAAATTTATTTTTCGAAATTTTCTCTTTCTTTTTTTAAATTTTTTTATGATTAAAGGAGATTAACTAAAGTAATTATAAACTAATAAAAATTAAATGCAAAAACCAAGCAAAATTGAAACTCACAAAGGGTCCAGACGCAACTTTAGCAGCTTTGTCTTTTCCTTTCACGCTCTTCAATTATACCTGAAAATGACACAAAAAATTCAAATTTAGCTTTAATCTACAATAATGCAATGCAAATAAACTACTAAAGTTATTCAACAATGCACAGCCCCCGATAGGGGCGCCAAAAACTTGATGGGAGTCAGGTGTGTGCAAAATACGTCGTTAAAAATAGCACCTTGAGTATGGGAATATCGATTCCACAGAGACGAGAATTGTTCACTTTAATAATAAAAAAACACTGAATTATAGTTTTCCAAACATAGTTGATTTTTGTAAATTATCTAATATTACTTAAATTAATCTAAACAGCAAAGTAAATTGGTTTGTGATTGAGAGGCAGAGAAAACTAGGGTTTCCTCACTCCACCATTAACCACATAATATAGTTCAAATTCTAAGTTAAATTGCATGAGGGAGATCCATTGACTGTGAATCAGGTTGTACCGCACCAACAGTTTGACCCAAAAAAGGATTACTCTCAACCGGATCGTGACAACCCATCTCAAGACTAAACTGATTAGTGCATGCCGACAACTAACAGAAAAGTAAATTGAAGTACTAAATTAAAGAAATAATTTAGGATTTCGAATTTTATGACCCCCATTGTGTAGAAAATCACAGATTAAGCATCCGAGTTCCAGTCCATAGTGAATAATTGTGATTGTGTAAGATAAATATATTCGAAAAGTCTAAGACAAGAATCAATTCAAATATTTAAACTTGTATCACAAATAAAAACGATCTCTCATCTAACACAATCATCACAATATAGTCACAGCTTTCCCTCTCTACAATTGAAAACAAAATCAGAATACATTACTTGGCTACGGTTTTGCAATAAAAACCTAGATACCGGATAAGTTGATCATGGCTGAGGGAGTCTGCATTGTTGGTGGAGAAACCCTCTCCATGGCCTTTTACTCCAGATCTCTAGGTCTTTAATGGTGTTTCTCTTCAATGAAAGAAAACTCTATGAATGAACGTGTATCTCTAAAACAGAACTCCCAATAACCCTAAGAGCATCTCCTATTTATAGGCAAGTGAGGGAAACCCTAATGGTAGCCCTTTTCTATAATTTCATAATGCATCAAAAATATCATAAAATCATATGTAAATATGTGTATAAGCTTGTACGTATAGGTCTGGAATCACCGATCAGTTGAAATATCGAAGTAGGGACAAAACTGGAAAATTCTGAAACAACTCCGAAATAACTTAAGCCCGTTGAGGGATCACGTGACCATCATGTGGGAGCTACGCTTGGGCGTAGGTATAGAGCGTAGGGTTCAAAACAACAGCGAAGTTTAGGAGCGTAGGTTGAGTCCAATTTGCCCATTTTTCTCTTTAGTGATGTAGGTATAATGCACTTTTGATGTAAAAATCCGTCTTTTTGTATTTGAGCTAAACTGGTAGCCTTTGACTCCCGATACTTTCTGGTGAAGTAATAATGTTTGAAACTGACATTTTTGCCCTTTCGGTGAGATAATGATGTCGTGAAATATCCATTTTGCCCTCCGATAGCTCCTTTTTGGCGCACCTCTTGATTCCTTTCTAGAGATAGAAACGAACACGAACTCAGTTAATTCACCGAGATTTATTCTGTTTCTTCATTATGCTCCTGAAACATGCTTACACACGCAAACAAGATAAAAATACAAAGTAATGGAATGCAAAGACATAACAAATGCAAGATAGGGGCGAAAAATGACCAATATTGAGCACCTATCATTTAGATAAATTAAATTAGTCATTCTTCATGATATTTGATTTTATTTTTATTGCTAAGGGACTAGCAATATTCAAGTTTGGGGGTGCCATCAAACTAGAATAATTGTTATTTTGGGAGTTACTAAACCCTTAGTTAGTCTCTTTATTCTATTAATTTGGAATTTTTATCCGAGTTGAGTGTTAAGCATGTTTTCAAGACTTTATTGAAAAAATGAATTAATTCTGTGTTTTTAGCAAATATGCCTGATTCAGAACAACACTTTGAAGATATCTGCACTCAAATTAGTATGGTACAAGTCAGTAAAGGAGAGTCCAATTGGCGGAAGCAAGAAAATTCGCAGATTAAATAAATAATAAAATTCAGGAGCAACTGATCGATCGGTGGAGCCTTCGATC
Organism: Cornus suecica; assembly: GCA_963922005.1. Taxonomy (NCBI): domain Eukaryota; kingdom Viridiplantae; phylum Streptophyta; class Magnoliopsida; order Cornales; family Cornaceae; genus Cornus; species Cornus suecica. The sequence continues at coordinate 41,521,577 of OY998239.1, forward strand.
GTTCAAAAATTGCCGTCTTGTAATCTGTAAGAAACTATATTGCAAAATTCTAACTTTGTGTACAACTATATCAAGCGGCAGAATCGTCCATTCGATGCCATTTCTTAGTCCCTAAGTTCTCTTGGAGTGCAAGCAAAGAACATGTCATAATTGCACCAACTTTTATTTATAAATAGAGGAAGATTTCATGAAGAGAAGATATCTTTCAATATAAAATAAATAGTTCAATAAAAAGTCTCTCTTTGAGAGAGTCCCCCTTCCTCAAGAACTCAAGAACCAATTATCTAATCATGAAGATGGTGGCTACATCAACAATTGAGTCTTCCATTTCCATGAGCAGCTAGTCGGTATCTAGGGTTTCAAATGAAACCCTAGCCAAGTAATGTAGTCTTGTATTTATTTTTATTACAAAGAGGGAAATATGTTGAAGGGCACTCGTATGATGATTATGTAGTGAGAGAACGAACAAGACCACCTAAATAAGATTTATTTATAAATTATTTAATTAAACTGAGATTGAATTAATGATTTATCTTGATCAACTGTGTTTTATTAACGGGGTAAGAAATTCTGTGATTGATTGGTGCTCAATATTGGTCATTTTTCGCCTCTATCTTGCATTTTTTATGTCTTTACATTCCGTTATTTGGTATTTCTATCCCGTTTGTGTGTGTAAGCATGTTTTAGGAGCTTAATGAAGAAACATAGGTCATCTCGGTGAATTAAGTGAGTTCGTGTTCGTTTCTATCTCAAAAAAAGAATCAAGAGGTGCGCCAGAGCAAAGAAGAGCTACCAGAGGCCAAAATGGTCATTTCCCAAGATCATTATCTCACCGAAGGGAAACAATGTCCTTTTCAGACAATATTACTTCATCTAAAAGCATCGGGAGTCAAAGTTGACCAATCTAGCTCAAATATGAAAAGACGAGTTTTTACAACAAAAGATGCATCATACCCTACGTCATCATAAAGAAAAAGAGGCAAACTAGACCTAAGCTACGCTTTGGTTTGGGCCCTATGCCCTGGACCTATGCCCAAGCGTAGGTCAGGAGCGTAGCCTACGCCCTGGACCTACACCCAAGCATAGGATAGGAGCATAGGTCCCACCTTGTGGCCAAGTGATCCTTTTTCGTGAAGTTGTTTCGGAGTTATTTCAGAATTTTCCAGTTTTGTCCCTACTTCGATATTTTAAGTGATCGATGATTTTAGACCTCAACATACAGGCTTAGACATAAAATTACATAAGATTTTATAGAAATTATTCATGTATTATGAAATTACAGAAAAGGGCAACCATTAGGGTTTCCCACACTTGTCTATAAATATGAGAGGGTTAGGTTTAGAGAGGTGTGCTATTTTGGAGGTTGGTTCTGGTTCTGATTTTCATGCACGTTTATTCATAGATTTATTTCATTGAAGAGAACCACCATAGGAGACTTAGAGATCCGGAGAAGAAGGCCATGAAGAGTGTTTCTACACCAACAATGCAGATTCTCTCAGCCATGATCAATTAATTCGGTATCTAGGTTTTTCACGTAAAACCCTAGCCAAACAATGTAGTTCTAATTTTATATTCAATTGTAGAGAGGGGAAACTGTGACAATACTGTGATGATTATATTAGATGAGAGACCTTTTTATTCGTGATACAAGTTTATATATTTCAATTATTTCTTGTCTTAGACTTTTCGAATATATTTATCTTACACAATCACCATTATTCACTATGGGCTTGAACTTAGATGCTTGATCTGTGATTTTTTATACAATGGTGGTCATAAAACTCAAAACCCTAGGTTGACACAGGCTATGCCCTGACAAACTGATATAGACATGCTTTAGTTTAATTTCAAGCTTTAATTTACTACTTTAATTTAGTTTTCTGCAGTTACATTCTGTTAGTTGTTGGCATGCACTAATCAGTTTAGTCTTGAGATGGGTTGTCGCGATCCGATTGAGAATAATCATTTTTGGGGTCAAACTGCTGGCGTGATACGACCTGATTCACAATCAATAAATCGCCCTCATGCAATTGAAATAGAATTTGGACTATATTATGCGGTTAGTGGTGGAGTGAGGAAACCCTATTTTTCTCTCTCTCTGAATCACAACCATTATTTATTATTAATTTTTGTTTTATTTCATTAGTATAAGATAATTGACAAAACCAAACTCTTTTTGAAAAAATATAATTCAGTGTTTTAGACTATTAAAGTGAACAATCCTCGTTTCTATGGGATCGATATTCCCCTATTAAAGCAAAACTATATACAATTGATCTGTGCGTTTACAGAAGGGTAAAACCTAGTGTCGTTAAGGTGTCGTTTTTAACCACATATTTTGCACACACCTGACGCCCATTAGTGACTTAATAACGGTTTCTACATAATGGTACTTATTTGGCATGATAAAGTTTTTGGTTTACACAGTCCATGCCTAGAAAAGATAATTATTAGCGTGCTTTTTAATTTCATGTTTTAGTAGTTGTTGTAGTGTAACTACATATAACAGTCATACTAATCGAAGATGGATTGTAGCGAATACGGACCAATTGCATCCTTTTGGTGACTAGGCAACTACTTGTAGCATTACTAGTGATCGGTGACCAAACCTTGATTAGTTTAGCTTAATAGGCTGGGATAATAAATAATGATAATGATAATAGTGTGTGCAAATCAGCCCTTAAATTTAATCTAGTTTTCCCTATCTGAAGTGCACAAATCAATTATAGTATAATATCTTATGATAGGGTATATCGTATCCACAGAGACTAAGTTGTACTCTAAATTCTAGCAAAGAAATACTCTTGAATTGTTAAGATAATTTGATTTGGGTTTTGATTATTAACTAATAAATAACTAAATCAAATAAAGCAAATAAAGATAAATTTGAGATAAAAACAATAGAGATAGATTCTAGGGTACTTCTAACGCCACCACTAACCGCATAATATAGTCTTATATTCATTAAACTGTAAAGGGCGATCCATCATATGTGAATCAGATATAGGATTGCAAGATTGGCAAACCCTAATCCCAAAAAAGGAACAATTAACCAGCATAGATACAATCCATTTTCGAACAAACTATAACTAGTGCATGCATCTACTCTACAACTACTCCTAAAACATTAAATAAAAAGCATGCCTATATCATCTTCTCTTAGCATGGACTGTCTAAATCTAGATTGCATGTTAATAACCACCATTGTGTAAAAATCAAGAATTAAGAATACGAGTTTTAGCCCATATTGAATAATCATGATTGAGTAAGATAAAATATTCATTCAAGCTAAGACAAGACATAGAATAAATAAAGAATCTCATATTGAATCAAACGTGTTCACTCATCTACACAATCATCACATATGTGTCCTTCAGTTTCCCCTAATATAATTTATCACGCCCCTAAAATCATACGACTCCCGAACCGGGACATCTAAGGACTCCGAGGTGTGATCCATAAAATGAGTGACCAACTAAGATATCAATAACCATCGAAACATATGGAATACTGATAAAAATGGTATATTCCATACCCAATTGAATGATACAAATACAACAGCGGAATCCAACAAAAATCCAGCAGAGTTTCGTTTGTAAATGGAACATCCCGGAAACACAAATCAACAGAAAACCTGTCAATAACAGGTGTTATAATATCAATGGCTCACAACCCAACATTCGTCAATCCTACTAGGGCCGAGGTAGTTGAAAAAAAATACCGCTACCCTTACACAACCCTCTATAATCAACAAAGCCACAATTGCTCGAATAATAATACAGAAAGACACATAGCAGTGCCAAATAGATACAATGATATCCTGAAGTAATAAATACAGGAAATAAAAGATACACCAATAGGGATATGCCAACAGGCTGGCTCCCAAGAGAAATACATAGTAGTCCTATATAACTATTGTCCCTAAACTAGTCGCACTGCAACTGTAACCGCATCACCCTGCATAACTCCAAAACCTGTCACGAGGAAAACAAAAGAAATGTGTCGCTGCACTGCATGCTGTCCGTAGCTAAAACATTTCCTCCAAACTGGCGTGGAATACCAGGGGTATGAAACACCCTGTGAGCAAGGAAGCTCAGTAGGAAAAATGAAATCCTAACTACTACATCCTCTAACTATTTAGGTAATGCTAAACACTCCAGCACGATACGTAACCACAATAAATCCCAGCCACGAAAAACACGAGGCACACACTCATATACTATCGTAAATAAGTATATAGGGGATATATATAAATATATATATATATAAGTACACAACATGAGTCCCATAAGGTACTACTAAGACTTGTACTCCAAGTAACAACTCTAGTAGTCTACACTACTCTCATAAATGTATACCAAGTACACAATAACCCAGTCTAAACTGACTAATCACTAAGCGTTCACAACGCTAACCAGAAAATTCAAACAGAGAGAATCACACTCACCTCTAATATCTAAAGGAATACAAATCCACAAATAATACCAAGGAATGCTCACAACCCACTCCCCGAAAACACAGGAGTGAAAACACTCACGTCATTGAGTACTAACAGATCATCATCCATATATATATAAGAACCATCATCCCATTCCTAGATAAAATCTATACCTTAAGGAATAATCATCTCAATCATATCACATCATCAATACCATTAATCACATCATCATATCAACCTCATACTACTCTCCTCGATAAGGTCAATCAAATCACTAACATTCTCACTATAGGTGAGGAAAACCAACCGATCAAATCACAGAGAGAACACGAACACTACTCTCATGAACGACCACCTAAGGGTCACCAAAATAAAGCAAAGGAAAAGAATTCTCAATACTAAACCAATGGATGACCGAGACAACAATGTCAAGGTTAAGAACACCAAAGTGTTTACGAAACAACCTCGGATAAAAAACAAAAAGAAGAGGAAAGGCAACATTACGTGTGTGCACTAAATAATAAGCCTCATACCCGAGACTAAAAATGTAAGAATGTATGAAACAATCATACTGAGAGAACGAACTCTCAAACCCACCAGAAAAACAACTCAAGGATTCCTACAGTGTCCAAGAGGACAATGAAGGAAGAGAAACACATTGGATCCATGGAACACCACCATCCATTTCCTACCCCATGAAATCAAAGGAAACACAAGGAAAAGATTCAACACCACGCCGTAACCAACGGCTCAAGGAGTGACATATAAGTCAAAAACATATACTAGTATACAAAGGAGAGTGAAATAAATGCTTAGAAGAATGAACTAAGCACAAGAAACAAAGTGCAAAGCTACAGTACCTCGAGTACTTAGCAAAAACGCTTCGATCCCTTAAGATCATGAAAAGAGGAAACTAGTGACCGCTACCAAGGAACTAACTAGTTTCAATCAATACCTATTTCAATTTATTCAAACCTCAAATTCACATTTGATACCAATTCTCTAGATCACTAACAGAATCAAGAGACCATTGCCACACAACCAGACAAGTTCAATCATAATCTCGTCTAAGCAACTCATAACCTCAAAAGTACGAGAAATTATACATTCCCCTAAGTGTGAAAGAAATATCTATTTGGTTAGTATTACGTAACCAAGCAACACCACAAAACCCGTCTTCTCAAATGACTTAACTCATCGTTCATACTACATAATCAAGTAGGTTTACAATCCCATCACCCGCCTTCTCTAAGGCCTCAAATCACAATTGATACTAAAATCAATCCCTGACATCAACTCTCTAAACAGGTCACACAACCAACCACGATCACAAAAACATCAACCGCCTCATTCGAAGCCCTCAACTCAAAATTGACTCTATAGTCCACCACTAACCTCAACTATCCAAAGTGGTCACTACATTAATATACATAACCCTCCAATGCGTAAAAGTACATAATCACAAGTATAAGAATTTACATTTAATTATACTTTAATAATTACCGCATGTAATCATATTTTTCACATTATTCACTTTCAGTTGAGCAATTCATAAAAATATGAATTTATTTCTCAATATTCATAATAAGCATGCTCAAACATCCACATGTAATAATATGATATAATAAACATGCTCCAAAATCCACATGTAATAATATAATATTCTACATGTTAAATGGAGTCACATAAATGCTACACAAATGAAATGTGACGATACACCAACTATGGTACACACACGACCACACACCATACACTATGGGTCAATGGATACATACTCTACCCATTTATAACGAGCATGAGTACCGCATCGATTCTTCCCAAGTGATTTTGACACTTCTCACTTTCAACAAGGAAGACGGTTGCAGGAGGTGACCCGCGACTTTGAGGATGAGACGACCCACCCTATATCACATTTTTGGATTTTTAGTTCCATAGGTGGGGGATACCTCCTGGCCAGTTGTTGCGACAATCCGACACAAATTCAACACAAATATGTATTATATTATACTTATGGAAACATTCGACTATCCGACACTAGTCAACTCATACATGGTTACACGATCCGCATAGAACAACACCCATGTACTCAACATGACACAGTGTACTCAATATGCATACAGGGCCTCAATACAAACCTTGCCTAAACATAAATATGTAATGCATCATATTTATGAACAATATTCTCAAAATGTCAACATGAATATCACAATTCCTTTAACATGATTTTAACTCACTAAAGCAATAATCCATGAGAATATCAATTTTATTTCTTTTCACATGCTTTTATTTCATTTAAAGCATTTATTCACAATTACATCCATTTCATCCCCTTTAACATGCTTTTAATTTCATTAAAGCAACAATCTACAAATCATAAGGGGAAATAGAATAACATCTAAGTTCACGTCCCTCACTACCACATATCCCCTAACATGTTTTAATTTCGTAAACATAATTAAAAGGAGAAACTAATATCATGTTCTAATTTCGGGTCCAACATTTACAATTCAACTGACCAACTATAATTCTCAAGGAATTTCTAGGTCACCTATTCTCATTCAATTGAAATAGGTATTTAATTTATCAGGAAAAATATTTATTTAATTTTCTCAAATTAATTTCTAAATCTTGACATATTCTATATTTGCAAATAAATATATCTAAATTAAAATAATAGCTCGCACATCGAAACAAGAACAAATGATATAGCAGTGAGAATATTTTTTCCACCTCTAAATTTACGCTTACAAAATAGCCCCAAAACGGCCCCACTGTGAACAGTGCCAATACCCGAATGTGGGACCTGCAGACCAAAGTCTCCCGAATACTATTTCAAATAAACAGAAACGTCCATTTCGATAACCTAATCAATATATATAAAACCCATTAGCTATTGGGTAATAAATTTGAATATATCTAATATAACCCAAACGAAAATTCAAACCTATAAATCAAATTTTAAGACAAACCGCTCAACGAACAAATACAAAATTTTTACATGTCATACTTGACATCGAGACGAAGATACCCTTCGAAAATCGTAGCTATCCGAGCTCGGGAAGTTGACCAACAAAATGGCCAAAGTTCTTACCGAACCCGTCACTACCCATCACGCGCGAACCTGTGCGATACCCCCTGCGGTCATCGCCTGCAGCTCATGACGCCGTTAGCCAGACGATGCCGTCGTCGGTAGTCTTCGGTGAGCACCTCACAAGATCGGCGACCCTCCACCTGCGCGAGCTCTCTTCTCGGTTCAGCCTTCTCTCTCTCTCCCTCCCTCTCTCTTTATGCCCGACGACGATGAGCTGCAAAAGAAAGAGAAGTCGTCGCAGCTTGATAGATGAAGAAAAAACAGGTTTGTTGCATGTGAAGGAGAAGGAAGCTTAGTCGTGAAACATAAGATCTGTATTATCTATATATTATGTATAGTAATGTAATGATATAAATGTCGCCCAACACAAACAATTGAATTTTGTAACTCCTTGCAATGAGCCCATGTGACATGTCTTATGTAGCTAAATTAAATAAGTGTGACAATGGTTCCATAAATTATAATACAAGCCCACCACTAATCAATTCTCATTCTAAACAACTCATACATGAAATCACGCGAACAAAAACAATCCACAGGACGCCAACTAAATCATATAACCCGAAATAATTAATCTGGGTATAAAACCCAACAACCGAAACACCGAATCAAAATCTTAAACATTGAACAAATAAATCGTCGTTGCCCAGTCGACAACAATAACTCGTGTAAATGTCATCTCGCCAAGTCCGAAACGTAAAACACAAAAAATTTACACGGACCAAAATACCAAGAATAACCAAAACATCATGAATAAGTGACGTCACAACTAAAAATAAATCGGAAACAATTTCAGTAAAAGGTAAAATAACACAGAGTGTTACATAACTGAAGTAAATAAAAGTTACATTCCTTGGCTAGGGTTTTGTAAAAACCCTAGATACCCGTTTTATCGCTCATGGTTGTGGTAATCTCCATTGTTGATGTAGACACCGCTTCCATGATTGTTGCTTCTTCTTTGTCGAGGCACGCAATCCCGTGCCATTATTCTCCGATCTCTGATCTAGAATTTCCCATTGAAAAGACGAAAGATGAATTATATGGAGGGTAGATAGATAGATACAAAATTATGAACCCAACCCTTTAATTTATAGAGGTTGATCAAATCCTGTCTGTATATGGATTGCTTTTCCTTCATGTAAATATTTTCCTTTTATGAATTGATGAGAAAGGAAGTGAAATCTGATCATAATATGTCCCAAAGTATATTGGAGTGCAAACCAAGTCAAACGTGGTCCACCCAAAGAGTTTTAGAAGGCAAACCCGCAGTTGATTTTTCAGCTTCGATATGCTGCACTGTTTTTACCATATCTGGAGCTAAGAGAGGAATTTGTGCATGATTCAAATTGCGTTGGAAACATGACTTCATGCTCTTCATGTTAGACTCAAGAATCACCCCATTTGATGATGTTTTGATCGGTTTATGATGGTTTGAATATGAGAGGTTGAAGTTTCACTCTGCAGCTTCACCGAGTACTCGGTGAAGGATCCACCGAGTACTTGGTGGCTTCAAAATTGTGCACAAGTGAGCGCAAGTGCGCCAAAATCTCTGGTGGTTTTTAATCATGTTGCACAAGTTCGCACATTTTTGCACTTACCGAGTACTCGTTAGAGAAGCTACTCAGTACTCGGTAGTTTTTGACACCAATTTTCACACTTTATTTCTTTTGCTCCGTTTCTCTTCTCGGCTTCATTCCAATTCACTTATTTTGCATCCTTGACTTATTTTTTTGTTCTTTATAGGTCTTTTATCCATGGTTTCGGCTCTCAAAAAATCTTGAGTCACAAATCCAGTTAATTCATCGAATTAAACTCGTTTTACATACCATTGTCTGAAATGTATTAAAACACGAAAACCGTATAAAAGCACCAATATAATGATATTCATAAACATAACAATTTAGAATTAGGAGCCTTAAATGTATGATATTTGGTTCCTATCAACAAGTCTAATTGATATGAGTTGCACCACCCTCTTGCAATAATATAATTAAAGGACTATGTTATAAGGCTAGTGATGGAATTGGAATTCAACTCTAGATTTGTTTATCTTGAGTGAAACTAAAAATATTTATCTTTATTTTATTTTATGTTTAGTAGTTGAATACAACAAACTAATCAAACAACTTTTATAAATATAATTCAATTTGCTACTTTATAATTATTTGAAATACGACTTTGATCTCTGTGGCTCAATACCCTCTCTACTTAACTATACTATATACTACTCGTGTACTTGTGACTGAGAGGTTAAAACATGATCATGCTAATTCCTTATTTTTAACACTACTATTTCCACACGTCTGAAACCGATCATATAGCAACATCCACAGTCTCGACCAACACTGCCTTGATCAAAGAAGACAGGGCCCAACAGATGCCCCTCTTCTACACTAGTAAGGCATTAGCTGAAGCTGAGACCCGTTACATCATACAAGAAAAAATAGTATTATCCCTAGTAAGTGCAAAACGACACCTTCGGCACAACTTTGGGGCACATCCAATCATTGTTCCAACTTCGACTCCCATTAGAGTGCTAATGTCAGAGTTGGACCTTTGAGGGATAATTTGTAAATGAGCTATCGAGCTAGGCATTTGTTACATAACTTATATCCCTTGAATATCAATCAAAGGGCAAGCGGTGGCCGACTTCCTACAAGAGTAAGAGACGAAAGATACGGATCTGCCAAACGGTTTAAATATGTGGGAGCTATTCATTGACGGATTGACTAGCTAAAACGGAGTGCGAGTGAGTGTAGAGATTCAAACCCCCGATGGTAGTTTCCTCTAGATGTCAGTCCAGTTGTAGTTCCCAGCCATCAATAATGAGGCCGAATATGAAGCACTTTTATCCGGTCTCTGACTGGCGAAAAGCCTCTAGATCCGGACCCTTGCCGTGCACAATGATTCATAGCTGGTCATACGTTAAATCACCGGAGAGTACAAAGCCAAGGATTCAAAGATGGAGTCTTATTGGGAACTTGTACTGAACGAAGCGGAAAATTTTCACCAATCGGCTTTCGAGCAAATCCCACGAAATGAGAATACTGCGGTGGATCTTTTAGCCAACCAATTACCCTCGACGAATGGGGATATGCTCAAACTCGTTCCAATCGATTTTTTTGCGAGACCCGGCATTCAGGAGCCAGAACAAGTTATGCTAATAGCATCGGAACGTAGATGGATGGATGCCCTGGTGGATAGCTCTCACGCCTCGATATTTTTGAGACTCTGACCTGGAGAATCAGTCAATCCCGAGGTGTGACGTCAGTCTGAGTGACTAATAGAATCAAGAATGATAATGAAATACATGGAATAATGATGAAAATGATATATTCCATGCTCACCTGAATGATAGAAACTCAATATTGGAATCCAAAAAAAATCCGGCAAAGTTCTGTTTGTAAATAGAACTTTTGGGAAACACATCCACAACATAGAAGAATAACCTGCCAATAAGAGTGAAATAACATCGATGGCATATAACCCAACACTACATAAATCTACTAGGGCCGAGGTAGTGGAAAGAAAACCACCACTACTTCTACACAATCCTCCATAATATACGAAGCAGTATTACTCGAATGAAAAATCATAGAGGCACTTAACGGTGTCGAAGAGATATGATGCCAGGAAATAAAGAACTACATGGAAATGGAAATACACTGAAAGGGATATGCCAATAGGCATAGCCTCCGGGTAATAAGAAAAGGAAAAATAAGAATATACAAAAACAATTACGGATAAGGAGAAATACTAATTAGAAATGTCCCAAATCACCCATACCGTCGCCACTGTACATGTCATTCTCCATCCGCCTGCAATCCTGCAATCTGTGGTGGGGGTGAGCAACAACGATGCTCACTAAAAAAAACTCTAACAAACACACCCATGGTTGTCCAAGAAATGTTAACCATCTCATGTGCATGCATCTATCCTAGGTTAGTCTGTTCTCTCACATGACACTCACGCCAATATGAAACCCCGGAAAACCCCACAAATATTCCCAATAATACTCAATAATCACAAGAAAACACCAAGCACCAAATATATCACCAACAATAAATCACTATCACGCACCAACGTATAAAACATAATCGAGTATATATATATACAAATGTATATACATACCCCATAGCTAACTAATTATATCCCAGTACACGTGTATATATATATATATATATATATATATATAATACAGTACATCCACATGCTCTGAGGCCCACATGAACTAACGTCTCACATCGCCGTGCACTAAACACATCATCCAACACTGCTAGAAGGTAAATAAAACACTTCTTTTGACTACGGGAAGATAATTACTCATCTTTACATTCTTAATAAATCTATAGCTCCCACACATCATCACCTTCAATACACTACTAGAAAAAACATACCTTTATAATTTCTTACCCCGATTCTCTTTCTCTTATCAAAAAATTGATACTATCTTCCACAAGTTCTTCAAATTCCTACGGACACTTGAACTGTATACCTCAGGGCACCATAAATGGAATAAGGAGTTTCTAGGCGTACCACTAGCTCTTTTCTTGGAATGTGCATAAGATGAAATAAAGATCTATTCCTCAACAAGTCATACAATCGAGCGAAAAGACTAAGGTTCACATTACATGTGCGAATAATAGTCTCTATACCTCAGATCCAAGACTATGATCAAGAAACAAATTAAAGAGTTGCGTTTTAAGTACACACTAACGTTTACTAACTTTCTCTGTTCCAATGTCACTATAGGATTGATGAGACCAGAATATTCGATATTCTGGGCGTTAATTAAATTTTGTTAGTCTCTTTATTTTATTAATATGATATTTTTATCCAAGTTGTGTGTTGAAGTATGTTTTAGGACCTTAATGCAAATTTGAGTTAATTTTGGATTTTTAGCAAATATGCCTAAATCCGGAATGACACTTGGAAGATGGAAGTTCTCATATCAGAATAAAGTACAAGTTAAGGAAGCAGAGTACAAGCAGCTAAAGCACAAAATTACAGAATAAATAAATATCTAAATTTAGGGACCACCGATCAATCAGTGGACTGTTCGATCGATCAGTAGCACAAACGTTGGAATTTGTGCAAAAAGATACTGCAGAATTCTGGCTCATTGTGCAAGTGTATTGGAGGGCAGATTGGTCCATTCACAGCTTTTACTTGGTCCAAACACCAAGTATTCTTGGAGTGCAAGCAATGACAAGCCATGATTACACCACCTTTTGTCTATAAATTTCTGAAGACTTCATGAAAAAAAGATATCTTTCAATAGTAAATCATATATCTTCCATTCCCTATGAGAGGGAGAGATACATAATACAAAGTCTCTCTCTAGAGAGGGTCTTCTCACGAACTCAAGAATAGACTACCAATCATGAAGATGATTGTTACATCAGTGATGCAGTCATCTCCCTCCATGAGCGGCTAATCAGTATTTAGGGTTTCCAACGATACCCTAGTCGAGTAATGTAGAACTTTAATTTATTTTATTGCAAAGAGGGGAAGGCTAAGAACACTTATATGATGATTATGTAGTAAGAGACCGAACGAATAACCTAAATAATATTTCTTGGTAATTACCTTTTTAAGCTGACATTGAATTAATAATTGATCTTGAACAACTGTATTTTATCATTAAGAGCAAGAACCTCTGAAGATTTAAAAATGGTTTCAACATAATGATCTTAATTGGCATGCTAAAGTCTTAGGTTTACGCATTCCATGCCAAGAGAAGATGGTTGTTAGCATGTGTTTAATTTCATGTTTTAGGAGTAGTTGTAGTATAGATGCATGCAACAATCATACTAATTGAAGATGAATTGTAGCGAATCGGACAAATTGCATCTCTTTGGGGATTAGGCAACTGCTTGTAGAATTACTAATATTATTCATATAAGATGTATCTCATTTTTGCAATAATAACATTAAAGGACTATATTAGAAGACTAGTGGTGGAGTTGGATCAAAACCCTAGGCTTGTCTATCTTGATTTAAAATAAAAAAACAAAATTACAACTTTTATTTATTTTATGTTTAGTAGTTTATAAAACAAACCAATCAAAACATCTTTATAATATAATTCAATTTTCTACTTTACAAATATTTGAAATACGACTTTGATCTTTGTGGTTTGATACCCTCTCTACCCAACTATACTATATACTACTCGCGTACTTGCGACCGAGAGGTAAAACTAGATCGTGTTAATTCTTCATTTTAAACACTTTTATTTTCACACGACTTAAACTGATCAAAAATTTTTGGCGCCTATGCCAGGGATCAAACGGATATTTCAGATTATTATATTGAAGTTCTTTCAGTTATTGTATTAATTTCAGTTAATTTTTCTTATTTTCGTATTTTTCCATGCAGATATTCAACCCTACCAAAATTACAATTTTCCAGGAAATTCACAAATTTTAGCCAACGATCGAGCAGTAGCATTAGTGATCGATCAATGAATTGGCCGATCGTTCGGTAAGTTCTCTGATTGATCGAAACTTCTTTCGATCATTCGGGCTGACTGGTAATCGATCAGAACAACTTCTCTTCGTGCGAAAAAAAATAAACAGAAAGCAGACAATTGATTCACATCTTTATACAATTTAAAATATATATATATATATAAATAAAGTTTTTTACTTTTTATAAAAGAAAAACAATATAAATTTATTAGAGAATATGAAAAAAGAAAATAAATAAAATAAATATTTACTAATTTAAATAATTTTATTAAATCACAAATAAAATAATTTATTTAAACAAATATATAATTGTTGCATTCTTCAATTATTATATTTAATTCCTTTATTAAATATTATTATTTAACTGTTTATGCTTGGACGTCATTCAATTAATAGTCTCCTTGAAGCGTTTGACTCTGAAATTGATCAACCGTACTAAATAAATAGAAGAAATAATTTAAATAATTTAAGTAATATAAACATGAGTGATAATGCAGTAGTGGCTCCGCCCGTAGTTTTTAAAGATTTCTATACTCGTCAAGAATATACTTCCCCATTAGAAATCGCGATACCAGTTGGGGCGGACCAATATGAAATTAAACATGTTATAATTAATATGTTGCCTAAGTTTCTTGGAGATGCATAAGAAGACCCTTATCATCACATAGATGAATTCTTAGAGGTCTGTTCTACAATACATATCAGAGGATGTACTGATGATGATTTTAAAATTAGATTATTCTCTCGTTCTTTATAAGATAATATAAAAATTTGGTATGGTACAATACCAGCAAATATTAAAAGTAGTTGCAAAAAGCTCCAAAAAGAGTTTTTACACAAATTCTTCCAAGTAGGAAAAACTCATGAGACTTGTAGAGCTATTTTAAAATTTGCACAATTAACCGGTGGGCAATTCTATGAGACTTGGGGAGCGATTTAATGAGATTTTACAAAAATGCCCTCATCATGGATTTCCTAAAAACGAGTTAGTTTGTAGTTTCTATATAGGACTTGGAGAGAGCCATAAAAAGACAATTAATGCAGCCTGTGGACGAACATTTACATAGAAAACTATAGACTTTTGATGGGATCTTTTTAAGAATCTTAGTGAAGATTCACGATAAAATATATCTGACATTAGAGCTCCACGAACTATCCTTTCTAATCCTAAAAGAGCGGATAGTGCATTTAAAGTAAGTCAGATGTATGAAGTAACATCAAAAGTGGAAAAGTTAAATAAAAATTTTGATTAATTAATGAGAAACACTTAAGTGAATCCCACACTTCAAGAAGTCTATTTGGTGTTTGTCAGTCCTTCACATTATGCTAATAATTGTCCCCAAATACAACAAGAGCTTTAGTATATCACCGAGGATGTTAATGCCGCCTTTATCAATCTCAATAATGACCTATTTTTTAACAGCTATAATTCGGGTTGGCGTAATCATCCTAATTTTTCTTATAAAACTCAGAATAATACAATGAACCAAAATCCTAATCAATAATCCAACCAATTCTGACCATTTAACCAAAATCCAAATCAACAATCAAATCAATTTTGATCCTTTAATCAAAGTCCTAATCAGCCACCTTTTAGAAACCCCAACAATACACCAACTATGAGACCACTTGTATTTGAACAAGAAATCAGGAGTGTATTGAACAAGTTTAAAAATGCTACCCAACTCCTACATACACATTCCTAATCTATCTCTAAAGTTGGAACCCAAATCGGGCAAATAGCTAATTCCATGAATAAAAGAAAAGAATTGAGATTACAGAGTCAACCAATAATCAACTCTAAAGGGAAATATATAATTGAGCATATAGTTCCTGTGGGAGAGCCATCCATAAGAACTATTCAAACAATAACTACACTTCGAAGTGGTAAAATGTCACGCCCCTAAATTTGAAGCACTCCCGAACCTGGACATCCACAAAATTTGGGGTATGATCCATACAAAGAGCGACCAACTAAGATCATAAATAACAATAAAACGAATGGAATATTATTAATAACAATAATTCCATACATAACCAAATGGAAAATAAACCAAAATGATACACAAGGCACATCAAGGCGCCGAAAAAATACATCTCTACAATCATGCAATGATACTAAATACAAGGAAGGGATATGCCAGTAGACTGGCTCCCATGAAATACAATAACAATCCCCATGTAAGGGGCTAGCAAAGGGAAAGCTAATAGGAACAACACTAGATGAAAATGTCCCAATCCCGCAACGTTATCCGTATCACTCTATGCAAATCCAAAACCTTCAATGAGGAAACAAAAGAATGGTGTCGTTGCACCGCATGTTGTCCGCAGTCAAAACATTTTCTGTAAACTGGTGTGGGACACCAGGCCAAAGAACGCCGGGGTGAGCTCATCAAAGTCCCATAGGAGAAAGGAATCATAACTTTCACATCCTCCGACCATAAAATTCTAGTGCAAACCGACCCGTGTACATGTATCTACCCTAGGTCGGTCAAAGGTCCCACATGGTACTCACACCAATACGAGACCCCAGAAACACATCCCTCTATTCTCCTACCATGCCTCAACAAATAGGGCAACTAGCACGTAGTGAAACCATAACATAACAAAATATAATAAATTCACCCCTATATATATATGTACATATATATAGAGAGAGACATACATCCAATAAAAATCACATAGTACAGACCACCTCAGGGATCACTATGACTCGTACCTGCTAGTCCAACACTGACAATCCAATCCACACAACACCTATCACCAAAACACAGGAGAAACACTCCTATTCATAACACTACAGGAAGGATAACAATCACACTTCCTAGATCACGAGCATAACGAGCTCCAAAACCTCTAATCAGTATCAAACCATACTACGAATCACCTCACACGTCACTATCTACCGTCCATACACCCAATATAGGGGTGAAATAATCAATTCAACCTGATAGAGCTCACAAAAGTTTTCGAAAACCAAAAGGAAGTGAAAAGGATTAAACTACCCATCAAACCGACCACTTCAATGTCACATGTTCGCCCAAGGGTAAAATTATCATTTCAAGAGAAGAAATGTACTTTCAAACTTTACCCCACCTATTTGGACATAGGTAAAACCATATAAACAAATGGAACTGAATTCAAGGCTACGACGCGAGAGATATGAATTTTTGAAAATGGCATCAGACAACGCCGACCCAAAGAGAAAGTTAAATTATCCCTCTTTTACCAAGGGTAAAATCATCATTTCAAGTGCAAATAAATGATTTCAAACTTTGAATCAAATATTTAGATATATAAAAGGTCATAGAAACAAACGGAACTTAAATTAAAGCCATGAGGCGAGAGATATGTATTTTTTAAAACGGTATTGGACAATGCCAACCAAAATAGAAAGTTGAAGTACCCCACTTTCAC